>JAOTON010002103.1:317500-842500 GCA_034440635.1 Lepas anatifera | reverse complement strand
CGGACCAGGGTGGATCGCGACAGACGGACCCGAGCGGACCGCGACAGACGGACCCGGGCGGACCGCGACAGACGGATCCGGGCGGACCGCGACAGACGGACCAGGGTGGACCGCGACAGACGGACCCGGGCGGACCGCGACAGACGGTCAGACCCAGCAGCGGGAGGCAGCCCCGCTGGCGAGCAGGGAGAGGAGTGTCTGACTTTTGGTCGATGGGATGGTTGCGATGAGGCCTGGCGGCCCTGAGCAATCGACTAAACTATTTGAAATAACACCCACATATCTCATATTTTAATCAAATTTTGTTCATGTGCTTCTTTGGGGCGACAAATGACACAATGTCCATTAACCTTCATTTCAAGTTCTATTGTAATCGAGATCAGTGGCGTAGCCAACAGAGTTGTGCGTTTCAGGATTTTTTGAGTCGGCTCTACTCAACTCACGTGATGGGAATGGTTGACTCAACTCCGACTCAACTCACCATCAAGAGTTCAGTGAGCCGACTCATTTTCGACGCAAGATTCAATTCAGGCAACTCAACTTTGACGACTCACAACTGAGCCCAATTCAAATTTCGATTCGGGTTGAAAATAAATGAATATTTGTTTTACAAATATATGAATAATAATAATAAACCAACAAAACGACAAAATACATACTATCTATAAAGAAATATAGGAAACTAAACATTAAAAAATGGAAAATTAATAAATTGGCACAGAAACATTGGTTAAAAAATTTGACAGGAAAGGTCAAGTTAAGACAGCCCATGATCTAAACTGCAGTTGAAGGGATGATATAGGTGCTGCTTTTAGTTTCTGCTAACGAAGGATGCTACGCAATTTTGTTAACTGAAATATTCCCATGCCATGAACTTTATCAAAATTTAAGCAATAACTACTGGAGTAGTTGCAATCGCAAATTCCAAGAACTACAGCAAAACCGAAGAAATAGTATACCATATATGACACAGGACAATACAAATTAAAGCTTGATCAACGTGTTATATTTTATTGTACCAATATTAAAACTAATAATGTATCAGCTTAAACACCTCCAATACAGATTGCACCTGTCGCTCTGCAACATAGCAGCACGGTTCACAAACGCTTTTGCATGAATTGTTTCGTGTGCCTTCAAAGACTCGCAAATACAGAGGTCAAGCAAAGGTCTCTGATCAGACAGAGCCAGGTGGCAGGAAGTGTTTTCTCTGATTCGCGTAATGACGGCTTTTTCATTTTATTCAAATAAAATGCAAAAATTATCTACGATAATATCAATATCTAATTTTAATAGGCAAAATAGTCAAGCAGCTCAGACTGCCATTAAAAACAAAATAAGCAATATCACGTGCAGTAAAAAATATATGCTGTTCTTTATGAATTATCACGTCGACGAGTACACTTCTTTTGCCCTTGAGCAACTAAAGCTTGAGCCTTTATTTAATTGAATATTTTCTTCAAAGACAAGAATAACGCACACTTGTTTTTTTGTGTTTATTCTTGGACGACAACGACGCGCCGTAGTGATGCGGTGGTTGAAGTGAAGAAGTAATATTAAATATTGTTAAAATATTTGAAAAGTTCCTTGCAGTCAGTTTCACCACTCATTGCTCTCAGTGGCGTGGGAGGGGGATTTCAAGTAAAAAAGTATGGCATGTCGTGAAAATGCATTTATTCTTTGTCAGGAGCTGTTTTGGGGAATATATCTGCTTACAAAAATACTCTTTATTCAGAAACACTTGTTACAATGACCTTGCTGTCTGGTCTGTTATAATGAGGAGAAAATTTAATGTTTTCAAGAATGCATCAGCCTTGAAATAAACGTTAAGCAAATATTACCGCGCTATATTCCCTTAGAAAGTTTTTTTCTGAATATGGGGTGTGCTACCTCATCAATAATGCAGATCATGCCTGAAGATAAGCGAAGGAGGTAATGGATAACAATGAAGGAAAATAGATGGGGGAGCAGGCCATTTTTTAATATGTTAACTGGGGGGCCATTTGCCCCCCTTCTCAGTCGGCCGAAATGCCCCCCAGTGACCGGAAATTGGCCCCCAGTGAAATAGACAAGACATGACTTAAACTTCAAAAAATGCAATCTCACCTAACGAAAATAAGACAAACCACCACCCAATAATAATAACTGAGGTTTATTGCTGGTGCCAAACTGGCAATCCACAAAAATTGTGTTTAAACATTTCTTTCCGTGGCTGTCTCCTCCATCGTGAGAAAACGAAAAAGGAGCTTAACGGGAAATCCCGGCAAAGCAGCCTCAGCATCAACTAGTTACAACGCTGGAGATGAACGCTGGCCTACAACCAATTAAACATCATGTTCTATCCGACCGGAATCCCACACCCCAGCCAGTATTGTGAGATTGTATGATGCCCTCATTTCACACGAGATCAGCTGTGAGCTCGTTCGTGGATTAGACGGGACACGGTATATTCAAAGCGCGTAAGAATGGTTGCTGGTGTGGCGGTGTGAAGTGCTTAGTCTTTTTATCAGAGCCGCATGACGAAATCCATGGATTTATTATTGTGGTGGTAGCATACACAAACGTCAGGGACCAGCCAAACTTCATACATAAAATTGACTTCAAACTTCAACCAAACTTCAATTATAAAAGTGAGGGGGCCGGCCAAACTCCAACCTGATGCTGGCAACAAACTTCCACGTTAGTACCAAAAACTGTTCGAATTTGGGGTCCTCGTTGCCTTCCGCAGCGGCTGGTTATTCAAATTCCCGGTTTTCTCCCATTTTGACTGAGATCAAGAAATTGCTGGTCAAGAAGTGGGCGAGGGGGCAAGCCCCCTGGTCCCCCTTTTTCGACGCTTATTGTAGCATACGTGAAATTTATAGTGAGATCACTGCATCAATTTTTTATGCAAAGTCGATAAGTTGTTAGCTGGCCTTTCTCATAGATTCCTTGATGTAGAAAATTGGGAGAGATAATATATTTGGCCACAGCCCTTCGTTAGAATCACTAAACTATCTCCCGGGAAACCCTACCAACAAGGAAAGAGCTGCCGACGCCATATGACCCTGACAGTTGGTGCGTCGATAAGCCTAAACAATTATTTGCTGGTTTTTGTCCTACATTCCCTAGATGATTTTGACAGCAACAGCCACACACCATAGAAGGTATGTATATAAAAACTTATCTCGATTTAGCCTATAAACCACTTGTGTTCGATACATTAGGATTTTACTTATCTTGCCACACTCATAAAGAAAAATAAGAAAATCACCTTTTCATTTGGAATACATTACAGCAGCGTCAGGGCTACCAGACTGGCTATTTCGTGACCAAATAACTCGAATTGGACTTTTTGTTGTGTTTGGCCCCGCGATTTGCCTTTTTGCCCCTTTTTCTAGCTGCTGGCTCCTTGTAACTATTACTATTTCTGGCTTGTCCCTTGTATAAATATGGCTTATTTTGACCTCTTCCGCTCTGGAATACGATATTCTGACACCGAAAAAGCAGCAGAGCAGCAGCAAAAACTGGTATGGTGTTGGGAGGGAGGGACAGAACTTTGTTAAAAAACACGATCCACAAAAATGATGGCCTCCGAAAACCGGACGCAAAGGATTCGATACTATAGGCACCTTTTGGGTGAAAAGGTGATGGCAAAGTACGCCCTCTGAGACTCCGCTCTCCCCCATTTACCAAAATCTTAGATCCGCCACTGTTCAAGAGAAAAAAATGCATAGTTTGAAAAAGATAAAACATTAAATGTTAGCGGGCAGTAGTGCTTAATGATTAATGATGGTGGTGGTCGTGGTGCCAAGATGATTAATGATACTAACAAATGATCTGGTTATAAGGATAAAATCATTTGATGCTCACACGGGATTGGAAGAGCACCCCTGGCTTAGTATTTAATGGGTAGTGTGCTAAAAAAGGATTGCGTCAAATCAATATAAAATTGTCAACAATCAGTTTAAAACAGTGATACAAGTCGCTTTTTCTGTGGGCTTATAACTACCGCTAGGGGTTGTTTTAGCCTCAAATCTGGCTTTTGTGGTATTTATTTGGCTATTTTAGTGAAAATGAAATTTTGCCCCTCCTTGGCTCTTTTTCTAACTCGGTTAGACCTTTTTGCCGAAAAAATTGGCAGCCCTGGGTAGCATCTATAATCTGGAATAACATGGAAGAACACAAAAATTGAGAAACATTTATCAAAACAAACGCATCTAAGGTTTATAAAACCCCCTCAAAATGGGGACTTGATCCCTTGAAGACACTATAACGGCCAATACAAGGAATGCCCCCCCCCACTGAATTTTCCTTAAAAAATGCCCTGTGGGGAGGGGCCTCCGAACCCTCCCTCCAGTGCGCGTGTTGAAAGGAAGAGGGATATGTTAGGTTCTGAAACACCTTTTCAGTATAGTGTAGGGAAAATAGCTAAAAATTAAAAATATATATTTAAATCAAATATTTTATACCTCCCCACCGAGTCTAAATCAGGGAGCTAGGTTGCGTGGTCTATTCTAAATAATTACAGCATTATCCCGTTAGGGTGACTTTCCTTCATTTGAAGTTTCCCTGAAAGCTTTTCCTTTTATTTAACCGGAATCTATTCGATTTAATCTATCTAATCTATTCGGATTTTGTAAAGATATATCAAGCCCCCCCAAATCTCTGAGTGTTTTTAGCTAATGCATAGGTGGAGGCTGATCCGAGGCAATGTTGGGAAGACTCGAGCCCCTATACCCCCCCTGAAATGTCCTGCATCCGCCACTGGTCTAACCTATTCGATAAGCAATTCAACATGTACTTAACCTGGCAGCTAAAGATAACTGGACGCATGTTGCAGGCAAACGAAATGTCTTTTCACTTGTTCCAGACGGCGGACAGTGGAAAGGCTTCTGAAATACTCGAATTCTTTTTGCAATATCAATACCGGAGTTAGATTGCCTACCAGATACTTCCAATCCTCTGAGTAAATCAGACCCTCAACCAGACACTTAACAATATCGAAAGAGCTACCAGAGTCCATTGGTAGTCGTACACATAGACGGATCCACAATTTCCAGCAGATGGAAGGGGAGAGGGCACTTTTGGGCAGCAAGACCTATCAGGTGTGCACCAAATTCTAACGCGGGGCGCCGATACTTGCATCCTTGAGGGGTGGGGGTGGCGTGTAAAGCGATATTCAGGGGAACCCCGGCCATCCTGAGGGGGTGGCGTGGGAAGCGATATTCAGGGGAACCCTTGCCATCCTGAGGGGGAGTGGCGTGGCAAGCGATATTCAGGGGAACCTCGGCCATCCTGAGGGGGAGTGGCGTGGCAAGCGATATTCAGGGGAAACCAGGCCATCCTGAGGAGGGGGTGGCGTGGGAAGCGATATTCAGGGGAACCCCGGCCATCCTGAGGAGAGGGGGTGGCGTGGGAAGCGATATTCAGGGGAACCCCTGCCATCCTGCTTTCAGGGCGGCCGTGACCATTTCAAGGGGCGCTGACGGTAGATGGGAGGCGGGGGCTATCGCCCCTCGCCCCCTGGATCCACCTATCGTCAGCGGCGGGTCTAGCCGGCAGGTTTGGGGGCAAGCCAGAGTTTAAAAGCAAAAAAAGACATAACGTCATGCGGTGCAACGTTTTGCCATCATTTAACTGGACGGTGGGTCCTCGGCGTAAACCCAAGTCAATGAGAAAAAACAAATAACAGCAAAGATAAAAACTTCACGAGGTGGAAAGGCTTGTTTTTGCTCTTCAAGGCCCGATGCATACATACACTGAAGTAGACTGGTTCTGTTTGAAGTTGAGAATTAAAGCACCAAAACTTTGCTTTTATACTAAAAATGAGTTGGGGCAAAAAGTTCGACAGATTGGGGAAAAACATAGTTTTGACCCGAGCTTTTCCTTGGGGGCGGAGGGAATGCCTATTTTTGCCCTCCGCGGATCCGCCACTGCCTATGGTGGCGCAGATACCCAGGACATTGCCGACTCCATCAGCGGCGGCAGGCGACTGCTCGGCTTGCAGCGCAGCGGTGGGCCCGCCCTGGCTCCACTCGCAGCCCGGCCTCCCGCAATGGCTAACTCAAGGCTAGGCTGACGGCGCGAGGCCCCGCACGGGGCGGTCATACCCGTCACCAGCCAGCAATGGCAGGGCGGCCGTGTGGAAACTTGCAGCCAGCTCCGCAGTGAGGCGCCACCGGAGCACGGCGCCCACTCGGTACAAGCGTGGGGGTCTGGTGCAGAGGCTAGGTCCGGCAGCCAACCGGTCACAAGTCAGTGTAGCTATGTGGGTCAGAGGACGGCTCTGAAAGACTGACCGGGTCAGAGCGATGCTCTGAAAGACTGGACTGCCCGAGTCAGAGGGCTGCTCAGAGAGACTGCCCGGGGCAGAGGGCTGCTCAGGAAGATTGACCGGGGCAGAGGGCTGCTAAGAGAGACTGGACTGACCGGGTCACAGGGTTTTTCAGGGAGACTGGCCGTAAACCGGAGAAACTGCTCCCAGAATATGTCAACGATGCTTATCCGTAAGTTGATTGTGCTGTTCCCCGCTCCGACTGCCGGCTACGGCGCATCCCGCCGCAGTACGGCCGAACAAGAGGAAAACATCCCTGGAAACTCCTCAATATTCGCCCTTTCAGAAAAATATCACCGATCCCTAGAGGTACCACTTGGTATATTTCCAAGTGAAAAAGTCGAAATTCCACCCAACGAGACGCAGCTTCAGACACCCAGCCATTTTAGAGGGTCAGCAACTTCAAACACCCAGACATTTTAGAGGGTCAGCAACTTCAGACACCAAGTCATTTTAGAGGGTCAGTAACTTCAGACACCCAACAATTTTAGAGGGTCAGCAACTTACACCCCGCCATTTTAGAGTGTCAGTAACTTCAGACACCCAACTATTTTAGAGGGTCAGTGCGACCCGGCCCTAAAGGGTGCCAGCTGGGTCCTTTCAAGCCGAATTCACATCGGATTTGAGGCTTGCTTGCAGTTGAGCCGAATGCAAACCGGATTGATGCCTCAAAGCCGTCAAAAGAAGATTGTGACGAGTCTACGAGGCGGTGTGCATTTGGGTGAGAAGTCGACCCCATGCGCCCCATCTCCGCACTAGAAAAATTGACGAACTTGTGACGACCTTTTCTTCGGGAAACAGTGGCAAGTTCAAAATAAGTTTTCGTTCTACTGATTAAGGTCGAAAAACCCGTTGTGGCATGGCCAAAACTGGCTCACCTGGTATCACCACACAAGGAGCATTCTTCCACCATACGTCCCCACAAGCTCGAAACCATTCCCAAACCAAGAGACCAGGAACTAGGAACTGGGTCGTGATTGTTTGCAACCACCCTCTACGATATTGTGTGCTCAATCCATAATCTGTACGTGCCGTCACGATCAGAGCCGGGATATGGTGTGAGTAGCCCGAATTCATCGCAAAACTAAGCAGGCACGAGCTGCAAACTGTGTGGCAGTGACGGATGCAGGACGTCCACTGACGGGGAGGGGAGCTAGGGGGCTCCAGCTCCGCGCCATGACCTCAGATTAGCCTCCGGCTATGAATTTACCACAGTCACTCTAAACTTTCGGCGGGGGAGGGAGATTCAGCCCACCTAGCCCTCCCCCTTTTAGCCACTACTGCTGGGTGGTAACAGACTATGGGTAGGCAACCTATTACGATCTCGCGTGCTCAATGCTAAATATTCAGGCGAGGTTATGAAGAGCACAAGGTCATGGCATGTTTAGCCACGAAAACGTAAGATCCGGGGCTCTGATTTTATCCATCCGATCCAACGTGGCACAACATCAGCGTCAGAGCAGAGTTCACTGTAAAGCGAGTCATAGCGAGGACATCAGCGTCAGAGCAGAGAGTTCACTGTAAAGCGAGTCATAGCGAGTACATCAGCGTCAGAGCAGAGAGTTCACTGTAAAGCGAATCATAGCGAGGACATCAGCGTCAGAGCAGAGAGTTCACTGTAAAGCGAGTCATAGCGAGTACATCAGCGTCAGAGCAGAGAGTTCACTGTAAAGCGAGTCATAGCGAGTACATCAGCGTCAGAGCAGAGAGTTCACTGTAAAGCGAGTCATAGCGAGTACATCAGCGTCAGAGCAGAGAGTTCACTGTAAAGCGAATCATAGCGAGTACATCAGCGTCAGAGCAGAGAGTTCACTGTAAAGCGAGTCATAGCGAGTACATCAGCGTCAGAGCAGAGAGTTCACTGTAAAGCGAGTCATAGCGAGTACATCAGCGTCAGAGCAGAGAGTTCACTGTAAAGCGAGTCATAGCGAGTACATCGGTTGCATCAGTCCTACTAGTTGCAGAGCATTACTGCAAGTTATTTTCCGACAGTTGGAAATCAGTTCTGGCAAAACACCGCAAAGTCTCGGACAGTTGGCGAGGGAGCCAGGGAAAGGATACTTGCAAGTAAATTTGTTCTCGTCTACCCTGTTGTACCATGCTTATATGTCTCTGCCCTCTGAACGTATATGGACACCAATTTAACTATCTAGAGGCAATTCACTTTTGTTTACATTTACCAAACGAAAGTGACAGTTATCTACCTTGAGTTGCGATGAATAATTCAGAGCTAAAAATGACCAATATAAAACAAGTAATATGGAATGGTAATATTGAAAATACATCACTATACCGTGGCCACAAGAAATAAGCCCCAGTAGTAAATAAGAAGAAAACACGAAACAAACGAAAAACTAGCCGCGGTTGTCACAGCCTACCCGAGACGTAGGACAATATGTCACGTTTCACGTTCAGAAGTTCAACTTTCCATCGAATGATATCCGGAAAACTTCAAACGATTTGCGCGGGGGTCAAATATCAATGCAAAAAAATACCAGACGCTTCTGTTCACTAGGACCTATCGAACCCAGATTGCATATTATGCTATATCTAATGCACATTATGCAGAAGGATTTCGCCCTCTGCTAGTTCTCCCCACTAACGCAAAAAAAGAAACACGGGTGGCGCGGCTTGTAATACAAATTCCGTTATCAATTTTACGTACCTGACCCATATTTTATAGGAAAGGTCATGAAAGGTCGAGGAGCTACTGAAAGTTACGCGATCCAGCCTCAAAGCCCAAAATTACTAACCCGAAGCTGGGCAAAACGCACATATGCCAATCAATCGTTTTAAAACTGCCATCATATGATGATGTGAGCAGGTTTAGCAAAGCTCGCAGCTCAGAATTTGGGAAGTGTTGACCTAATATGGAATCAACTTTTGGTCGCTCAAGTAAAACTAAATAAGTGTATGGAGAAAGCAAAGAGGGCCCTTTTTGATCCAATATGGAACTAAAAACGTTAGAAGTCCTCCAAGTAACATTATTCTTAGAATGTTTGCGATAATCCACTTCAAAATTTGAGCCTCGAATTCTCAGGGGATAACTAGGGCCACATGAGCAGGCTGTGATTCTTTTGTCAATAATCGGGTCCAAATCACTAGAACAGAGCAGTTTCGGTGGAAACATGACATTGGAGCAATAGAAGGCGTTCTCTTCAGCACACCAAGTGCGTGGCAACGGCGGCGGTGCAGACCACCGAGCATGTCCAGTAGTCACGGGGGGGCGCCACCCATAGCTGACCGCCTCCAAACAGCTGACTGACAGGCCAACGCATTGGTTTCCACAGGCGCATTCGCAAACAGCCCTGCACCGCACCATTCGGAGCCGACGCTGCTGTGACGTCACACTGGCACTCGCGTCTGGCTTCGGCCATGAAGATTCATGTTTATTTTTTGCGATATTGAAACGTCTTTGCAGTACAGTATGCCTCAGAGGGATTTAATTTTTTATAATAGTCTTACATTAAATCTATTCCCAGAGACGATTCTCCCAAGAGGATAACTTCCAATTAATCACACAGGCGTGCAGCCACAGTCCGCCCTGCAAACTCCATACAGGTTATGCCTTAATCATTGCAGTCGTATACTGGCCTACCACTGCGGCACGTCCACTTGGCCACGAGATTCTTTTTCGGCCAACTTTACGTCAGGAGATCTCGGGTCTGGATCGCAAGGCTCCCTGTAATTCACAGACTGGCAGTACCGCTGCAGCGTGCGTCCATGGCGCCACACTCGCAGCTTCGGTGGCATAGTTCTGCCAGTCTGTCCACCAGCCTTGCCAGCTTGTGCGGATACCTGCAAAGATGTCCTTGCAAAAAGCCGAGACTAAGTGGCAGCGCTGGAGCGCCAGTGGACTTTCCAGTGCCCGGCACCGCGCCGCTTCCCTGGCTGGCTGTGCCGGTAGATTCCGGGAACTCTGCGCCGCTGGCCTCGGAATCCGGCTCCGACCCAGCATGCCTATATGGCCAGTAGTGGTGCGGTTTTTCAGTGTTTCCATAGCGAGCTCCCATCTGACGCCGGCTTGCGCCATGGCTGGGGGATCGTCAACAATGTGCAATGGTGCATCTGCCCGAGGCATTCCTGACTTTCAAAGAAACAATATTTCGGCTATATAGGTGGGTAATGCACTGGACGTCACGGATGGGTCACAAAATGAGCCTGGCACGTGAACATGCTTACCCCACTAAACCTACGACGCCTACTCTGCAGGTGAAACCCGCTGTTCGCAGCAATCCACATTCCTGAGCTATTCCAATTTCGATTTTTCAGCACAAAAATAGGTAGGACGCGTGCCTACGCATCTAACCTGCCGACCAGTACCCACGTGTCGACGCGTGGCTCCGTATCTCACCTCCCCAACAGTACCCACACGTCGTTTAAACGGTACCGACAAGTCGAACATGGAAATTATGTAGTTTACAGCGAGTGATACTTTTGACAATTTCGAATTGTCTAGTAAATTTGCGTTTCGATTTGGAAATGAAATTAAGCAGACGCCTGGCTTATTTTATCCAGAATCAAATAAGAATACATCTACATTTTCCCAGCAGTGTATTGCCACCACTCAAGGGGTTAGCGTATTTCCCCTCGCCAACCACACCCCTCGTTGTGGCTTCTTAGTGCACCTCAGCTGGCACAGATGATGCAACCACCATTTTAGCTTGAGCCCGGTGCTGTGAAGTTAAGACCCCGTGAAAAGTCCAGACACCCCCAGCGAACATCACAAGTGTTTCCTTGGCATGTACGTGAATCTAACTGCGGTTGGCGTTCAAGGCCGCATCCCCACTAGGGTCCCGTGGCCTCCCCACCACACCTCCCACTAGGGTCCCGTGGCCTCCCCACCGCACCCCCACTAGGGTCCCGTGGCCTCCCCATCGCACCCCCCACTAGGGCCCCGTGGCCTCCCCACCGCACTCCTACTAGGGTCCCGTGCCCCCCCTCCCACCGCACCTCCCACTAGATTCTCGTGGCCTCCCCACCGCATCCCCGCTAGGGTCCCGTGGCCTCCCCACCGCACCCCCACTAGGGTCCCGTGCCCCCCCCCCACCGCACCTCCCACTAAATTCCCGGGGCCTCCCCACCGCACCTCCACTAGGGTCCCGTGGCCTCCCCACCGCACCTCCCACTAGATTCCCGTGGCCCCCCACCGTACCCTCACTAGGGTCCCGTGCCCCCCCCCCACCGCACCTCCCACTAGGGTCCCGTGGCCTCCCCACCGCACCTCCCACTAGGGTCCCGTGATCTCCCCACCGCACCTCCCACTAGGGTAGCATTGCCTCCCCAATTTGGCAGCATGGCTGAAAGCTGGATGGGCTAAAGAAACGCTAAAGCGCTTCTGGGCGTCATATTACACTTAGCCACACATATAGATACACGAGATCTGGAACGGGGACCCTTGGCTCAGGATACACACTATGGAACGAGAACACTTGGCTCAGTATATGCACTATGGAACGGGCACCCTTGGCTCAGGATATGCGCTATGGAACGGGGGAACCTTGGCTCAGGATACACACTATGGAACAGGGACCCTTGGCTCAGGATATACACTATGGAACAAAGACCCTTTGCTCAGGATATATGTACACTATGGAACGAAGACCCTTGACTCAGGATATACACTACGGAACGGGGACCCTTGGCTCAGGATATACACTATGGAGCGGGGACCCTTGGCTCAGTATATACACTATGGAACGGAGGACCCTTGGCTCAGGATACACACTATGGAACGGGGACCCTTGGCTCAGTATATACAGTATGGAAAAGGGACCCTTGGCTCAGGATACACACTATGGAACAAGGACGCTTGGCTCAGGATTCACACTATGGAACGGGGACCCTTGGCTCAGTATATACAGTATGGAAAAGGGACCCTTGGCTCAGGATACACACTATGGAACAAGGACGCTTGGCTCAGGATATGCACTATGGAGCGAAGACCCTTGGCTCAGGATATACACTATGGAACGGGTACCCTTGGCTCAGGATATACACTATGGAACAAGGACGCTTGGCTGAGGATATACACTATGGAGCGGGGACCCTCGGCTCAGGATATGCACTATGGAGCGAAGACCCTTGGCTCAGGATATACACTATGGAACGGGTACCCTTGGCTCAGGATATACACTATGGAACGGGGACCCTTGGCTCAGGATATGCACTATGGAATGAAGACCCTTGGCTCAAGATATACACTATGGAACGGGGACCCTTGGCTCAAGATATATACCATGGAACAGGGACCCTTGCCTCAGGATACATACCATGGAACGAGGACCCTTCGCTAGGGATATGCACAATCTATTCACAATCTAATTGCTATGCACAATCTATTCACCGGGCCCAGGGACACAGATCCGAGGAGATGGGGTGAAGGGTGGCAGTCTCCCCCCTTGCGTCCGTGGACTCCCCCCCCACCCCCACCCCATTCCCCCTTATGGATGTCAGGTGTTGGAGGTATCCCCAAACGCACTTAAAAAGATGAGATATTTACGACATAGGCGCATTGAAATTGTTTTTAGGTGACCCTGGCAGAGGCATCGCGTTTTCTGGCCCATTGACCTTTACCCTTCTAAGATCGGTCAACGTCAGTGACCTGAAGCGATCACCTTAAACATGCAACAGTATATGTAGAAATATTTGACCGGATTGGAGGTCGTTTAAGTGATACTGCAATTTTTTGCATAATCAGAGGCCGGAACTCCCAGGCTGTAGGAGGTATAATGGCCATTTGATGGTCTATCACTATTTCATAGGCATCGTTTCAGGTGCAGAACAATGAAAAGGTCTGAAAACACTTTTTTGCCGTTACTGAACATTGTGCAAAAGCGCGTCGTGGTCGTGTTTTACGTAGTTGCAGCATGTTCAGGTAATATATGTGACCTCTCAATGCCACCAACTGACTGGAAGTAAGACATTTTATACGATCATAAATTTCAGATCACAAGCAATAGGGGAAGTCCGTGCAAGAGTACGCACTTAACTTTCTAAAGGCTTTCTTTTTTCCTATAAGTCCAACAGTTAAAATCTTTATGTGGTTTTTAGCCTGAAGAATTGTCTATGTATCGTCCATGTTTCAACTCGATGCCTCTGAAAGAAACTCGCCACGAGCCCATCAAAAATAAAAAGTCACGTGCGTACTCTTGCCGGAGTGGGTCGGTAAGAGTACGCAAGATAGGAGGCTGGAGTACGCATTGATGCCCCGCTGTGCTTTAGGTGCAAGGGCCATGTCGCGAAGTTTTTTGTCGTCAAATTAGGCGATTGAATGATTTTATATCAGTCTGAATATACAAGAACGATGTTGCAGCGTTTGGTTTACTAAATATGAACTACAGACACTGTTCCGAGCGAAAATTAAAATTTCCTATCTCTTAAGCATGCGCACTCTTGCCCAATGATCTACTGCGTACTCTTGCCAGACATGCTCACTTGGGAAGAACGTCTTCATAAACATGTCGGCAGGCATTTTAGAGTCAGCTCCGGTCCTGGAGCACACTCCTAGATCAGCTCTCTTACTGATGACAGACCGTAATACAACACTTTTGATAATAGAAGCATGGTCTACAAGTTTACCCAGTTAAGAGATATTACTTCAAGGGTGCCCAGAAACTTATTTTGTTCTGTACTCCCGCGGAAAGAACAGGAGCAGGCTGAATTTTGGTGTGCAGCCTGGGCACTGACCTTGCTTTATTATACCAGGGTACCCACCATCTCAGTGGTTGCTAAGTAACCAAAACAGCTGCTGCGTACTCTTATCTCCTGCGTACTCTTACCCGCCCTTACCCTACGTTGCCAGCCTAGTGCGTCTCTTTAGCTGCCTTAGTTTCCATAGGCTAAAGGGTTCGATCCTGCCCCCCCCCCACTCCCTCGCCCCGTATTGCTAGGGTGCCCAATGCCTCCGGCACAGCAAACCTGCTAACATACAAGCTGATGCAAGTCCGTACAACTTGAACTCCCGCGGTCCCAGCAACTCCCATGGCCGCAGAAATAGCTACCTATATTCAAACCAATGCCAGTCCTCAGTCTGGTGAGCGACTGTGCAGGGCTGAGGTAGTCCGGCACGCAGCGAACTCAAGGCACGGTTCGCACAGTGGCGTATCTGTATACTGTTAAGAACATCCCCAATACAAAATTGTGCGTCTCGAAAAGTGTATTTGCCTGCCCATGTTGTCTGGAGGAAGCCCCCAGAAGCCCCTGAAATATCGGGTCCCCGCCCCCGCCCAGACGGCGCCGAATCCGAGACTTCGGTAACGCGGTGAAGCCTCAGCGGTGTCATATCCTATATTGTTTGTCATTCAGGTTGACCGTGCTTGCCGTGCCCACTCGGCGGCATTCGCGGCGCCTCCATGGTTCGTGTTCTCCGGTTGTCCCATTCGGCGGCATTCGCGGCGCCTCCATGGTTCGTGTTCTCCGGTTGTTCCATTCGGCGGCATTCGCGGCGCCTCCATGGTTCGTGTTCTCCGGTTGTTGGCGGCCCTGGATGGCGTCGGTTTGTGGCGTTTGGTGGCGCTGCCGGGGTGCATTTTACTGAGGTTGTCAGGCTTGCCGGCGGCTGAGATGCACTGCATGTTAACCGTGGTTTTACGGGCACTGAGTGCAATTCCCTGAACTTTTTCCTGAATGTCCGGTTGAAACATTTTATTTTTTATATAATTATTGCCCGACATTCTGTTTTTCCCTTCCTGACGATACCTTATTCTCCCCAGGGAACCATGCAATTGCTGACAATGCACCAAATTTCTGCATCGCTCGAACTGAACTGTCGTGCGCCTGCTACTGCCCCCTTCGCAGCCACCTCCGCGCCGGAGCGTGATGCCCCTCCCGCTGCGCTGGGCGTGGGCGCCGGTTTTTTTGTTATTCATCACTCGCTCGTTTGTATTCTATCACCACGTTTCATCCCATTTTATATGCTTGGTTTTATTCTACTGTAAACGAAATATACATGTATGGATGCAACTGCACTGGGATGCTCCAACCAGTACGGTTATAAAGCACCCATTTCAGTTTTGGTTACGCAAATAGTAGAATTGAGTATTAGCAGCAGTGGTATATATTTGCTAGTCTATTCAGCTGGCCAAGGTAACAAGACCATCATAACAGAGCCGCATCCAAAAAGAGTCACAGGCTATGTCTACTACTTAGCCAGGGTCATATATGACTGTAAAACTGGGCCCTCAATTTATGTTTGTAAAGAGTGTGATGTCAAAATTCAAGGAAATCGGAGGTTAAAATTAATCGGCAAAAAAACATTATATGCGGCATCAAAAATAACATCCTTCAAAACAACTCCAGGATAAAAAACATTTGAAAACAGCTGCCAATACTAGTATATAATAATCACATGAAATATGAAACAAAGATAACCATGACATATATCAAAATTACCTGTATTAACAGAAGTTAAACTTCCTTGCGGAACCTACAAAACCAACTGCTTCTGCCGAGCCCTGCGTTATCTAAAACCTAACCATCGGGAGATTTACTAAGCATTTCATGAATAAACCACATACCTACAGGGTATAGATATAAGTAAAGTAAAAGCTGAAATACCAAAGCAATGCCTCAGGTAACTTTAGAACTTTTAACAAGCTGAAGTGCGTGGAAGGCAGGGTCATTTCCAAAGTTTACCAATCTGAACAAAATATGTTCTATAGAAAGTATACATACATCAGCGGAATCAGCAGGATTCACTCCCTCTGTTTGCACATGAATGGAAGGAGAAATCGCGATGTGCAATCATACAAAAAAACAATGAAATAAAATTCCCACAGTCACAGTCTTTTCCCCAAGTGCCTGCCCTCTCAGACTTGAAATGGATGGATAACTTCAGGCCCAGGATTATCCCGTTTAAGCAGTAAAACATACTAACTACATACAACTTACCAACTCTCTCAAACCTAGGTATGAGCTTCAACTGTCCTGGGTTATGACAACAAATGACCCTAGAATTGGTATCCAATATTCATCAAGGAACACACAAATGTACACAAACATAAATCTCAATTGAGGCAAGCTCCTTTTCACGACCCTTTTTGGCATCCCACTCCAGATTTTTCCAAGACTGTTGTCAGCTCTTGCCAAGTGCGGTTTTCCTACTGCCAGTAAACTGACCAAGGCAGGCTCCTGAGCATGAAAAGGATGTCGAACTTATCCACCTGGAAATCACGCAGAGATTCGGCGTAGATCGGTGACAACATCAGCTTTACATTCATTTGTCAGTATTTTTCTGAAAGCATCCTGAAAACGATTGCCATATTCTGGCTGGTTTCGGACACATTCCGGGAAATTCATAGGGGTCCTATGTTTATAACCCTTTTACACTCCCTCTTTAAATATTTTTCCAAGATGACTCCACAAGTGTAGTCATCAGCCAGGCCCGGACCCGTGATCCTCTGCCGGCCAACTTCTGTGAATTGTGCAGTTACACCAGCAATGACGTCAGTAGTGGCACATTATCTAAAGCCGGTAATCATGCGGATATCATTTGAACGTTTGTAAGCTGCCACTAAACTCAGGTAGCCAGGTGAATTTTACTGACGAGGGTGTCATATTAGTCCGGCCATATTGGTTGCTGACATAATGACAACCAGTATCTAGAGGATGCATAAGCGGATCCGAGATGTCTCATCAGTGAAATGGGCCCAAGGTCAGGGGCGCCATCTGGACCAGTGGCGCCATTTTTGGCGGAAACGCCGATCAGGTGGGCGCCAAATCCTATCGCGGTGGCACCGATACTCGCATCCTGGGGTGAGCGGCATTTCAGGCAGCGCCGTGACCTTTTCAGGGGGCGCCGTGACCTTTTCAGGGGGCACCGTGACCATTTCAGGGGGCGCCGTGACCATTTCAGGCGGCGCCGTGACCTTTTCAGGGGGCGCCGTGACCTTTTCAGGGGGCGCCGTGACCATTTCGGGGGGCGCCGTGACCATTTCAGGCGGCGCCGTGACCTTTTCAGGGGGCGTGGAGGGTCGATAGGAGGGTCGATAGCCCCATTGTCCCCTGGATCCTCTATGAGAGGATCGATTTAACTGATGCGTTTATCCTCTTTTAGGCTTACACAACTGAAAAAGGGCAGTGCCAGGACTCCAGCAGGCAAAGCCCATTGGTTGAAAGGGTACTCCTGCTTTTTTCTTCTCTAGCACCTACTTTTAGTTCCTGTCTTGCACAATAAGCCTAGTCACGGGTTCAAAATGGGCCTCCGAAAAGGGCACAAACGCCCTTTGCTGGAGAAAAAGAAAAACAGGAAAAAACACGTATTCAGAATTGGAAGGGCACTGTTCCCCAGTCGAGAAAAATCCGAAGGGCAGGGCACCACGAATGATCCCCAGTTTGGATGTAAAACATTCCCTGTTTCAGCCAAGGGGTTGGGAGTTGAAGAGGAGGAATCCCATTTGCCCCAGTGGGGGAGGGGGATATTTAAACAACCCCTTGGGTTTTTCCGACGGTGTCAAAACACGGCACTGGGAGTATCGCCATACTCGGCATACCTTATCCTTGATCAATTGGAGAATTTTTAACACAGTTGCATGGTTAGGCCACCTCCGGTGAGGTAATCGGGCCGGACCCAGTGAAAACTATGTCATGTGCCGCCGGGGAGACAGGGGCGGATCCAGGAATTTTCGCTAGGGGGGCCGCAGCACTGGGGGGCGCCACTTGCATGACCAGGGGGCGCCATTTTTAGTCTGGCTGGGGGCGCCCAATTTTATGTTCTATACCCATTTAAAGTATTGTTTTTGCGAACTGAATCAGTTGACCAGCGCCCCGTGGGCCTCTGAGCTACCTTCGCCCTGGCGGGGGTGAACACCCCCTCTCGAACTCGGCCCCTGTGCGGGATAGCGAGAAACGCGAAAGCTGGTGGATAGTTCATACAAATTCATGAGGAAACTATATCGGTCACTTTTTGGCTCAGGTCAATATTGAGGTCATGACAGGTAAAATGCCGCCCCGGTAGCTCAGTTGGTAGAGCGCTGGGCTCCGGCCCGCTGCTCAGAAGCATGCAGTGGCAGTGCATGTCCAGGCTTGGGATCGGTTCCCCTGAGACGCTCCGGCGCTCAAACGTTTACCCGATGTACAGGTCGGCTGCCAACTGACTGGTGAGAGGGTGACCTGAGCGGGGCGGCCGTCTCTGTGCTTTGTGGGACGTTAAACTTTGGCTTCTAAATTAACCCTCCATTGAGGGAGTTGCTCGTTCGGGTGGTGGGGTCGGGGTCTCCGTGACAAGTCCCTTGGTGACTTTAGTGAGACTCCGACTCCAGCAGCCTTACCAGGAACAACTTGAACAAAATTTATAAAAAAATAAGTTGGCATTTTTAGCAGTTTTTGGGCTCTAGCGTCTGACAGCGTTGAGTTAGAATCATTTTGTAGGCACTATTCGCTGTCTCTCGTCACGGCGAATCGGATAATTGTATAATGTGACCATACTAGATCCAAACACAAATGACCTGAACGCGGGTCAGGTCAAGATCACTTTTTGAACTAGCATAGTTCATATTCATATCAATCGACTTGGAATATCAATCCAAACGCAATGGTATAAGCATAAAAGCTGTATCATCATTGCATGCATTGCATGTTTTTGAACTAAGTCTGAAAACTGCTTAAGTAGCTCCAGATAACCTCTAAGAAGTCACAGATGATCCAAGATTGTAAGATGAACCTAAAAAGGGACCTAGGCTACTTTGATTTTGAGAATATGAAGGTATTATCACCTTTATCCACACAAATACAGTCCAATATCATAGGTCAACAGTCTGACCCAACTTGACCTGGTATAGTCATGATTTATACAATTTGACCGGCAGTGACTATACAAACACTTTGGTGACAAAATAAAAGTTCTATCTTTGTTTACTCAAAATTTATAGAGTAAAACACCAAAAATGCTTATTTGACCTAAGGCGACCTGTCAAAGGTCACAAGTCAAACTTTTTGGTATCAACTTCAGAAGTGGGCTAAGAGCAAGTCGTAACCGATGTTTCAAGCTGATTCCATCCATACTTATTGAGAAAAGCTCATTTCGTGATTTTCCCCATGTATTTACAATTGGGAGGTCATGCTCTGCACATCACTTTAGGTCACCAATATAAAAAATCCCGGAACATATGTTGTAGCTCCTGGTGGGCCCATTATGTGGTATAGGTTTAAACTTGATCGATTAATCCTCCTTTTAGTTATGCAGTCCTAAGCATTTTTTAGGTGAAGTCACTTCACCTGACCTGGTGATCTGACCTGATCTGAACTTGAGCTAAAATTTTCAGGAAAGATGTAAAAGTGATGAAGGAACAGCTAGACTAAGTTTGGTGGCGCTGCGCGCCGCCGTTTTTTGGTCACTTCGGAAAAACCCGAGGGGGTCTAAAAAGACCCCCACCCGGGCGAAGGTTAATATGGCAGGAATTGCCAGATCATGGCGTCATCCACAGGAGGAGGTTTATTTTTCACCCTAGAGGAGCATTTTAAAAATAAAAATATAGAGCTCATTGTACATTTTAAGGGAAATCATGGACGTTTTCATTTTCGGCTAAAATACTCCTTATTACACTGAATTCCTGGATTCTACCAAAGTGTCACATTCTCATTAACCCTCGCCCCACCGGGGGCCATCAATGGCCCCCTAAGGTTTTTCCGGGATAGCAGAAAAACGAAAAGGCGCAGCAGCGCGGTTGAGCGCTCTACCTCTCACTGCATCATTTTACCACCATTCCTGAGATTTTTTACCCCGGGTCACCCAAGGTCAGGTCATCAGACGAGGTCAACCAAGGTCACCTCACTTCAACTTTAGAGCTCTGTAAGAGCTACATTTCAAAGTCGATCGATTTGAAACTTCCTACACTTTATGGCCCCACCGGGGTCTACAAGGTGTATATCCGGGATTTTTCGATTTCGTGCCCTGAGGTCAGGTCACGAGGTGACCTCTCCCATTGAAAAAGCATGGGGAAAAGCTGTCTTATGATCTATAAGTCACAAAAGCGATTGAAAATGCTCAGCTTGATCAAAAAAGCGTTCTTGGACACCCTTTCACGGATTTCAGGGGCCATATTTGCCCTTTGACCTCTCCAAGGTCATCCAAGGTCACCAGGGGTCAACAACAGTATTTTGACAATAACTTTTGACCTGTATAAGCTAGAGCGCTGAAACAAACACCATCGTGTTTGTCTCGTCATTGGCTTTCATTTGATATACGGCAAGGTTACTTTCTGACCTTTCGTGACCTCAGGTCATCTTAGGTCACGAGGTGACCTCTGGAGGTCAAACCACTGGCGGGAGGTCTTTACGTTTCACATAGCGGAAAAAGGACTGACAATTTCCTATCAAATGTACTTTACCAGACCTCAATAGCTCTAATGGCATAAGAGTTATGCCTAGTTTGCTTAAGCATTGCATATTTGAGTGAAAATAGCCGATCTTGACCCAATTTGACCTTTGGAGGTCAAACCATTGACCTGAGCACTAAAACATGTGAAGTAATTACTTACTGAATTCACGCGAGCTTTCTAATGCACTTTGCAGATTTGCGCTAACATCAATATTTTCGGAGTTAGAGGGGGGCCATCGATGCCCCCCGGTGGGGCGAAGGTGGCGCTGGCCCCCGGTGGGGAGTGGGTTAAGTGCCGCCATCCGCCCATGTCAACTGGGCGGATATTTTAAAAAGACAGTCGCTTGGTTTGGCATTTTCTGAGGTGGAAAAAGTGTTGATCAAGATAGGGTGGGTACCTACAAAACAGCATGGGATACACACATCGGGGCGTCACTACGGCATTAGTAAATAGTACCGATGCGCTTCACTTGCACTAGGCTTCTAAACATTTGCCTAAGCGCACGCAGATAACAGGGAGAAAACTAAAACCACATGTCGAGTCCCCACGACACCACTCACTTCCGACGCCCATGGCCGCGGAGCATTTCTCCCTGCTAAAATTGCAGCCACAAAAATCCGCCGCGAAACGTCAGCCAGCGACGTGCGTGCCTGGCGGTGCAGCATCACTGCAGGCGAGACACTGCGGCGCAGCATAGCGACAGGCACTGCGTGCTACTTGACGCAGAAGTAAAAATAGAAAAAATAAGTACTTTGTGTAAAATCAAGATATCAAGGACGTACCATTTCTCTTACTTGAATTTCATGAAGCTAGTAATCATACCCGAAATTGGCACACAAAATACTTACTTCAGGTAAGATCACCAATTATTAATTTATCCTATCCACCTCTCACTTCGTAGCTGATGCCTCTTATGAAATATTAGATGCTTATTATATGTAAATACCCAGATTTTTTGCCATTCCATGAAATCGGGTCAGGTCATTTTTGTGTTTTGACCTAGCACAGTAATATCATACATCATTCGATTTTCCATGACGAGAGAAAGAGAATAGTGCCTAAAAATGATCCTGCTCAACTCTGTCAGACGCTAGAGTCCAAAACCTGCAAAAACTGTACTCTAAAATGCAGCTTCTTTGACCTGTCATGACCTCAATATTGGTCTCAGCCAAAAAGTGGCTAATGTAGTTTCTTCATGAATTTTGATGGGCTATCCACTAGCGTTCGCGTTTTTTTTTTTTTTTGCTATCCCGCATAGGAGCTGAGTTTGAGGGGGTGTTTGAAACCCCCAACCCACCCTGGCGAAGATGGCTCGCAGGCCCTCCCGGGTGGGTGTTAATGAAAATGCCTCGGCACACAATCTAACTTTTTCCCATTATGATCGTTGCAATGCAGCCAAATTACATAACTTCACTCACTGAACTGGCTTACTATCGCATTCAACTCGGTCAGGATCGTGGTGACCGGTCAAACTCAGTTTGTACCTCGGTACTTATATGCCCCACACGGTGGGGGGTGGTTAAGACCAAGAGTTGTCGGTCTTATGGACGAGCCAGTCCTTGGACTAGGTGATGATAAAATCGTTGCCAACATTTTGCTAAGCAGAACAAGTCCAATAGGTGATAAAATTATCTTATGTATGAAGATTTTGTGAAATATACATTTTATTCGCCTGCGTAGGTTTAAGTCAATGAAGAGGCTCGGCATGTGATAAATTATGACGTCACATGCTTACGTCATGATCCGGCCGAATCGTCGGATGACCGTGCCTTTTACGTTAAGGGCCTTGGTCTGGACACAGCCTTTCAATAGTGGCACTGCCAGAAAAAACACCTCGGAAAATAAGTAAATGATCGAAGTCAACAGCTTACAGGGTTATCAGTAGATCCGAAATGTTTTTTTTTACAAATTCAAGGGTTATTTGTCTACGTGCTCAAAATTTGCTTCACAAGAAACATTATTTTTACCAGTTCGCTATATTGCATTGTAACATGTTCTCGTCGCAATAGACAACACAACCACATATCGGACGGGCACACGACCACACATCGGATGGGCATGAACGCGCCCTGGGGGATCCTGCTTGGTAATGGAGCAAAATGACACCGATGGATACCCAAAACAAACACTTAAAGAACTCGGGGCAATTTTTACCACTCAGAGCTGAGAGCTGGCCATGTCGCAGTGGGATGCCCTAAGGCTGAAAAAGAGCGGTCAATCGTGAAATTGGGGTACCCGAATACAAAGAAGAGGACAAGCGAAGTTGAAGGCGGTATACGTAAAAGTGGGGTGTCCCAAGGCTAAGAAAGAGCAGACAATGGCGGAAAATGGGCGCGCAATCATGCACTAGAGGGCAGTCAAAAGTAGATGAGAGTGCTCAATTTTATGGTGGGCCGCTTTATAGCTAAAAGGGACGGTCAAGCATGATTTAGGGGCTCCGAACCACAAAGCGGAAGGCGGCCAGAGGTGAATGAGGGCAGTCCCCGTTGAAGTGGGGTGCTTTAAGACTGCACAAGAGCGGCCAACAGTGGAGAAGGTGCGCACAATCATGCAGAAGAGAGCGGCTAAAAGTGGATGAGGGCAGTTCATGTTTCAGCGGGGCACCCAAGGGCTGAAAAGCGGATCAATTATGAAAACAGGGTGCCCAACCACAAAGTTAAGAGCGCCTGGAGGTAAATGAGGGTGGTCCACGTTGCTTAGTTCCACCAAGGGCTGAAAAAGGGTGGCCAATCGTGAAATATGGGGTCATGTCTAGGAAATATCTGAAACTTTGTCTCCAGGGTATTTTTGGGCCAGGAACACGCCTGTGAGAATCTTAGCCCCCTCCGACCAAGGGTGACCGAGTTATAGCCCGAGGCATTTTTGGGGGTCACCTTGTAGACTCAGCTTTGATGCTTCATAACTCAAAAACGCATTGCCTGATTATCAAGTTTTATATATAATTGAACTCGTATTGAACTATTATTATTTTGAAAAAGAAAGCTTTAAAATTTAAAAAGTTTTGACTTTTAATTTGTTTGGTTTTTCTTTCTTGACCTAGCTTGACCTTTTCGCAGTTGAAATTGACCTGTTAAACATCTAAAAATTTTGCTTCATACATTATCTTTCGATAAAAACAATAAAAATGCGTTCGAGCTATAAATTCTAAATTTTAGCACCTAAGGTATGTATGCAGAATTTTTTGGTTTTTGACCACTGCGGTAGTACAGCCTTACGTTTAAGACCGCAAACAAAGGGGTTGCTTTTGTAATCGGTTGCTTGCAATGATACTGCATTGTCATTACGAAATTTTCATCGTGCAAGTGTCAGAGTTTATGAGGATTACACGCACCCACACGAGGGGGCGGGCAACCAGCCTCCTCAGGTTTCCACAGGTAGTAAAAAAACACCTTCGCGCAGCGCCATCATGCTTCATATACCTCTAACTCGACATTTTTGAAGCTTCTAGCAAAATTTTAGGCCTGGGTCATACCAGGTCAGCCCGCCAACCCAGGTCAAGAGACCTAACCTCGAAAAAAACTTTGGAGGTGCATCACTAAGATAAAGTTGAACCTATTGTGCTTAGATTCACATCACATAGTTGGGTCACAGAGGAAGCTAATTTTTCGAAGCAGGATTTCTATATCGATCATCTGGGACGAGGTCATGGTCACAATCTTTCCATTAGAAATGCATGGGACAATTAGTAAATTTTGATAACTTGCAAGAATTGAGAATTGTCGAGAATTGCGATGTAGGTTTTATTTTTAAGTTGTGTCTGACTTGCCACTGCAGGTTGATTAATATGTTTTACCATAAAGACCTAAGCCCGGCTCTAGGTCAAAGCAGGTTAATTTTGAAATTTGACTAGACAAAATTATAAGATATATAATCTGATCGGACTCGACAAGAGCATTCCAATGGTGTTGAACATTTTTTCTACGGCTCTGCTCTGTCAGCTATTGTGCCAAAAAATTTAGGTTTCCACTGTGTTCCTGTAATGCTTTTCTTACGCATACATTTTTCACTGCTATTAAGTTCTTGTACATTCCACAATCAAGCATAGCCAATGAAAGCTCCAAAGTCTGTTCGCCAATGTGATTATGGAAAAACGACCAAAAGTCTCATAGAATACCAGCGGTAAATAAGATATCCATCACTGTTAATGAAAGCTCTGCAAACAAAACAAGAGAGGTTCGGGTTTCGTATACCTATGTTTGAACTAAACTGTGTCGTGCTGTGGAAGTAGACTTTCTTTTATGGGTGCTGCGTGAATGGTCGCAAATTTAGTCATGGTGAATGTCCAATGCAAAGTTAATATTAAACATACAGGTATGAATTATTTGGCTTGAGTAATGAGTGATCTGACGGCCACATTTGAACTGGGATCGTTTCGGCTATGAAATGATTAACTTTTAAAAATATGATGTGAGGCAACCTGTTCAAGTGACCCAGTTGAATGCGTTATAATTTCAGGACAACAGTTTTTCGCATGTATGAGCAGATTCAAATTACTTCCTGGGAATGAAAGCCTTTCAGATACTTTTTTTACATTGTATGAATCCTCTCGAACGTATGCTTTGCTGCACTGGGGCACATTGTATCGATTTGCTTTTTATTTTTTATTATTCCATCTCCGGGAACGATGTAATTGTGTGAGTTAGTGGTGCTTATAGGATAAGTTATAATTGTTTGAACTATTGATAATTTCGCAACATCTTTGTATATTCTCGTTTAAGGCTGCAAGGCCCATTACTAATACGTTCCTTTGCGCTCGTCTCCCTCGGAACAATGTATCGTTTTTATCACTTTTAATGACTGCTGTTTTTATATTATTCTATCTTTTTATAAACCTCGTCCAAGTTGTTGCCCGTTCAGTTTTAGGAGTCGGAGTCTCACTAGAGTCATCAAAGGACTTTTCACGGAGACCCCAACCCCACCACACAAACGAGCAACTCCCATGATGAAGGGTTAATAAAGGAACCAAAGTTGAACGTCCCACAAAGCATAAGGACGGCCGTCTACCTCAGGTCACCCTCTCACCAGTCAGTTGCCAGCTGACCTACGGTATTTGCGGTACCTACCACCTGCCAGTTGACCTAAATTATTTTGCCAGAAGTTGCAAAAATGTCGAATTAGAGGTAGATGAAGTACGATGGCGCTACGCAAAGGTGTTTTTTTTTACTACCTGTGGAAACCTGAGGAGGCCGGTTGCTCGCCCCCTCGTGTGGGCGCGTGTTAATTCTCATAAACTCTGACACTTGCACGATTAAAATTTCGTAAAGACAATGCAGCATCATTGCAAACAACCGATTACAAAAGCAATCGCTTTTTTGCGGTGTTAAACATATTCTGTACTACCGCAGTGGTCAAAAACCGTCTGCATACCTACCTTAGGTGCTAAAAATTTGTAATTTATAGCAAGAACGCATTTTTTTATCGAAATATAATCTAGGAAGCAAAATTTTTGAGGTGTCTAAAAGGTCAATTTCAACTGCGATAAGGTCAAGCTAGGTAGAAAAAGAAAAGGTCAAAGGAATTAAAAGTCAAAATGTTTAACATTTCAAAATTTTCTTTTTCCAAAATAGTGCATAGTTCAAGACGAGTTCAATGATATTCAAAACTTGTTAATCAGGCTATGCGTTTTTGAGTTATGAAGCATCAAAGATGAGTCTATAAGGTGACCTCCCGAAAATGCCTCGGACTATAACTCGGTCACCGTTGGTTGGAGGGGCTAAGATTCTCACAGGCGTGTTCCTGGCCCAAAAATACCCCAGAGACATAGTTTCATATTTTTTAGAGATGGTGGTGTCAAATTGAAATATTTTTGGTCGTTTTGTCCTGGAATGCCCCTCATGTGGAAGAGGGCGGCCAAAGGCAGACACGGGCGGTCCATGTTGCAGTGGGGCGCTCTAGAGCTGAAAAGGGCCGCCAATCGTGAAAGTTGGGCGTCCAACCGCAAAAAAGAGGGTGTCAAAAACAGTGCTATGTTGGTGCGTAAATGGAGCAAACGATAGGCACCTATCGTGCACCATGGAGGCGCTGGAGGCACAGTGCGTGCTGTCAAATGTTGGGGCGCCCCTAGTGCCGTGTGGCGGGGGGGCTGGTTGGGCGCCGTTGGAGAAAAAGTAAGATACCAATGATGCATCAAGCACTCAGCAGAAATATGTGGGCGCCTATAGAGAAGTGTGAGAGCAACAATGGAGCGAAAGAAAAACACCAATGTGTACCATGGTGGCCGCCAGACAGAGCGGTTTGTCGAAATGTGGGGACGCTCCCGATGAGCCCAGGGCGGGAGATGAAGGCGCCGGTGGGGCAAAGAACAGGCACCAATGATTCATCATGGGGGCGCCAGTGATACAGACTGATGTGTCAAAAGATGGTGGAAAGGGGCGGGGGAGGGCGCCCATAAAGCTAAAAGTAGACAACAATGTTGGATCATAAGAGGGGGAACCAGTGGTATAGAATGGGCTGTTGAAAGGTGAAGACACCTCAGTGGGCCATGGGGGCGCCGTTTGAGAACGCACCAATTATGCACCATGGGGGAGCCAGAGGTAAAGAGCGGGTCTAACAAGCAGGGGGCGCCCACAGTGAAGCGTGGGGGCCCCAGTGGAGTGCAAAGTAGACACCAATGATGCCCATGGGAGTGTCAGTGGTACATGCAGGGTTTCAACAGATGGGGCGCTCACAGTGACGCGTGGGGGCACCGTTGGAGCAAGAACGAGATATCACTGCTGCACCATGGAGGCGCCAGTAGTATAGAGCGGATTTTAAGAAGATGGGGGCGCCCGTAGTGAAGAGTGGGGCGCCGGTAGTACATAGCGGGATGTCAAGAGATGGAAGAGCCCACGATGTGGCTTGGGGCGTTGATGGAGTGAAACAAAGACATCAATGATGCATCATGGGGGGGCGCCAGTGATACAGGACTGGTTGTCAAGATGTATTTGTATGCAGCATCATTACCACGGGGCACCAGTATTTCCGTTAGGCATGCAAACGTGGAGCAAATGGAGGCGGGCCCCGGGGGGCGCCATAGTGTCGAGGGGGCGCCTTACCAGCGAGGGGGGCCGCGGCCCCCGCGGCCCCCTTGGATCCGCCCCAGCGGGGAGAACAGGTTTGATCTATTGCTCAAATATTCATATCACAAAATAGGTCCAATAAGTGCCACACGATGTGAAAACTGTATTTTTATATCGATGACCTATGGTAGCTGTTGCAGTTATCTGTCATTGCCTCCCATTGGAAATGCATGGGGAATATAGAAAATTGTCAGAAACGGTTCTAACTCTGCATATACGACTTAACACGCGCATTGACAGGGTGTCTGAGCCAACTTCGCCTTGACGGGGGCGGGTACCCGCCCCTAAGATCTCGAGAACCGCGCAAGATAGCGAAAAACGGTAAACGGCGTTGGATAGCCCATCCACTGCTCCATCAAAAACATTTAAACCATTTTTTGTCAGGTCATATTTAAGGTCACTAGAGGTCAAAACATAACTTCATAGGGATAACATGTAAATGAAGTTTTTCGGCCATTACATCTGACCAAGTAAAGATAGAGCAAAACAATTTAAACCATATGAATCCTCGCAGCAAGCCGAATCGAATGATATATAATATGACCTTGCTAGGTCAAATCAAGAATTTGACCTGACCTGACGTCAGGTCATGGTCAAAATGGGTGTAGTGCATATCATTAGAACTGCAATTACGATGCAAATCTAATGCACTTAAATAAATGCTCTATCTCTATTCATTACTGAGATATTCAGTTAAAACCATTTTCCCATGTATTTCCAATGGAGAGGTCATGGCTCGTACCTGACCTTAGGTCATCGATATAAAAAATACCGGAACATATTTTAGAGAAGTCGGTGGGGCTATTGTGTGATATGAGTTTCAATCGGATAAGTTCACCCTGTTCCGACTTATGCTATTTTAACTTGTTTTAAGGTCAGGTCACTTAACCTGTACTGGTAACCTGACCTGAGATGACCTAACCTTAAAATTTTGAGAAAAAAGTTGTAAAAATTAGGAGGGAAAAGGTGTGCCAAGTACGGCGGCGCTACGCGCCGCCGTTTTTATGCTGTTTCTGAAAAAGTCACAATCTGAGACTGCACTGTTACTTTAGCATATTTTGACCCTGCATAGATGTTTATAAATTAACATATATATATAGGTTGAATTCTGGAAAAAAATGCATGGTACAGACCAAAACTTACGTCATATTCTGAGACAGTATTGGTGTTATCCAGCGACTTTTGCATGTGGCAAAAACATGAGAGAAATTTGTGTCGCAAAATATGCAATTTGGACATGTGGATTCTTAGGAATGATTTTCCTGGTAAGGCGGCAAGAATTGCCAAATGCACTTTTCCAGCGGGTGGTACGAGGTGGCATATTGTACCAATTCCGCCAAACTTTGGCATATTGACAATTCCGCCAAACTTTGGCATATTCTACACATACCAAGGCTTAGTAGCTTTAAAAGAGATGTGAACAGCAAAAAGACGAAATTTTTACTCAGGGGCATCTAGACAATGATTTATGAAAAAAAACCGGGTGGGTTTTATCCATTAAAAAAAACAGAAATCCCGGGCAGTGAGTAGTGGGCAGTGCCAGCCCTGGCCACCCCGTCGGAGTACAGGCCCCCGCCCCGCAGGAGTGCAGGCCCCTCCGCCCCGCCGGAGTGCAGCCCCTCCTCCCACCGGGGTGCAGGCCCCCGCCCCATCGGAGTACAGGCCCCGTCCGTCGGAGAGCAGGCTCCAGCCCCGCCGGAGTGCAGGCCCCTCCGCCCCGCCGGAGTGCAGCCCCTCCTCCCACCGGAGTGCAGGCCCCCGTCCGCCGGAGTGCAGGCCCCTCCGCCCCGCCGGAGTGCAGCCCCTCCTCCCACCGGGGTGCAGGCCCCCGCCCCATCGGAGTACAGGCCCCGTCCGTCGGAGAGCAGGCTCCAGCCCCGCCGGAGTGCAGGCCCCTCCGCCCCGCCGGAGTGCAGCCCCTCCTCCCACCGGAGTGCAGGCCCCCGCCCCGCCGGAGTGCAGGCCCCTCCTCCCACCGGAGTACAGGCCCCCGTCCGCCGGAGTGCAGGCCCCTCCGCCCCGCCGGAGTGCAGCCCCTTCGCCCCGTCGGAGTGCAGGCCCGGTTCGTCGGAGTGCAGGCCCCTCCACTCAGTCGGAGTACAGGCCCCCGTCCGTCGGAGTGCAGACCCCAGCCCACCGGGGCGAAGGCCCCGTCCGTCGGAATGCAGGCCCCCGTCCGTCAGAGTGCAGGCCCCAGCCCACCGGGGCGAAGGCCCCGTCCATCGGAGTGCAGGCCCCAGCCCACCGGGGCGAAGGCCCCCCGTCCGCCGGGGCGAAGGCCCCAGTCTGTCGGAGTGCAGGTCCCAGCCCACCGGGGCGAAGGCCCCAGCCCGTCGGAGTGCAGGCTCAGCCCACCGGGACAAAGGCCCCAGTCCGTCGGAGTGCACGCCCTAGCCCACCGGGGCGAAGGCCCCAGTATGTCGGAGTGCAGGCCCCCGTCCGTCGGAGTGCAGGCCCCCGTCCGTCGGATTGCAGGCCCCAGCCCACCGGGGCGAAGGCCCCAGCCCGTCGGAGTGCAGGTCCCAGCCCACCGGGGCGAATGCCCCAGTCTGTCGAAGTGGTACCAACGAGGTTGCAGTGGCAACGCTCACCGCAACAAATAACGAACGGATCCAGCAGACTGATGAGCTGACATCATGCAATCAACTAGCGGCTACAAAAGCGTATGGGCGGGTATGTTTCACTCCCCCCTCCCCACCCCGCCTTTAGAAACGATAGCGCCGGGTGCTGCACTCGCCCTCCCCGTTATTTCCGCCCTGGCCGCCCTTCATTCGAGTCTCTCCATGCCGTGTTCATAACCCTGCAGCTCTGACCATGACCATTCTGCAGCTCTCTAACCAACGACGTCGGAAAATCGTTCTCGCCCGACCACGGAGCTTCACTGCTGCCACCTATGAACAGTTACCGGAAACTAGCAGAGGCCAGCAGAAGCCCAGGGAGGGCGGTGTGTCGGTGCTTGGTTCTCTAATACCGTGTGCTCGCTGGCAGCGCCTGGAATCGCGTAGCCACCCGAACATTACTCCGGCGCAGGAACCGGCGAGTGACGAGAGCTCTCTTCAGCATAACTACACGGTAAGTAAGTCTCCACTATGATTACTCCTTGTTCATGCGGCAGCCCTATGTATCTGGGACCTGTGCCACTCCCCTGTCCTTTCGTTGACAATGACTCACCGACCCACCACCACTCAGTGGTAGTAAGCTACATGGGGCGGTCTGGGCCCGTGTCTCGCCTGCAAACGGTGGGAACTCACCTCTGCCGCCAGCTCCGCCGACACCTTCTTCCAGATGGGCCGTTTTCTGGTGTACTGCCGGAGCGCCGTCTGTACATCGGGTCGTCGCCATATCTTGAGAAACAGCGCAGTCTCAGTGTCGCTCCAAATGGTGAGGTTTTCGTCCTCCCCGGCCAGCCGATCAGGCCGCATCTCGCTCCTGCCCGCTGCCATCACTCCCTCGCTCTACCTGTGTCACTCTCCGTGTTTTCTCTCGATACCACTGCGCAGTCACTCGCACGCCGCCGTCTCCCGGGCCTCACTGCAGCGGCGCGGCTCGGCGGGCTGCCGGCGGCCGCTCGCAGAGGCGCCGCCAGGGACCGCCCAACGGTGCAGGGTCACCACCAGAAACGCCTCTTCAGCCGCTGAGGCTACCTCTGTTGCGTGGGTGCTGCTCTCAGCAGAAGGGAACAGCTGACAGGTGTGCCCGTGCTGTTAGCACTGGTGCAGGACCACGTGAATACACATATCAGAGACGCGTTGGGAACAAGGGGGGTGCTGCGGCGCGTCACGTGACGTCACACACGGGCTGTGACGTGGTACCAGTGCGACTGCGGCGCAGACGGCCTGCAACAACAGAGCGCGCCGGCGGCGGCGCCGCATGCCCGGATACGTGGGCATTGGGCAGCCTCAGAGCCGTACTGCCCGCTGCAACGGCCCAATCGACTCATGTATCCGAGCGCCTGGTACGGTCTGCCACTCAGTCCTGGTTCTTTGGAAAAGAGACCATGGGGTTAGTCTGTACCTAGCATTTGATAATTCGATAAAGTTTTTATTTAATATACAATATTTTCATGGGATATCAGTAACTTGACTATAAATTATCTTCCAAATGATGCAACATAAATTAAATAAGCTTACGTAAATAGTTCATTCAAATAGAATGAATTGTCTTCTAACAATCGAACGATCCTGGCCACATTCCGTCGGGACGTAGTGGTGCGTACCGAGGCTGCTCGTGTATCCAGGGTAGAAGACTCGCGCAGGAGCTGCACCACCTCGGCAGTTGAGCGTGTCGCCGCCTCCGTGGGCACCACTGACTTCGGAGGTGGTGTTAAAGGGAACGTAGCACCTTTATAACGTGATTTTAACGGAGATAGCCAAGTTGTAAAGCATGCAGGAAAACCCGGTATTCAATCAATCATTTGTCTTGAAACTCCTGATTTTCATGGTTTTTCGGCTGAAAATACCCCTTATTACACTAAATTCCTGGATTCGACCACGGTGCCACATTCCCTTTAATTTATTCGGAATCTGGCTAATTGTTACTTTTTGACCGTGTTGCTTTTTGAAGTATATTGTCGGCTTGAAGTTGGCCACATATGGTCATTTTTTACGCAGTAGTGGTTGGGTCGCTCCGGGCCCCATCGGGGATGTTAGCACTGCCCTCCCCCTGCTCAACGTGAAAATAATTATTAATATCTGTCCAGATTCCAAGTTTCCCAACCAGTCCTGGCCAATTTGTCGGTAAACAATGATTATCACCTTGAATACAACCTCTATCTGAAAATTCGGTGTAATAACAGAGGGAATCGCAGTGCATTTCCAGATCCGAAATTGCTTGCATTTTCTGATCGATCCGTTACAATCTGCAACGTGCAACTCTTGTGAACAGGGCATTTTTAACATGGTAACTGGGGGGCCACTTGCCCCCCCCCAGTCGGCAGAAATGCCTCCCCCAGTGCCCGGCAATCGCCCCCCCCAATGAAGTAGACAGGAGTTGATTTAAAATTAAACAAACGCAAACTCACATAATGAAATAAAGACTGAACACCACCCGATGATAATTATTTTGTTCCATTGCTGGTTCCAAATTGGCCATCCAAAAAAATTGTGTTCACAAATTTCAACCAGTAACTATCTACTCCATCGTGCGAAGACGAAACAAAACGCGTAGTTCGAGAAATGCCGGCAAAACAGCATCAGCATTAACTAATCCTAGTGCTGAAGCCTACAACCGATCAAACATCGTGCTCTCTCCACCCCAGCCAGTACCGTGGGATTGAATGCTGCTCTCATTTCATACGCGGTCAGTTGTCAGCGCTCAGAGCTCTTTCGTGGATTAGGCGGGACACGGTGTAGTCAAAGCGTGTCAGATTGGTTGCTGGAGTGGCGGTGTGAAGTGCTTAGCCAATTTAATGATTATTGTGGTGGCAGCATGCGTGAAATTGATATTGAGATCGCTGCATCAAACTTGCTTTCTGACAAGTTGTTAAAATTGATAAGTTGTTAGCTGGCCTTTCTCATCGAGTCTTTGATGTTAAAAACTGGTAAAGATTATATACTCAGCTTTAGCCCTTCGTCAGAATCATTACACTGGCTCCCGAGAAACCCTTCCAACAGGGAAAGAGGTGGTGACGCCATATGACCCTGACAGCTGGTGCGTCGATAAGCCCCAAAAATCATTAAGCTGGTTTTGCACTTCATTCCCTAGATCATTTTGACAGCAACAGACACACATCATGTAAATGTACACAATAACTTGTATGTACACAAAAACTTGTCTCGATTTAGCCACACAAACTTGTCTCGATAAACCACATGTGTTCGACACTTGAGGAATTTACTTACCTTGCCACACTCATAAAGAAAAAGAAGAAAATAGTTTATTCATTTGGAATACATTGCGGGAGCTTCTATGATCTTAAGAAGAAGGAATAGCTCATATGTTGGGAAACATTATATGAACACTGAGGTGTCTTCTTAGTTTTATTAACCCCCTCCCCCTCCAAATGGGTCTTGATCCCCTGAAGACACTATAATGGCTGGCACAAGAAATTCCCCCAACTAATATTTTCTTTTAAAAAATGCCCTGCTTGCGAATGATTTGACCAACTTAACTGTTAAAACCTGGTTGAACAATGGTTGATTGTTTTGACTCAGACTCAGGACTGTCGACGTATAATCGCTGTGCCTGGTTTATTTTAAGGTTAAGGAATGCTGGAGTGTACAAAGGTGTCCAGTTTATATTCAGCACTGAGCCCAGCACAGTGACTGGTCTGGGACTTCATTTCGGGTTGGGGGGAGGGGGGCTGGAGCCTCCCTCGTCATTGCCTCGGAGCAGCCACCGGCAATGCAGTTACTATAGCCGCTCAGACATCTCGGCGGGAGTGGGTCGAGCCCCCCCCATGTATCCGCCACTGCTCCAGCATGTACCCACCCCGTATCCAGTGCTGAGTCAAGCGTATATCCAGTGCTGAGTCAAGCGTATATCCAGTGCTGAGTCAAGCGTATATCCAGTGCTGAAAACATCAAATTAAAGATGATTGTCAGTTAAGACATGTTTCTCTCACGGTTTTATTGTCATTCTGTGGACACCAGAAGGTTATGCGGACCGGAATATTCGTAATCGGTTTGAAAACAGCGGAACTCAGCAGCAGCGCCAGGCGATTGGGCAGGCGTGCAGTGTAGCCGCCACCGCCGGAGGCCGCGCCCAGCCGCCGCGCTGGGCAGTGTTTATAGAAGCCGGACATCAGGACATGAGGTCCGCTCTGTTTATAACTGATTCCCGGAATCCTTGGTGCTGCTCTGGTGGTGTCCTTGCCATGGCGTAGCGCGCACGCGCGCCAGGCAAACAGCCCCTGTGATGGTCCTGCCCCTCCAAAAACAGTCATTGTGACGGTCCTGCCCTTCCAAAAACAGCCCGTGTGACGGTCCTGCCCATCCAAACAGCGAGACTGAGACTGGGCCATTACTCGAGACTGGGCCATTACTTTTCATCCATCCAAAACAGTCCAGCAAAATTTTTCCCTCCGTCGAGAAGCTGTGGGACCAATATTGAAATTTTGAAACCAAATTATCTAAAAGCCAAAATCACAAACATCTGGAAATCACCTTCTCCAGTAACCTACGATTCCACGAACATGTCAATAATACCCTGAAGCAAATTAACAAGGCACTCGGCCCAATATACCCAATTGCACAACATATCCCAAGACCCACTCTCGACAAAATCTACACCATCTACGTAAGACCCTACTTTGACTATTGTGGCACTTTTTTGACGGACTGATGACCAAAACTGACGCCATCCTACTAGAACGACTCCAAAACAGAGCGGCGAGGTTGATCACTGGGGCCAAAAGAAGAACACCTACGGCAAAGCTGCACCAGGAACTAGGCTGGAGCTCTTTGGCAACACGTAAAACAGTGTCAACTGTGTCTTGCTTAGGTGGTGCTCGGGCGCAGCCGACGCGGCTGCCGCACTCCCAGCCAGCCCATGTCAGAGGACCTGGCATCAAGCATTTTTGCTCTTTAGAGTTATGACTTCCTTTTTGTGTTCGTGGCTTGTATGTTGGTTTTTTGCGAAAATTTGTCTCATTGTTTGCTTCATATAACGTTTTTCGTCTATGATCTCGGTTTACTTTTGTTGTCTTTGTTCTGCCGCATATATGGGCCTTAAACCTTAAAACGTAAATTTAAACACAGACTCTCAACTAGGATATTTTTTTCAGCGACCACGCTCATGTCTCTTTCATGACTTTCATTTTGTCATATTTTGTTTTGCCTATTTGCCTCTGGTTAGATCTCGCTCTGTGGCAATCTGTGCATATTTTGTTTTGTTTCTAAACTTGCTTTTGTTATTGCCATATTTTGTTTGTCTGCTTTGCCTTCTAGTAAAGTTCTTGCTCTGCAGTGCTTGTTTTGTTCTTAATTTGATTTTGTTATTTCTATTCTTTTTGCCCCGTGCATGTACTTACATTTCAATTTTAATTTCAATTTATTTATTCAATCGTCGACGGGTATTCCCAATTATGGACGAAGTCATTGTGATACAATTATATACATACATGCACGAATGATAGCAACACTTACAGAATAATAAAACATCATGCTCACATCGCTAAAAAATGCGCCCTAAAACATATTGTATACATTTTTGGAAGTTTTTGGAAGGATCGAAATAAAACGCCTACGGCCCTGTTTGCTTTGTTTACTGTATTGTCAATGTGTGGGCCAAATGTTAATTTTTTCGTCAAGAATGACACCTAGGTCCCGAATTGAATTAACATGTTCCAGAGCTGTGTTTTGAATGAAATATGTGGTTCGCAGTGGAATTTTCTTGAGGGTCATCCCAAATGATTTACATTTTGAAGGATTTAGGCGTAATTTCCAGGTTTGAGACCAAGTGCAAAGTTTACACAAGTCCTCTTGCAAGAGCGCCGAATCGTTTGGAGAGGTTGTCGTTCTGAATATTTTGACATCATCTGCAAACATTAAACAATGTGACATACGCGTCGGAAAAGGGGGGCCAGGGGGCCTGGCCCCCTCCCCACTTTTTGGCCAAAAATTTCACGATCTCAGTCAAAATGAGAGAAAGCCGGACATTCTTATATCCAGCCGCTGCGGAAGGCAACGAGGAGTCCAAATTCGAACAGTTTTTGATCCTGATGTTGAAAGTTTTTTGTCAGCATCAGGTTGATGTTTGGCTGCCCCCCCCACTTTTTTGCCGGTGGTGACACTCATGCAATGTGACTTTATATTAGAAGGAAGATCGTTGATGAATAAGGCGAACAAAAGGGGAGACAACAGCCCACCTTCCGGTGTGACAGACTTAACATGGGACCACTGTGAGCATTTACCATTAACAATAGTACGTTGCTGTCTGTCATAAATATATGATTTCAGCAGTTTCAGGGCCAGGCCAGATAGATTATATGAATTTTTTAGTTTATGAAGAAGGAGGGCGTGGTTAACACTTTGGGATGCAGCCGAATAATCCGTATAAATGCAATCTGTCTGAGTGCTCGAAGAAATTGAGCCTCATCCTGTTTTCAAAAGACTGGCCAAGTTGGTCACGCATGACCTTTTGGTAACAAAACCATGTTGGGCAGAAGAAATGGCTGGACGTACATGATTCAAGAGTTGAACATACATGATTCACTCAAGCACCCTGCCAAAAAGAGGGGTGAGGGAGATAGATCTATAATTTGAGGGATCAGAGATGCTACCTTTTTTGTGTATTGGAATGACGTTTGCTTGTTTCCACAATTTCGGGAAAGTGCCTTGTGCCAGAGCTAAGTTATAAATGATTGTAAGCGGAACCGATAGCTCATCGTGACATTCATTAATTATTCTTGCGCTAACTCCATCTGGTCCACAGGCCTTGGCCACTGGAATTTCCTCCAGGATCGCCCGTACAGCTTCTGTGTTACAATGAAACTCCCTGAGTGACTGAAGGTTAAAATCGGGGGCGTCTGGTAGATAAGCTGCACCTGGTTCAGTAAACTTGGAAGAGAAAGCACGATTAAGAATATTTGCTCGCTCTCGGTCATCCGTGACACTGACACCGTTAAATTTCAGAACCGGAAGTGAATATTTTCCCCCTTTGATGCATTTCAAGAATGACCAGAACCTTTTGGGATTAGTCTTGAACTCGTGCGTTAACTTTACCAAGTATTCACCATACCTAACATCCGAGAGATTCTTAAATAGTGCCCTCTTCTGGCGAAACTCTGAAGCCGTTACATCACTCCTGTTGCGTTTCATTCTGCGAAAGGCTGTTTCCTTTTCCTTTAAAGCGCCCCTCAATTCACGATTAAACCACGGAGGAAACTTTCTTTTGATCGACACAACAGGAATAAAGTCACAAAATGCGGAATCTAACACACTATAAAACAAATCAACAGCTTCGTCAACGTGCAAGTTATGAAGAAATGTTCATGGAACTAATTCGAGTGCACGCTTCAATCCAGTGAAATCAGCACGCCTGTAGTTAAAAACACGGGACCTTGTGGCCAAGGGAACATGAGATTTTACAGATCTTAAAACGCATACAATTTCCTGGTGATCTGAGTAAAACACTCCATCTCGAGTGGAGGTGATCACATCCAGTTTTGTAGACAGTACAAGGTCTAACGTATTATTACCACGCGTCGGTGATGATACATGTTGTCTCAGTCCAGCCAATGCACAGGCGTCCAAAAACTCAGTTGCACGCTGGGATACACGGTCACCGGTTTGTCGGGCCCAACCGGAGGCTGATTCAGTCTACTTAAGTTCTGGAATGTTGAAATCCCCGACGATAATCACACGGCGAGTTGGTTGTCGGTTAACTATATCCCGCAGTGCCGCCATCGTCCTTTGGAGAATACCACCATCCGGGGCGGGCTTGCAATAGCAGGCAGCGATAATGAGGCTGGGGGATGTTCTTAGCTCGACTACGAGCATCTCCGTGTCGTTTGTTTCTAATTCGACTCTTCTAATCGGGTGCAGATCAGTTCGAACAGCACACGCTACTCCTCCTCCGTGAGTCGTCCTGTCCTTACGGAACCACGAGTGGTCCGGTAATCCAATTTGCAGCTCAGAGTCGGCTCCATCTTGATTCAACCATGTTTCCGTCAAAACATTATTATTTAACTAGCTGTATTACTTGTTTCAAGCAGTATGCACTATTCAATCTTTTTGTTTTGTATCATATCATTTGCATCGTATTGTGTATTATCTCTTACGGTGCTGCGCTTGGTTTTGTTTTTGTTGTTATTTTTGCTTTTATTTGCTCTCAACCGCCATTATCCTCTTTGATGAAGTTTGTGTTTTTATGCCTGCTCTTTCTTCCCTCGTTTCTATTTCGTTAGTATTTTGGTCCGACGGCAGCCTCTAAATATTTCGAATTTGGGACTAAAATAGGGAATAAACTACACACTCAACCCCTCGTAGGAGCGTCTGAACTAAATTCACCTACTTTCCAGTTACTAAAAACTCTGTCACCTCAGTGCTCAAGTGGATACCTAACCGAAACAGTTAAACACTTCGTGCTCTTTTGTCTCATTTATACCAACCAACGTGACGAACTCTTTCAATCCTTAACAGCAATTCTAGGTAGCGACTTAAATGCGTTCTCCCAACAAGAAAAATTAGTCCTTTTGATATCCGGTAGTGACCTGGACGTTGGCGGTGAAAGAGAGGTAGCTAAGGCATTCCAAAACTACATTATAAAAACAAGAATATTTATTTAGCGCTGGGGGCGGTCGGTGGGTGCCGGCCGGCGCGGTGGGCGGTGTCGGCCAGGTGGCGGCCGTCCGGTGGGCTCCCGCTCGCGGTGGCGACTTACGACGCATGAAAAACAAATACGATGGTCAGGAACTGGTTTGCTTGTTTGGTTTGCTTGTTTTGTTTCTTTGTATGTGTCCAAATCTTACTGTGTGATTGTGTACGTGTGTATGTGTGTGATATATCCGGTAAAAGTGATGTCTTTAATGAGAGAGATGAGAGGGGCGCCACGACTTAAGCCTTCGGGATTTTGCGCCAATCTCTTTGTTATACATGTCATATTGTTTCCGCCAAATAAATGTTTACCTATCTATCCATCTATCCAAAAACACCCATTGTGATGGTCCTGCCCATCCAAAACCAGCCTGTGTGACGGTCCTGCCCATCCAAAAATAGCCCATGTGACGGTCCTGCCCATCCCCAAAAACAGCCCATGTGACGGTCCTGCCCATCCAAAAACAGCCCATGTGATAGTCCTGCCCATCCAAAAACAGCCCGTGTGACGGTCCTGCCCATCCAAAAACAGCCCATGGGACGGTCCTGCCCATCCAAAAACAGCCCATGTGATAGTCCTGCCCATCCAAAAACAGCCCGTGTGATGGTCCTGCCCATCCAAAAACAGCCCATGTGATAGTCCTGCCCATCCAAAAACAGCCTATGTGATAGTCCTGCCCATCCAAAAGTAACCATTTGATGGTCCTACCCATCCAAAAACAGCCCGTGTGATAGTCCTGCCCATCCAAAAACAGCCCTTGTGATAGTCCTGCCCATCCAAAAGCAACCGTTTTGATGGTCCTACCCATCCAAAAACAGCCCGTGTGATAGTCCTGCCCATCCAAAAACAGCCCTTGTGATAGTCCTGCCCATCCAAAAACAGCCCTTGTGACGGTCCTGCCCATCCAAAAACAGCCATTTTGACGGTCCTGCCCATCCAAAAACAGCCCTTGTGACGGTCCTGCCCATAAAAAACAGCCCTTGTGATGGTCCTGTCCATCCAAAAACAGCCCTTGTGATGGTCCTGCCCATCCAAAAACAGCCCATGTGATAGTCCTGCCCATCCAAAAGCAGCCGTTTTGATGGTCCTACCCATCCAAAAACAGCCCATGTGATGGTCCTCTCCATCCAAAAACAGCCCTTGTGATGGTCCTGCCCATCCCAAAACAGCCCATGTGAGAGTCCTGCCCATCCAAAAGCAACCATTTGATGGTCCTACCCATCCAAAAACAGCCCGTGTGATAGTCCTGCCCATCCAAAAACAGCCCTTGTGATAGTCCTGCCCATCCAAAAGCAACCGTTTTGATGGTCCTACCCATCCAAAAACAGCCCGTGTGATAGTCCTGCCCATCCAAAAACAGCCCTTGTGATAGTCCTGCCCATCCAAAAACAGCCCTTGTGACGGTCCTGCCCATCCAAAAACAGCCATTGATACGGTCCTGCCCATCAAAAACAGCCCTTGTGATGGTCCTGTCCATCCAAAAGCAACCGTTTTGATGGTCCTACCCATCCAAAAACAGCCCGTGTGATAGTCCTGCCCATCCAAAAACAGCCCTTGTGATAGTCCTGCCCATCCAAAAACAGCCCTTGTGACGGTCCTGCCCATCCAAAAACAGCCATTGATACGGTCCTGCCCATCAAAAACAGCCCTTGTGATGGTCCTGTCCATCCAAAAACAGCCCTTGTGATGGTCCTGCCCATCCAAAAACAGCCCTTGTGATGGTCCTGTCCATCCAAAAACAGCCCTTGTGATGGTCCTGCCCATCCAAAAACAGCCCGTGTGATGGTCCTACCCATCCAAAAACAGTCCATGTGATAGTCCTGCCCATCCAAAAGCAGCCGTTTTGATGGTCCTCTCCATCCAAAAACAGCCCTTGTGATGGTCCTGCCCATCCCAAAACAGCCCATGTGAGAGTCCTGCCCATCCAAAAGCAACCATTTGATGGTCCTACCCATCCAAAAACAGCCAGTGTGATAGTCCTGCCCATCCAAAAACAGCCCTTGTGATAGTCCTGCCCATCCAAAAGCAACCGTTTTGATGGTCCTACCCATCCAAAAACAGCCCATGTGACGGTCCTGCCCATCCAAAAACAGCCCTTGTAACGGTCCTGCCCATCCAAAAACAGCCCTTGTGATGGTCCTGCCCATCCAAAAAACAGCCCTTGTGATGGTCCTGCCCATCCAAAAACAGTCCATGTGATAGTCCTGCCCATCCAAAAGCAGCCGTTTTGATGGTCCTACCCATCCAAAAACAGCCCTTGTGATGACCTCTCCCTTGAGCTAGTCAAAACCCTAAATAAGCCGACCTGGGGGTTCCTGAGCTGAGCTGGGCCCTCAACCTGGTCATCTGAGCTAGCCTGGGTTCCGCTGTGCTGAACTGGGGCACCGAGATGGTCTGGGACCCCCTGAAATGCTTTAGAGTCACTGAGCTGGAACTCTTGAGCTATTCTGAGGCCATACACCAGCCGACTTGGGGCCCCCTGAGTTGAGCTAGGCCCCGAAAGCTAGTTTGGGCACTAAGCTAATATGAGGCCATGTGTGCTTGTCTGAGGCCTCTGAGCTGCTCTGGGGCCCCTGAACTGTTTAGGGTGCCTGAGCTTAGCTGGGGCCGTGATATTGAATGGGGCCCCTTAAGCTAGTCAAAAACCCTATATAAGCCGACCTGGGGTCCCTGAGCTGAGCTGGGCCTTCAAAGCTACTCTGGTGCCCACTTTACTAAAGTGGGGCCCTGAGTTAGTCTGGGGCTCCTGCAGAGTTTAGGGCCCCTGAGCTAGCTGGAGGCCATGTGCTTGAAGTGACCTCCTTGAGTTATTATGAGACGCTAGGCAGGGTGACCTGGGGCCCCTGAGCTGAGCCGGGCTCCTAAGCTAATCTAGTCCTCTGAGCTAATCTGGGGCCCGCTGTTCTTAACTGGGGGTCTCGAGATGGTTTGGGACCCCTTGGAATGCTTTAGAGTCACAGAGCTGGAACCCTTGAGCTATTCTGATACCCTACACCAGCCGACTTGGAGGCCCCCCGATTTTAGCTAGAGCCCCAAAAGCTAATTTGGGCCCTAAGCTAATCTGAGGCACCCTGTCCTCAACTGAGCAGACCCTGAGCTGGTTTGAGGTCCCCTGCACAGTTATGAGCTGGGGACTGTGAGCTTGCATGGGCTCATGAGCTGGTTTGATACATTTTATCGATCGACTTGGTTGCCCGTGAGCTGAGCTGGACCCCAAAGATAATCTGAGGCCCCCTGTCCTTGTCTGATGCCTCTGGGCTGGTCTGGGGCCCGTGAACTGTTCTAGGGTCCCCGAGCTATGCTGGGGGTGTGAGCTTGAAGGACCCCTTGAGCTGGTTTGATACCCAATATCAGCTGGCCTGGGGCCCTGAGCTGATCTTGGCCTCTAAAGCTAATCTGTGGCCCCCGGTGCTGACCTGGGGGCCTCGAGTTGGTCCGGCCCCCTGAACTCTTCCTTCAGTCACGGAGCTGAGTTGGGATCCTTGAGCTTGAAAGGGCTTCATGAGCTGATCTCAGTTTCTATATAAGCCAACCTTGAGCCCCTGGGCTGAGCCGGGTCCCTAAGTTAACCTAGCTCTTTGTTTTATTTATTTTTTTATTCATATCACCAACAGATGCATATCCATTTACAGGCGAAGTCAGAGCCTAAAAATAAACGCAATATGTTTCAAGTAAATGACGCGCATTTCACACGAGAACAATAAAATGCGTCAACCTAGGATGGGATGCTCCTCCCCAAGTATAAATAATACTGGCAAAACATGAATCAAAATCTAGAGAAATACAAGGTCTAAAGATTACCTGCTGCGGCGATAGAGCTAGCTCGCAGCAAGTACATGGGGTGAACGGATGTATGTTAAAACATTGACTTTAAAACTGCTAAACGATTCTACAAATAGGTCGGAACCGGAACATGATAAGAAGGCATTCATTCATTGCCCGCGGGATCCGACACAAAAGCCCCTGGCCCACAGTGTTCACGCGCCCGCGCCGCTCCGCGAAAAGATGACGCTTGCGAGTCGATCGAGATGGCACGTGTAGAGGAAATTTACTTTAAAAAAATTTCAGTCTTTTTTTCCACAATAAATGCTTTTTAAAAATAGAAGATCGTGTTGAATTCTTCGAGATTCAAGATATGTTACGCCAAATGATGCACGAGAGCGTCATAGGACAATGATAAGCATGGTCTGATTGTGTAATGATTTAGCCATAGAAGGAACTTGTGCTGCACTCGATCAACCCGCACGCCGTGAGATTTGGCCGCACCTGCCCAGATCACGCTGCAGTACTCCAAATGAGAGCGTACGTTGGCATAATATGCTGTAAGTAAATACTTTTTGTCAAATTTTGCAGTTTTTGAGGCATTTTTGAAAGATCGAATCAGGAGACCTAGTACCCTGTTGGCTTGTTTTTCTACATGGGATACCTGAGCCGAGAATGCTAATTTACTGTCCAATATTACACCTCGGTCACGAATTTTATCTACCGAATTGAAAGCAGCGTTCCCAATAGAATATTGCGTCCGGACAGGTGCGCGTCTGAGGGTCATCGTGAACGTGTGACATTTTGAGGGATTTAGTATGAGACCCCATCTGACAGACCACGACTGCAAGCGATCGAAATCGCGCTGCAACAGCAGCCCGTCAGCTGGGGCGGTGATTTGGCGATGAATTTTGACATCGTCAGCATACATCAAGCAATTTGAATCAGTTCCACTTGGAATGCCATTTATGAAGAGCGAAAATAGAAGCGGGGCCACTAAAGATCCTTCCGGTACGCCCGAGGTTACTGAAACTCAGTCGGACGTTTTACTGTTCACGATGACCCGCTGGCGCCTATCAGAGAGATACGAGATAAACCAGTTTAGAGCCGAATATTTCAGGTGATACGAGTTTTTTAGTTTGTGAATGATCAATTTGTGGTTGACGCTTTAAAATGCTGCCGAATAATCTGTATATATGGCGTCCGTCTGGTATCCCTCCGATACGGCCTCCCACGTCGAGCTCAGATACGTCGCAAGGTTGCTGGAGCATGACCGATGAGGTACAAAACCGTGCTGCTCAGGGCACAGCACCGGCGAAACATGCCGAAACAGCTGGTCGTAGACAGCTTGTGCTAATCTGGGGCCCCCTGTTCTGAGCTTCTAGGGGCTTTGTGCTTATGTGGGGCCCCTTAATAAGCTGGTGTTTTAGCCTTGGAGTTGGTCTAGGAACCCCCAGAGCCAACTGATTTGGTTCCTGAGCCATGGTCTGGGCACTGGGGGGCCTCTACGATGGCTTGGCGGCTCCTGAGCAGTATAGGCATAGGAACCTTAAGGGGGATGGGCCAGGGGAGCCACTGGCTCCAGAGGTCGGAAAAAATGCCCAAGTGTCGCCAACAAAAATTCCAACCAAAGAATAGTAACCAAATATGTTGAGGTTTGGCACTAAAATAGAACTATTTTTCAGGCCTCTGCGTTCCACCAGATCTTAAATAATGTATTGACAGACTGAGCATCTACTTCTCACGCTGAGGAGTGTACAATCATGTATTTTTGTCACCGACTTGATCTGTTATTGTCACCAACATTGTTGGCGAAATGGCAGGTTTTTCGACCTCTGTCTGGCTCCCCACTTTTCTGTGATGGGCCCCCGCAACCCGTATAAAAATATCAGCAACTGCAATATGAAACAAGAAACCCAAGCGAACACGACAGCTTGTCTGGAAAAGTTCCAGTTCCATCGTACGCCCTCTGCAAGCCCCTCGACCGGAAGTGCTTCGTGAAAAAAGCCGAAGCACGTACTACCCGAGTGCTTCCAGATGGAGCCCGAAAACTGGACCCAATCAAACTCCAGCCTAGACAGCTCCCAACACAGAGCGCTAATTCGGACACGCATCCCTCACCAGACGCCGAGTGGCAGCCGTCCCTCGGTCATCGGCAGGCGTGGCAAGCCGTCGACAGGTCGTCTTCCACTACGAAGTGGAAAAAACACAGAGCTATTTGATGCAAGGAAACGAATGGAAAATACGTAACTAACAAGTCATGCATGGAAATACTACTTATTCTGTATGTGAGCCTTATTGACACCAAATGAGAAGTTTGAAAACTGTTCATAATTATGGGCCCCTGGGACTGGGGAATCCCCTTGAGATGGCCCCCTCTAGGGTTTCTTGATGGACCCCCTCCCTCACTTTTCAACCGGTTCCTACGCCACTGAGTTTATAAACCTCTTCTCCAGGGGCACTTACTCGTATTCATGTGGCGAATGCCCGGCTTTTATTGCGAAACACGTCAAAGCTTTTCCGCTGAACTAATTCTCCAGGCCTGCGGACGCAGATTAAAACTGGTTTAGATTCTTTTCAATGCGCTACGAAATTGTCTCACGATTTCTGGCGAAATTATGTTAATCCTATTTGATGTTGAATTTCACTTTACAATCTCTCCTCACGAATCAGAAAAAATATCCAGGTGCAGGGGTGGAAAAACCCACCAACTCGCCAACCATGGATTGCAACAGACCTTGGCTACTGACAACATTCAGTGCGACAGAAAATGTCGACAAAATCGGAACTCCGGCAGCCGTGGAGAAAACAACAAGGCTCCCAGGGAGCCGGGCCTTTACTCAGCTAAAAGCCTCGATACATAGGCGCATCGCGGAAGCACTTGACTCTCCACCCCTATCAGCCCTCACCTCCATCTGAAATGGTCACGGGCTCCCTGAAAGTTCGATGGCGCCACCTGAAATGTCGCCTCCCACCCATTTCCTTCAGTATGCAGGTGGCGGATCCCCCGATGGCGCCCCAGCCTGTGCTGCCTTTCCCACGCGATCGGAAATCCTGGATCCGCCTATGTCTCGATGGACGATTCAATAGACAATATTTTGTGGCAACTTAAGTGAGTGACTTAATAGTTAATTAACTTGCCTAATTATTAGTCACGTCCTTGACTGCTTTTCTACGGCCAACAGCCAACACACACCGCGGCGCTGCGGTCAGCAATGACCTTGGGCTGGCGACAGCGACGACAGTCGGCGACAGCCAGTGTTTCCGGGTACAAAGGGCCCGACGGTAGTTCCTGATCATTGGAGAACAGTCTCTGTTCATCGTCGAATGCCTTTAGAACATTACTAGCACACACTTAAAATTCTTCGTCTAATTCGTGGGCTATCCCACCAATGTAGACAAAGTTTATACAAAATACTGGCAGGATGCATCAAGTGTTTAAATTGTTTCTGTGTCTGAAGATCCGCAAACAAAAAAGCAGCCGGGCATGCGTTCGCCAAATTATGTTTGAAATAACAGGAGGCACATTTTAGTCAGCTTAAACAGCCACCTGGGGGTAGCTAGGACTTTTCATTTGTGCTTAGGCATAGTTTCAAATGCAAATCATGAATTCCTTACCAATTTCTTGACTTTCTCGCGGAGGGCTACATTTGTCCCAATTTCATTCAAACGTTCTTAATATATCGCGATCTAACTGACCTATTTGTTTCTTTTTTATTTCAAATAATGAAATATAAGTTATTCCGCCTCAATATATTTTTAGATGAAAAAATGTGAAGCCAATTTTTTTGCTTCAGGTGTATAGATAAAATTTGATTTAAAAATCGTTTTATTCTCAGCTGCCGGATTCCTAGCACATGGCAATTATGAATTTGAAATTTACACTGACGATAAGGTAGATAGTCGCCGTCATCTCACTCGCTTATACTAACCACCTGTCTCCTTCGAGTTATTTATCCAAAAAAGCATTTCAAAGGTACAAATTTCGCCAAATCTGTTTATTTCACATCGTGGCTCCAAGCAGTTAAAATCAATGGTAATTAATCAAATTTAGCATCAAGAGGAACTGCGTCACCAATAACGGTAATTCCAGTTCGATCCAATGTTTGCCTCGTCTTCGAGAGAACCTATTATGTGTGCCCTTTCTGTACGCTCCCAACACCGGCGCCGAGGTCACCTCAGCGCTGCACAGTGGCGAGTATTTTCTTTACGCTCCCAACACCCAACGCCGAGGTCACCTCAGCGGTGCACAGTGGCGAATATTGCGATTTAGCCTGCTTTAATCAATCTTCCTATTTTTTATGATATATCAAAAATGAAAACCGTTAGGCCTTCCTAACTTGCTCTGAACTGACAGAGTATTAAATTTCCTACATTTTTATTATATATTTCAGCACAAAATGTTGAATAGGGGCGGTTCTACGACCAGGCAAAAGGGGTGAATTTAGTCACGCCCGTTGTTCATGGGATGAAAAGCCGTCTTCACCTAAAGGCTTTAGCATCAATGCTTTACACCCAATTCTGGTTTTATAAACAAAATTGTGATTCCTGTGCACCTAGGTGTTCTTAATCTAAGGAGAAGGGGGGTCATCTGTTTCGACTATATTTTACAATCCTATTTTATACCCAAGCCTTGCAGATGTCGTCTTCTGGTGGTGTGCTTCATACGGACTCACTTCCCTCCAAAGTGATTTTCAAGAAAACATTGAACTGATTTTGATGTTTTTCTTCCAAAAGGGTACTAGAGAAGACTGAGATAATAACTCGATTTGTCACTGACAATAAGTTTCCTAGGCCAAACACACCATTAACCCTTGCCCCGGTGGTGGGTACGAGCCACCTTCGTCCTGGTGGGGGTCAAAAAGACGCCCATGATGTAAAAAAAACTATGACAGCTAGAAAAAAGCGCAAAATTATTGTCGAAAGCTCTTCAAAAATGATATCGAAAATACTTCGGTCATTTTCCTCGTCAGGTCAATATCAAGGTCACCAGATGTCAAAATAGGTCAAAATCGCTACTATGAGGTGTATCAAGAAAACCTCATATATCTCAGAAACTACGATAGCTAGAAACTTGTTATGAACATCATTCGAAAGCTCTTGAGTTGCTCTTTTATTGCAATGACAATACATTTTCGGGTCAGGTCAAAGCCTAGGGAGCTGCAGGTCACTGAACATTAGAAATATACTTGGGAATGTCCATAGCCAACCATGTATAAGGGCGTTTCCTTTTTTGCTAATAACTTCCACACCAAGCAAGATACAGCTATAGTTGATGCATCATTGAAATTCTCTTGTCAATACAAATCGAATGATATATGATATTGCTATGTCAGGTCCAATTTAAAATTTGACCGGACCCAGGTCAACGGTTTGACCCATCTTAACCTGGTATAGTCATGATGTATATAATTTGACTTGCTGTGACCATACAAACACTTCGGTGACAAAATCAAAGTTCTGTCTTTGTTTATTCAAAGTTTATAGAGTAAAACACCAAAAAATGTTTATTTGGCCTAAGTTGACATTTCAAAGGTCACAGGCCAAAATTTTTGGTATCAACTTCAGAAATGGGCTAAGAGCAAGTCATAACCGATGTTTGAAGTTGATTCCATCCATACGTAATGAGAAAAAACTCATTTCTTTATTTTCCCTATGCATTTGCAATGGGGAGGTCATGCTCTGTACATGACCTTAGGTCACCAATATAAAAAAATCCCGGAACATATGTTGTAGCTCCTGGTGGGACCAATATATGGTATGAGATTCAACTTGATCTATTAATCATCCTTTTAGTTATGCAGTCCTAAGCATTGTGTGAGGTGGGGTCCTTTCACCTGGCCTGGTGACCTGACCTGATATGACCTTGAGCTAAAATTTTCAGGAAAGGTGTAAAAATGATGAAGGAACAGCTAGAAGAAGTTTTGTGGCACTGCGCGCCGCCATTTTTCGGTCACTGGAAAAGCTTGAGGGGGTCTTGAAAGAGTCCCACCCGGGCGAAGGTTAAGAACAAGTGATCAATGTGATTCGGGCTGAAATCACAACACGGTTTACGTCTGCAGATCTCTCCCATAACACAGCATACGGTGAAAGCTCACTGTGACATAACCGTGGTTTCAAGTTACCATTTAGAATATTATCTGATCAGAATCGCGGCTGAAATATCACGAAAATGCATAGAGAATCACAGCTTAGCATCGAGGTAGGCAAATAAAGGCAACTAACAACACATGGCAAGAAGAACTGAGTAGCTTCTTACCTCACGCAAATATAAATTACACTTAGATGGAATACACGCTGAACAAATAAATTTAATGCTAGTCAGGTATGTGTGAGACTAGGTTATATATTTACCTGCCCGTCACCAAACGACCGCAGGTACCGGCCAGTTTCATCATTCCGTGTAAAATTTCAATGGAGATCAGCTATGCGTTTTTGGCTACATGATACGACCCCTTCTTTTTTGAATATGTACTCCAAAAGTAATGTTTTTTGTAGCACATTTCTAGTGGTGTTAGTGCGAAATATAGACATCAAAAGGCTAAAAACGTATTCTGAAAACCTCAGAATATTTCCAACTCCAAAGATTTGTAAACAAATCTGAAACCCCAGAAAGTAAAAAATAATGTAAAAAGATCATGGGAAAGTGTACCAAGTGGCAATTGGGCAGGAATGCCCGTTCGAAGTGGCTCTAATAAAACATAAAAAGACACGAAAAGCCATGTCCCGTCCACGGTGATTGTATCAAGTTCTTGTAGCAAAAGCTCCGTAAGCGTTTCTAGTTTGTCAAACTTTCTAGAAAAAGACCTTACATTCACATGAAGGATCGAAATTCCAACAAAATTGTAGAAGACTAGACCTGGTTTTGGACTATTGTCCCTACATATCTGTGTGGTATTTAATGTGGTTTTCTGAATCTACCTCTTCTGTTAATGCTCCTCAGCATCGAACTCTGGCTTCAGGGCCCGCTTCAAAATGAACACTTCCATGATTTCTGTTCAAGGCTAGTGGGCAAGGCAATGCCGTAGGGCGAGTACATGCCTCTCAAAATAGGAAACATCTCGGCAGAGGTAGGCATTCCACCAGTAAGGTCAGCGTGTGTGCGCCTGCATACTGGCACACGTGTGTGTCAGAGCTGACACACCAGCAGCTCTCACCCTCGGCTACACACGTGTGTGTCAGAGCTGACACACCAGCAGCTCTCACCAGCGGCTACACACCTGTGTGTCAGAGCTGACACACCAGCAGCTCTCACCAGCGGCTACACACGTGTGTGTCAGAGCTGAGCCGACACACCAGCAGCTCTCACCAGCTCTGACACCCGTGTGTGTCAGAGCCGACACACCAGCAGCTCTCACCATCGGCTACACACGTGTGTGTCAGAGCTGACACACCAGCAGCTCTCACCATCGGCTACACACGTGTGTGTCAGAGCTGACACACCAGCAGCTCTCACCAGCGGCTACACACGTGTGTGTCAGAGCCGACACACCAGCAGCTCTCACCAGCGGCTACACACGTGTGTGTCAGAGCTGACACACCAGCAGCTCTCACCAGCGGCTACACACGTGTGTGTCAGAGCCGACACACCAGCAGCTCTCACCAGCGGCTACACACGTGTGTGTCAGAGCTGACACACCAGCAGCTCTCACCAGCGGCTACACACGTGCGTGTCAGAGCTGAGCCGACACACCAGCAGATCTGAACAGCTCTGACACCCGTGTGTGTCAGAGCCGACACACCAGCAGCTCTCACCAGTGGCTACACACGTGTGTGTCAGAGCTGACACACCATCAGCTCTCACCATCGGCTACACACGTGTGTGTCAGAGCTGACACACCAGCAGCTCTCACCATCGGCTACACACGTGTGTGTCAGAGCTGACACACCATCAGCTCTCACCATCGGCTACACACGTGTGTGTCAGAGCTGACACACCAGCAGCTCTCACCATCGGCTACACACGTGTGTGTCAGAGCTGACACACCAGCAGCTCTCACCATCGGCTACACACGTGTGTGTCAGAGCTGACACACCAGCAGCTCTCACCAGCGGCTACACACGTGTGTGTCAGAGCTGACACACCAGCAGCTCTCACCATCGGCTACACACGTGTGTGTCAGAGCTGAGCTGACACACCAGCAGCTCTCACCATCGGCTACACACGTGTGTGTCAGAGCTGACACGCCAGCAGCTCTCACCAGCGGCTACACACGTGTGTGTCAGAGCCGACACACCAGCAGCTCTCACCAGCGGCTACACACGTGTGTGTCAGAGCTGACACACCAGCAGCTCTCACCAGCGGCTACACACGTGTGTGTCAGAGCCGACACACCAGCAGCTCTCACCAGCGGCTACACACGTGCGTGTCAGAGCTGAGCCGACACACCAGCAGATCTGAACAGCTCTGACACCCGTGTGTGTCAGAGCCGACACACCAGCAGCTCTCACCAGTGGCTACACACGTGTGTGTCAGAGCTGACACACCAGCAGCTCTCACCATCGGCTACACACGTGTGTGTCAGAGCTGAGCTGACACACCAGCAGCTCTCACCATCGGCTACACACGTGTGTGTCAGAGCTGACACGCCAGCAGCTCTCACCAGCGGCTACACACGTGTGTGTCAGAGCCGACACACCAGCAGCTCTCACCAGCGGCTACACACGTGTGTGTCAGAGCTGACACACCAGCAGCTCTCACCAGCGGCTACACACGTGTGTGTCAGAGCCGACACACCAGCAGCTCTCACCAGCGGCTACACACGTGCGTGTCAGAGCTGAGCCGACACACCAGCAGATCTGAACAGCTCTGACACCCGTGTGTGTCAGAGCCGACACACCAGCAGCTCTCACCAGCGGCTACACACGTGTGTGTCAGAGCCGACACACCAGCAGCTCTCACCAGCGGCTACACACGTGTGTGTCAGAGCTGACACACCAGCAGCTCTCACCAGCGGCTACACACGTGTGTGTCAGAGCCGACACACCAGCAGCTCTCACCAGCGGCTACACACGTGCGTGTCAGAGCTGAGCCGACACACCAGCAGATCTGAACAGCTCTGACACCCGTGTGTGTCAGAGCCGACACACCAGCAGCTCTCACCAGCGGCTACACACGTGTGTGTCAGAGCCGACACACCAGCAGCTCTCACCAGCGGCTACACACGTGTGTGTCAGAGCTGACACACCAGCAGCTCTCACCAGCGGCTACACCCGTGTGTGTCAGAGCCGACACACCAGCAGCTCTCACCAGTGGCTACACACGTGTGTGTCAGAGCTGACACACCAGCAGCTCTCACCAGCGGCTACACACGTGTGTGTCAGAGCCGATACACCAGCAGCTCTCACCAGCGGCTACACACGTGCGTGTCAGAGCTGAGCCGACACACCAGCAGATCTGAACAGCTCTGACACCCGTGTGTGTCAGAGCCGACACACCAGCAGCTCTCACCAGTGGCTACACACGTGTGTGTCAGAGCTGACACACCAGCAGCTCTCACCATCGGCTACACACGTGTGTGTCAGAGCTGACACACCAGCAGCTCTCACCAGCGGCTACACACGTGTGTGTCAGAGCCGACACACCAGCAGCTCTCACCAGCGGCTACACACGTGCGTGTCAGAGCTGAGCCGACACACCAGCAGATCTGAACAGCTCTGACACCCGTGTGTGTCAGAGCCGACACACCAGCAGCTCTCACCAGTGGCTACACACGTGTGTGTCAGAGCTGACACACCAGCAGCTCTCACCATCGGCTACACACGTGTGTGTCAGAGCTGACACACCAGCAGCTCTCACCATCGGCTACACACGTGTGTGTCAGAGCTGACACACCAGCAGCTCTCACCATGGGCTACACGCGTGTGTGTCAGAGCTGACACACCAGCAGCTCTCACCCTCGGCTACACACGTGTGTGTCATAGCTGACATACGAGCAGCTCTCACCAGCGGCTATACACGTGTGTGTCAGAGCTGACACACCAGCAGCTCTCACCATCGGCTACACACGTGTGTGTCAGAGCTGACACACCAGCAGCTCTCACCATCGGCTACACACGTGTGTGTCAGAGCTGACACACCAGCAGCTCTCACCAGCGGCTACACACGTGTGTGTCAGAGCCGACACACCAGCAGCTCTCACCAGCGGCTACACACGTGTGTGTCAGAGCTGACACACCAGCAGCTCTCACCAGCGGCTACACACGTGTGTGTCAGAGCCGACACACCAGCAGCTCTCACCAGCGGCTACACACGTGCGTGTCAGAGCTGAGCCGACACACCAGCAGATCTGAACAGCTCTGACACCCGTGTGTGTCAGAGCCGACACACCAGCAGCTCTCACCAGTGGCTACACACGTGTGTGTCAGAGCTGACACACCAGCAGCTCTCACCATCGGCTACACACGTGTGTGTCAGAGCTGAGCTGACACACCAGCAGCTCTCACCATCGGCTACACACGTGTGTGTCAGAGCTGACACGCCAGCAGCTCTCACCAGCGGCTACACACGTGTGTGTCAGAGCCGACACACCAGCAGCTCTCACCAGCGGCTACACACGTGTGTGTCAGAGCTGACACACCAGCAGCTCTCACCAGCGGCTATACACGTGTGTGTCAGAGCTGACACACCAGCAGCTCTCACCATCGGCTACACACGTGTGTGTCAGAGCTGACACACCAGCAGCTCTCACCAGCGGCTATACACGTGTGTGTCAGAGCTGACACACCAGCAGCTCTCACCATCGGCTACACACGTGTGTGTCAGAGCTGACACACGAGCAGCTCTCACCAGCGGCTATACACGTGTGTGTCAGAGCTGACACACCAGCAGATCTGACCAGCTCTGACACACGTGCCGCTGGTCGGGTCAGCGCTGATGAAACACCGGCTCTGTCCAGTCTTGCCCACTGGGGAAAGCAGACCATCCAGGTGAAGATAAGACTTCCTAATCTTCCTGATAGGTAGTCAAACATCTATATTTAGACCAGCACTAAAGCTACATACAGGATCACCAAAGCTGCCAAACGTGGCTAGATTGACAAAGATATTGCTGCACTGCCTGTTGGCAAGACTGGACACAGTCGGCGGCTCACCGCAGCTAACCTGTTCTGCGACTGCTGGTACCGAGACTACGGACTATAGGTCAAGCTGCTGGCAAGACTGAAGGAGGCCGTCACTTCCATAACCAAAGTCTCCTTTGCCTACTGGTTCCAGATGAAGATCAGAAATTAGGTGGGTAGACCTGGAACATGTAGTTCTATTTCTGTGACCTCAGACCCAGCCCGAGGTGGTGCAGGGGGCTTCCGTGCCGACCATGAGATCCTTTGCATAAATCACTCACTCCTAGGCGACCCTGGTGATCCTGCTCTGCAACCAGGAGCGGAGGTTCGCCAGGGACGATGGACGATGGACGATGGACTCTCCAGGGACGATGGAGTGTTCCCCGACCGTGTGTGTTTGCACAAGACCCCTCTCCAGGGACGACTGAGTGTTCTCCGACAGTGTACGTTGGCGTCAGATCCCTCTCCAGTACATAAACTGTGTGCTTACAAACCCTTCTTCCGCAGCCTCCGTGACGGAGTTTTGTCAACAAGATCGTAAGATGGCTCCAGAGTTTCAAGAGACGCGGCAATGGGATCTGCGGGAAGTTTTCCTTTCGGGCAATAAAGACGGCTTCGCTGCAATGTTAAACAGCGACGCTGACGACGTGCTGGACCTGGACTTCGTGTACGGTGAGCCGGCGTTCGAGCCCCTGCTGCTGACGGCCTGTCGCCGCAGTGACCTGGCCGGGGCCGCCCAGCTGCGCTCCCTGGGAGCCGACCTGGACGCCCGCAACCTCAGCGGAGAGAGAACGGCGCTGCTGTACGCGGCGGAGCAGGCCGACCTGGCGCTGCTGAAGCTGCTACTGGGCGAGGAGGCGGCTGAGTCAGCCGACGAGACCAGCTTCATCAACCAGCCGCCCAAGAGGCGACCCGACGTGAACGCACGGGACGACGGCGACCGTACGGCGGTGCACCTGTTGGTAGAGGCCGCCGGACGGCCGCGCTCCGCCGACGCCGCGCTGGCCGGCCTGCGGCTGCTCTGCGCCCAGTCCGACGTCGACATCGACGCGCGTGACTCGGCCGGCCGCGCGGCGCTGTGCAGAGCGGCCGAGCTGCAGGCTGTGGAGACGGTCAGTATTCTGGCTGCGGCAGGAGCCGAGCTGACGTCGGAGGTGGCGGCCCAGCTGGAGGCGTCGCCGCAGCTGCGTCCTGTGGCGGCAGTGTTCCAGCAGCGGCAGCGCCGCCGCCGGCCGCCGGAGCAGCTGCTGTGGGAGGCGGTGCGCCAGGGCCCGTCGGACACCGCCCACACCCGGCTGGCGGCGGCGTTAACCCTGCTGCCCACCGAGCTCAGTGACAGGCGGCCGATCTTGGACCGGTCCTTCGGCCTCTACACGTGTCTGCAGTGGGCGGTGCACAGCGGGCGGACAGACCTGGCTACCCGGCTGCTGGCGGCCGGCGCCTCGCCGCGGGCGGCCAGTGCCTACAACAGGGCGCTGCCTCTGCACCTGGCGGCGGAGCGCGGCGACGAGGTGCTACTGGCGCTGTTGCTGGAGAAGATGCGCAGTCCTCCGGCCGAGCTGGAGCTGACGCCTCTGCGGGACGGAGGCGTCCGCGGGATGGACGAGACGGCACTGCACAAGGCAGCCCGGCACGGCGCCGGGTCCACAGCCACACCCAACCCCAGCGCCGAATACGGACAGTGCATCCGGCTCCTGCTCGCCGAGAGCGTCGACGTCAACCACCCCAACGTCTCAGGTCAGAGTGGGTACACCCCAACGTCTCAGGTCAGAGTGGGTACACTCCAACGTCTCAGGTCAGAGCGGGTACACCCCAACGTCTCAGGTCAGAGTGGGTACACCCCAACGTCTCAGGTCAGAGTGGGTACACTCCAACGTCTCAGGTCAGAGCGGGTACACCCCAACGTCTCTGGTCAGAGCGGGTACGCCCCAACGTCTCAGGTTAGAGCGGGCACACCCCAACGTCTCAGGTTGGAGCGGGCACACCCCAACGTCTCAGGTCAGAGCGGGTACACGCTAACGTCTCAGGTCAGAGCGGGTACACGCTAACGTCTCAGGTCAGAGTGGGTACACCCCAACGTCTCAGGTCAGAGCGGGTACACGCTAACGTCTCAGGTCAGAGCGGGTACACCCCAACGTCTCAGGTCAGAGTGGGTACACTCTAACGTCTCAGGTCAGAGTGGGTACACCCCAACGTCTCAGGTTACAGCGGGCACACTCCTACGTCTCAGGTCAAAACCCCGTCCAATGGTCTCAGTCAGTAAGAGTGAGCCTGGTCCGATGGTCTCAGTCAGTAAGAGTGAGCCCCGTCCGATGGTTTCCGTTAGTAAGAGTGGGCCCGTCCGATGGTGTCAGTCAGTACGAGTGAGCCTGGTCCGATCGTCTCAGTCTGTGAGAGTGAGCCCGTCCGATGGTCTCAGTCAGTAAGAGTGAGCCCGTCCCGTGGTGTCAGTCAGTGAGAGTGAGCCTGGTCCGATGGTCTCAGTCAGTGAGAGTGAGCCTGGTTCGATGGTCTCAGTCAGTGAGAGTGAGCCTGTCTGATGGTCTCAGTCTGTGAGAGTGAGCCTGGTCCGATGGTCTCAGTCAGTGAGAGTGAGCCTGGTTCGATGGTCTCAGTCTGTGAAAGTGAGCCGGGTTCGATGGTCTCAGTCTGTGAGAGTGAGCCTGGTCTGATGGTCTCAATCAGTGAGAGTGAGCCTGGTCTGATGGTCTCAATCAGTGAGAGTGAGCCTGTCTGATGGTCTCAGTCTGTGAGAGTGAGCCTGGTCCGATGGTCTCAGTCAGTGAGAGTGAGCCTGGTTCGATGGTCTCAGTCAGTGAGAGTGAGCCTGTCTGATGGTCTCAGTCTGTGAGAGTGAGCCTGGTTCGATGGTCCCAGTCAGTGAGAGTGAGCCTGGTTCGATGGTGTCAGTCAGTGAGAGTGAGTCTGGTCTGATGGTCTCAATCAGTGAGAGTGAGCCGGGTTCGATGGTCTCAGTCAGTGAGAGTGAGCCTGGTCTGATGGTCTCAATCAGTGAGAGTGAGCCGGGTTCGATGGTCTCAGTCAGTGAGAGTGAGCCGGGTTCGATGGTCTCAATCAGTGAGAGTGAGCCTGGTCCGATGGTCCCAGTCAGTGAGAGTGAGCCTGGTTCGATGGTCCCAGTCAGTGAGAGTGAGCCTGGTTCGATGGTGTCAGTCAGTGAGAGTGAGCCTGGTCTGATGGTCTCAATCAGTGAGAGTGAGCCGGGTTCGATGGTCTCAGTCAGTGAGAGTGAGCCCCGTCCAATGGTCTCCGTTAGTAAGAGTGGGCCCGTCCGATGGTATCAGTCAGTCAGAGTGAGCCCGTCCCGTGGTGCCAGTCACTGAGAGTGAGCCTGGTCCGATGGTCTCAGTCAGTGAGAGTGAGCCGGATCTCTCCCTGACCTGCGGCAGGGGAGACGGCGCTTCACCTGGCGCTGCGGGCCGGCGACACCGACGGCGCCCTGCAGCTGCTGGCCGCCGGCGCCTCGCTGGCTGCTGAGAGCCGCCGCGGCCAGATGCCAGTGGATCTGATCCCGCGCGCCACCCTGCGGACGGCCCTGGACGCCTGCGTCAGTCCCGTGGCCAGTGCCTCGGGCTCCCAGCAGCTGCTGTCCTCCGACTGTGTCATGCAGGTCAGGCTGGTGCTGGTCCCCAGACCCTCGAGCTCAGGTGTACCTGACCTTCACGGGTGTGAATACTGGAGGGAGGGGGAGGTGGTGCACCGGACTGCCGCCCTGCCAGCTGGAGGGATTGTACGGCCTATCTCCTCTCAGTCCAGGTCAGACACTTATCACACCATGTCCACTGCAGTCGCGGGCGAACGTATGCCCTGTGGTGCCATTTCGCAAAATTCACACCTGTTGACCTTCCTTGCTGTTGTATCATCTGCGTCTACTGTGACGGGGAGCGCCGCTGGGCGACCGTGGTGGCGGCGGTCGGGTGCGCGCGACGGTCGGCTGGCCGTCCGGCATCGGTCGGCGACGATTCGCGCCGATGGCGCGCGCCGTTCGGGCGATACGCAGTGCCGCGTCCCGCTGATGGTGGTGTGCACACGTCTCCGCCGGTCGCCCATGTTGCGGGCGCAACACACAAAAATATTTATAGTGTGAGAGGCAACAAGAAGGTATTGCACCGCTTCCGTAAGCTCAGACACACAAGCAACAGCTGTCCAAACCCGCACTCGACAAGTCCAAGGGCTGGATTCGGTTTACAACGACCCACCCCTCCCGGCTGCTTGAGTCACCGTATAGGCTTTCGGGTTGACCTTGCCCTCCGGGTTAACCTGTCTCAAATCAGCGGGTGATTAGCTGCGCTTATTTGCGTTCCGAACCTACTTCAACTCGCAGGCTTTCCCGCATAGGAGCGGTACCGCGACCGTCTTAACTCTCACGACCCCGTTGTTACTTCTTATTCAAGATGGCTCCTGTATCGGTTGCAAAATAATGGTGAAACAGTTACGAGGTAATGATGAAAATACCGTCGTTTACACCCTTGAGTTTTGCTCAATCGTCCCATCTCAAACGTTAACTGGATGAACATTTATATCATCTATTCTGCAACATGATCGCTTAGATTCGGCTCTTTCACCAGCCCTGTCGAGCCTTAAACCTATTTCATTCATGCATCCATTCATGCTCCCAATTGCTTCATTCACTGTTCGTGCCATTCTCCCCGTTTTCGAAACTGTGAAAGCCCCAATTTTTCCCCTCGACATCATCTAAGCGTTCAATGTAATTGTATCTTAGGCTATCGATGCAATCCACGTGCCAATGCTCTGTTCACCCTATCGGTTGACGACGCCTACCCGTCGGACTTACAACATCAACCAGACTTGAGTACTAATACTGATTTCCAAAGGTCCGGGAAAACTTGGATAACAGACTTTCCCCACGCTCCCGTCGTCACTCTAGACCGGTCTGACAAAAATGTAGGTTTCTACGCTGCCTTACACTTTGCCGTACTCGTGAACGTGCTACCCGGGTCAACGTCTCCGATCCTCCCATCCTCAAATTGCTCCCGAGCTTAAACCTCGTATCCTCGCCTCTAGGCCCTCAAATCCTTAATACCCTTGTATCTCTTTGTATTTCCATTCGCACCTTCGAAATCCTCTAATATTCCCATATTCCACTGCTAGGCCTCCAAATTCCCCTTATTCCAACCTCCTCCTGGTCCGGCCCTATACCACCTTACTATCCTTTATCTCGCTTCCTCATATCCTCGCCTCCGGGCCCCCAAATACCTTTGCATTTCCTCTCGCACCTTCAAATCATCCAATGTTCCCTTATTCCTCTTCTAGGCCTCCAAATCCCCCTTATTCTGGCCTCCTCATCACCTGGCCCTATGCCACCTTAATATCACTAATCTCATTTCCTCATATCCTCGCCTCTGGGCCCCCAAAGTCCATATGCTATCATATTCCCCTGTAATTCCTTTCTCAACTTCGAAATCCTCTTATATTCCTCTATTCCTCTTCTGGGCCTCCAAGTTCCTCTTAATCTCAGTTCCTCATGCCCGGCCCCTATGTCATCTCATTACTCATAATCTCACCTCTTCATTACTCTCCTTTTATAACTTCATAGACCAAGGCGTTGAATAGCATCAGACTAGACTGACTGGTTAAATCAGAATTCTTTCAGCCGGGGAAAAGGACAGACACCTTCCAGTAGCTGGTTAAGCTATCCATCCAATGCCCAGGTGGTTCACAGGTATCAATCAATGGTAATTCCATAGACCAAGGCGTTGAGTAGCATCGGATTAGACTGACTGGTTAAATCAGAATTCTTTCAGCCAGGGAAAAGGACAGACATCTTCCAGTAGCTGGTTAGGCTACCATCTAATGTCCAGGTGGTTCATAGGTATCAATCGATGATAATTTCTTAGACCAGGGCGTTGAGTAGCATCAGATTAGACTGACTGGTTAAATCAGAATTCTTTCAGCCGGGGAAAAGGACAGACACCTTCCAGTAGCTGGTTAAGCTACCATCCAATGCCCAGGTGGTTGACAGGTATCAATCAATGGTAATTTCATAGACCAGGGCGTTGAGTAGCATCAGATTAGACTGACTGGTTAAATCAGAATTCTTTCAGCCGGGGGAAAAGGACAGACACCTTCCAGTAGCTGGTTAAGCTACCATCCAATGTCCAGGTGGTTCACAGGTATCAATCGATGATAATTTCTTAGACCAGGGCGTTGAGTAGCATCAGATTAGTCTGACTGGTTAAATCAGAATTCGTAAATGAGGAATAACAGCCTGATGCTCATATTATATAAAACTTGTTCGAAAGTTAACAGTCAATATATTTCACCCATGGGGCATGATCACGACAGCGAATGGACAGGTGGCAGAATTTTACAACATTTGAAAATTTAGAATTATGATACACACGCGTGGTTGCCTAATACACTTTCAATTCTTACTATAACTTGTGCATACATTTCCATTCCGAGCTTATATATATATATATATATATATATATATATATATATATATATAAAAAAGTAGCATTCAATTATTCTCACATTCTCCGTACATTCATTTCTAGATATAAACAGCTCACATACATTTCAACTTATAGTTACAAATTTATACAACTTGCCTATTATGATGATGACTATTGGTATTGCATGGGCTTCAGGAGGGTCCAGGAGGATGACATTATGTTTAGCTGGGGTTTTATTTTTCCGAATTTCAATAGATTCGCTGATTTTAACCTCTGCAACATCTTTGCAGAGCCTAAGAATTTTAATGTTTAGTTTAGTGTGGTCTATATTAGTAATTTGAGGATGCTCGTTTTTGAAATGTTCGCCGAAGGGTGTATTTTTAGTTTTGTTTTTTGCGTCTCTGAGATGTTCCATGTATCTTTCTCTAATCATACGTTTACTTTCACCAATGTAAATTTTGGAGCAGAGTTGACAAGTAATTTCATAAACGGAGTTCCGTTGGTGGCATCCACCTTCCAGTCCCGCCATGCAGCAGAAGCAGCGTCTGTTGCCGGCGGGACATGGAGAAGTGAGTCTAGGACCGATCTAGTAATTTTGTTAGCTAACGTTTTCCCGCTTAACCATGTGATCTGGAACGGTAGTTTTGAAGTTTTTACGGCATGGGATGCTTTATGGGAAAGCTCATCGTCTATGAAGGGTAGCCTAATGTAAGGCTACCCTTCATAGACGATGAGCTTTCCCATAAAGTATCCCATGCCGTAAAAACTTCAAAACTACCGTTCCAGATCACATGGTTAAGCGGGAAAACGTTAGCTAACAAAATTACTAGATCGGCCCTAGACCCACCTCCATGTCCCGCCGGCAACAGTCGCTGCTTCTGCTGCATGGCGGGACTGGAAGGTGGATGCCACCAACGGAACTCCGTTTATGAAATTACTTGTCAACTCTGCTCCAAAATTTACATTGGTGAAAGTAAACGTATGATTAGAGAAAGGTACATGGAACATCTCAGAGACGCAAAAAACAAAACTAAAAATACACCCTTCGGCGAACATTTCAAAAACGAGCATCCTCAAATTACTAATATAGACCACACTAAACTAAACATTAAAATTCTTAGGCTCTGCAAAGATGTTGCAGAGGTTAAAATCAGCGAATCTATTGAAATTCGAAAAATAAACCCCAGCTAAACATAATGTCATCCTCCTGGACCCTCCTGAAGCCCATGCAATACCAATAGTCATCATCATAATAGGCAAGTTGTATAAATTTGTAACTATAAGTTGAAATGTATGTGAGCTGTTTATATCTAGAAATGAATGTACGGAGAATGTGAGAATAATTGAATGCTACTTTATATATATATATATATATATATATATATATATATATATAAGCTCGGAATGGAAATGTATGTACAAGTTATAGTAAGAATTGAAAGTGTATTAGGCAACCACGCGTGTGTATCATAATTCTAAATTTTCAAATGTTGTAAAATTCTGCCACCTGTCCATTCGCTGTCGTGATCATGCCCCATGGGTGAAATATATTGACTGTTAACTTTCGAACAAGTTTTATATAATATGAGCATCAGGCTGTTATTCCTCATTTACATATTTATCATCATGCTCAAAATAGCTCTCCAAGACATCATAAATCAGAATTCTTTCAGCCGGGGGAAAAGGACAGACACCTTCCAGTAGCTGGTTAAGCTACCATCCAATGCCCAGGTGGTTGACAGGTATCAATCAATGGTAATTTCATAGACCCGGGCGTTGAGTAGTATCAGATTAGACTGACTGGTTAAATCAGAATTCTTTCAGCCAGGGAAAAGGACAGACACCTTCCAGTAGCTGGTTAAGCTACCATCCAATGTCCAGGTGGTTCATAGGTATCAATCGATGATAATTTCTTAGACCAGGGCGTTGAGTAGCATCAGATTAGACTGACTGGTTAAATCAGAATTCTTTCAGCCGGGGAAAAGGCGACACCTTCCAGTAGCTGGTTAAGCTACCATCCAATGTCCAGGTGGTTCACAGGTATCAATAGATGATAATTTCTTAGACCAGGGCGTTGAGTAGCATCAGATTAGTCTGACTGGTTAAATCAGAATTCTTTCAGCCGGGGAAAAAGGACAGACACCTTCCAGTAGCTGGTTAAGCTACCATCCAATGCCCAGGTAGTTGACAGGTATCAATCAATGGTAATTTCATAGACCCGGGCGTTGAGTAGCATCAGATTAGACTGACTGGTTAAATCAGAATTCTTTCAGCCGGGGAAAGGGACAGACACCTTCCAGTAGCTGGTTAAGCTACCATCCAATGTCCAGGTGGTTCACAGGTATCAATGGATGATAATTTCTTAGACCAGGGCGTTGAGTAGTATCAGATTAGACTGACTGGTTGTATCAGAATTCTTTCAGCCGTGGAAATTACTGTGAATCGGGCTTTGATACAAAGATAAACGTATCCTTCTCCCCTTTTTCATTGTCACGAGAAAAATCTAAATCGTGCACATGATGAAACAAAACAATGCATGGTCGGTCCCTCCACTATTCTCGGGAGCTGTGCCACTGGCACAGTAAACTTGAGTCAAGGCCAGGGTCGGCAATAAAAACATTCACTCACCCCTGCCCACATACTGTCGCGGACTCACAAATATTCCATCGCTGCCGGATACAAGTGTATTGGCAATAACGCTTTATAGGTTGGATGTTTTCAAGCCTACTTCCGCACCTTTTCTGCAAAATAAATCCAAGGAGTGCTCATTGTGATGAACATGCAGTTCTCCGACCGGCCATCGTCTCGGAATTTTTATGGCCGTCCGGGACGCGGCGGCGAGCGTCGCCGTGATGGTGTCAGCAATACAAGATGAAAAAAGGCACGAATACGTTCCGTTGAATAGTGGAATATTTGTGCCGTTTTTTTCTCTCACCTCTATAAAAGCCAAATCCCATAGTCACGCTTTGAATTTATTTTCATCTACAAAGCTACGATAATACCCACACGCTGAAAGTGCGGCCTCCGGATTTCTCAGCCGGAAAACGACACGCCTAGCATTTACCCTCCTGATTATCTCCTCGTGATGTCAAAACCAAAATGCTACGCTTTCGATTGTTATTGATACACCCCTCCCATTTATCAGTGAACAATAAAGGCTGAAATTTAATTTTACATACCATCTGTGAATTTCAACAATTGACAACAAAGAATATTAATACAGCACCAAAACAAATACATATTCCCAACCTACCTACAAAACTAACACCCCCCGTGCCTCACATATCTAATAAACCGGTAGCGTCCCGCCGTCCATTACGAGCTTCATTCTAGGTCCATTTTGGAAATAACACATTTTTGGTTGGTGAAAGCAGCCGGGGGAGATTGAAGCCGAAACCCTTTCCAGATAACCAGGACCGACCTGAGTGAGAGGATGGATGCTATAGTTGAGGCCCGTGCTTGGCTGATGTTGATGGCGAAACATTGCAGTCGGCAGGATAGCTGACAGAAGAGAGGTGCGCCGAGAAAGCGAGCTGCGCCGGTGAAGAGTTGCGGCAAAGGGAGAGACGCTAGCGCCCGTTGGCACTGGGGAGATCAGCGTTGACAAGTTCCGGACTGGAGGGAGGGCGAGTTGAGAGAGAGCGCTGAGACAGGGATCTTCTCTTATATATTTTTCTGCGGTGACCGCCTCAGGCTTGGTCTGACGCCTTCTCATGTGTGACGTCATCTCTCGGCAAAACCCAGGTGACGTCACCTCTTGAGGGCAGGACTTCGGATTTCTGCTGGAGGCCCTGGCCATTGTAACCAGTCCTCCTTCTCGAAGCTTCACGCCCCTCTCCTCCCCTCAAGGCTGGATTGTGTGACGGAGAGAGGGGGGGAAGCCAGACATGCCTATATGGCGCATTTGTCGCCAACGTGGCGCTAAAGACATTTGCCTTAGGCCAGGGTTGACCGTGAGCTTGCCATGCTGAACTGCCCTGGGGGCGGGGTTGGCCCTGTCCGTAGCCTTGAAGATTGCTGGTGCGGCATGCCTGGTCATTTTTGTTCATCCCCTCCATTGTTGGGCTGGGCGCACGCTGGCTCGTTCACCGGAAAGAGGTCCTGGTAGTCAATTGTTCTACCATTTCTTCTTACCCCTCCATCCCCTTTTATCGCCGCAGGGATGGGTGAGGCGTCGCGGCTTCCACGCGGCCCTGACGTCGAAGTGAATCTTGGGTCGTACCAGGCTGGTCGGGCCTGGCCTGCGGCGACTGCTGCTTAATCTTGGGGGCCGGGATTTGTATCCACGCCGCGCGGCTTGGGATGCTGGCGAAACAGAGGCGGTCGTCTCGTAACGCTGTTTCCGGTCTCCGCTTGTTGTACCATTTCTAACATGTGATAATTTGAATTTTTTGGTCCAAGCTCTTCTTGGTTAGATTGTGAAATAGTTTCAAGATATCGTTCAGGCCATGAATAATTATTTCAGGAAGTTGTCGAAATGGTTTGATCTGTTGCTATCGTGAAAATGGAATGAAGTATGGAAGGATTCTCTGGGAGTAGAAACTGGCTGTCCCACCGATGAAAATGTGTTATCTCCCTACCGGCGCAAATGTAATCCTTACACTACCACTTATTATATCACCACAATGTTTGGCTTACCCCTAAACTAAAACTAAAACCTGCCGTGTTGTATTTCTACCACTGTAGATGTATTCTAGCATACTCCGCGGTAGGGGAACCTGCGATGTCCGGCTGTGCTGGTAGGGGAACCTGCGATGTCTGTGTCAACAGATGGAGCTGCGATGTCTGGCTGTGTCAACAGATGGAGCTGCGATGTCTGGCTGTGTCAACAGATGGAGCTGCGATGTCTGGCTGTGTCAACAGATGGAGCTGCGATGTCTGGCTGTGTCGACATGTGGACCTGCGATGTCTGGCTGTGTCGCCAGGTGGACCTGCGATGTCTGGCTGTGTTTACAGGTGGACCTGCGATGTATGGCTGTGTTTACAGGTGGACCTGCCATGTCTGGTTATGTTTACAGGTGGACCTGCAATGTCTGGCTGTGTCGACAGGTGGACCTGCGATGTCTGATTGTGCTTACAGGTTGACCTGCGATGTCTGGCTCTGTCGACAGGTAGACCTGCCATGTATGGCTGTGTCGACAGGTGGACCTGCGACGTCTGGCTGTGTCGACAGGTAGACCTGCCATGTATGGCTGTGTCGACAGGTGGACCTGCGTTGTCTGGCTGTGTCGCGAGGTGGACCTGCGATGTCTGGCAGTGTCAACAGCTGGACCTGCGATGTCTGGATGTGTCAACAGGTGGACCTGCGATGTCTGGATGTGTCGACAGGTGGACCTGCGATGTCTGGCTGTGTCGACAGGTGGACCTGCGATGTCTGGCTGTGTGGACAGGTGGACCTGCCATGTCTGGCTGTGTTTACAGGTGAACCTGCGATGTCTGGCTGTGTGGACAGGTAGACCTGCGATGTCTGCTGTGTCAACAGGTGGAGCTGCGATGTCTGGCTTTGTCAACAGGTGGACCTGCGATGTCTGGTTTGTCGACAGGTGGACCTGCGATGTCTGGCTGTGTCGACAGGTGGACCTGCGATGTCTGGTTGTGTTTACAGGTGGACCTGCGTTGTCTGGCTGTGTTTACAGGTGGACCTGCGATGTCTGGCTGTGTCAACAGGTGGACCTGCAATGTCTGGCTGTGTCAACAGGTGGACCTGCGATGTCTGGCTGTGTCGACAGGTGGACCTGCAATGTATGGCTGTGTTTACAGGTGGACCTGCGATGTCTGGCTGTGTCAACAGGTAGACCTGCGATGTCTGCTGTGTTTATAGGTGGACCTGCGTTGTCTGGCTGTGTTTACAGGTGGACCTGCGATGTCTGGCTGTGTTGCCAGGTTGACCTGCGATGTCTGGCTGTGTCGACAGGTGGACCTGCGATGTCTGGCTGTGTGGACAGGTGGACCTGCCATGTCTGGCTGTGTTTACAGGTGAACCTGCGATGTCTGGCTGTGTGGACAGGTAGACCTGCGATGTCTGCTGTGTCAACAGATGGAGCTGCGATGTCTGGCTTTGTCAACAGGTGGACCTGCGATGTCTGGTTTGTCGACAGGTGGACCTGCGATGTCTGGCTGTGTCGACAGGTGGACCTGCGATGTCTGGCTGTGTTTACAGGTGGACCTGCGATGTCTGGTTGTGTCGACAGGTGGACCTGCGATGTCTGGTTGTGTTTACAGGTGAACCTGCGATGTCTGGCTGTGTTGACAGGTAGACCTGCCATGTATGGCTGTGTCGACAGGTGGACCTGCGTTGTCTGGCTGTGTCGCGAGGTGGACCTGCGATGTCTGGCAGTGTCAACAGGTGGACCTGCGATGTCTGGCTGTGTCGACAGGTAGACCTGTAATGTCTGGCTGTGTTTACAGGTGGACCTGCGATGTCTGGTTGTGTTTACAGGTCGACTTGCGATGTCTGGCTGTGTTTACAGTGGACATGCGATGTCTGGCTGTGTCGACAGGTGGACCTGCAATGTCTGGCTGTGTCGACAGGTGGACCTGCGATGACTGGCTGTGTCGTGAAGTGGACCTGCGATGTCTGGCTGTGTCAACAGGTGGACCTGCGATGTCTGACTTTGTCAACAGGTGGACCTGCTATGTCTGGTTGTGTCAACAGGTATACCTGCGATGTCTGGCTGTGTCGACAGGTGGACCTGCGATGTCTGGTTGTGTTTACAGGTGGACCTGCGTTGTCTGGCTGTGTTTACAGGTGGACCTGCGATGTCTGGCTGTGTCGACAGGTAGACCTGCGATGTCTGCTGTGTTTACAGGTTGACCTGCGATGTCTGACTGTGTTTACAGGTGGACCTGCGTTGTCTGGCTGTGTTCACAGTGGACCTGCGATGTCTGGCTGTGTCGACAGGTGGACCTGCAATGTCTGGCTGTGTCGACAGATGGACCTGCGATGTCTGGTTGTGTTTACAGGTTGACCTGGGATGTCTGGCTGTGTCGACAGGTAGACCTGCCATGTATGGCTGTGTCGACAGGAGGACCTGCGATGTCTGGCTGTGTCGACAGGTGGACCTGCGTTGACCTGGCTGTGTTTACAGGTTGACCTGCGATGTCTGGCTGTGTCGACAGGTGGACCTGCGATTTCTGGCTGTGTCGTTAGGTGGACCTGCGATGTCTGGCTGTGTCGCCAGGTGGACCTGCAATGTCTGGCTGTGTTTACAGGTGGACCTGCAATGTCTGGCTGTGTCGTTAGGTGGACCTGCGATGTCTGGTTGTGTCGACAGGTGGACCTGCGATGTCTGGCTGTGTCGACAGGTGGACATGCGATGCGTGGCTGTGTCGTTAGGTGGACCTGCGATGTCTGGCTGTGTCGACAGGTGGACCTGCGATGTCTGGCTGTGTTTACAGGTTGACCTGCGATGTCTGGCTGTGTCGACAGGTAGACCTGCCATGTATGGCTGTGTCGACAAGTAGACCTGCGATGTCTGGCTGTGTCGACAGGTGGACCTGCGTTGTCTGGCTGTGTTTACAGGTTGACCTGCGATGTCTGGCTGTGTCGACAGGTGAACCTGCGATGTCTGCTGTGTCGACAGGTGGACCTGCAATGTCTGACTGTGTTTACAGGTTGACCTGCGATGTCTGGTTGTGTCGCCAGGTGGACCTGCGATGTCTGGCTGTGTTTACAGGTGGACCTGGGATGTCTGGCTGTGTCGTTAGGTGGACCTGCGATGTCTGGCTGTGTCGACAGGTGGACCTGCGATGTCTGGCTGTGTTTACAGGTTGACCTGCGATGTCTGGCTGTGTCGACAGGTAGACCTGCCATGTATGGCTGTGTCGACAAGTAGACCTGCGATGTCTGGCTGTGTCGACAGGTGGACCTGCGTTGTCTGGTTGTGTCTACAGGTTGACCTGCGATGTCTGGCTGTGTCGACAGGTGGACCTGCATTGTCTGACTGTGTCGACAGGTGGACCTGCGATGTCTGGCTGTGTCGCCAGGTGGACCTGCGATGTCTGGCTGTGTTTACATGTTGACCTGCGATGTCTGGATGTGTCGACAGGTGGACCTGCGTTGTCTTGCGCCGCCGGGGAGGCCCCAGAATTCGGCTGAGATGCCGGTGCTGATGCGCCTGCGCTCTGACCCGCTGCTGCGATCCCTGCTGCCTCATCCGGTGCTGGCCACTATGCTCTACCTCAAGTACGACCGCGTCCGCTACTGCTACTACCTGCACGTGCTGGCCACGCTGTGCTTCACGCTGTTGATGACGCTGCTGGTGTTTGGGCTGGACGGCCGCGCCGCTCTGCCGGGCTGGGTGTCGGCCGGCGGCGTCAGGGCCGTGCTGACGGTAGGACTGGTGCTGCTGACCGGGAAGGAGCTGCTGCAGATGCTGTTCACCGGCATCACCTACTGGCTGAGCCTGGAGAACGCCGCCGAGCTGGGCGTGTGTGCGCTGGGCTGGCCGCTGCTGTGGGCGGACCTGTCGCCGGCCTCCACCGCCCACCTCTCCGCCTGGACCATGGTCTTCCTCTGGATGGAGGTGGCTATGACTATGGGCAGGCTACCTCCGCTGGCCCGCTACAAGACCATGATGGAGAGCATCGCGCTCAGCTTCGGCCGGCTCATCTTCCTCTACTTCGGCTTGGTCCTCGCGTTCGCGATTGCATTCTATCTGGTGTATAGTGATGTGGATAGTTTCGCTACATTCGCTGTGTCTGTTCCTAAAGCGATCGCCATGGCAACTGGCGAGTTCGACTATGGAGATTTGAGTGAGTCACTGCGAGTGGATGCCTCGAAGGGTATCAATGTCGGACACATAGTTTCAGCCGTGCTGCTGTTTATTTGTTTTCTCTTTTTGATCTTCATCGTGCTGATGAACCTTCTGACAGCGCTGGCTGTCGATGACACCAAGACAATTATGGAAAACGCCGAAGTCATGGCGCAGGACAACCGCATACTGTTGCTCTCTTATCTGGAGAACTTTCTTCTGCTCAGCTTCGTGCCATGTGCCGGCAGGCGCGGCTCTGGTCTGCCCAAGGCCCCCTCCGACTCGGAGCCCTCCTGTGCGGGTCTCAAACACGTGGTGCGCAGCCGTGTGCTTCTCTTCCATTCCGTTCTGCCTGCCTGTATCCACGAATTCATGCCTAATGCCAGCGATGACGAGTTCACTTGTCGAGCCCTGGCGCACTCGTGCCAGCAGCGGCAGTTCGGGAAGCTCTGTCTGGGCTGGCTCTCGCTAGGTGGCAGCAGCGGTGGTAGTTCGGACGGGCTGCCCGTGCTACCGGCCGAGCTGCGGCAGGGTCTGCTGGCTCTTGTTGTGAAGGAGCCCACGTTAGAGGAGAGGGTGATTAAACTGGAGTCTGATCTGGCCACTGTGGCTGGCGCCCTGTTCAAGTACCTAGAGGCACAAAATCTCAAGCGTCCGCTGGCCAGACAGTGACGGGCGTCCGCCACTCTCCCAAGTATTACCTGCCGACGATTCTATGCGAGCACCTGCGAGAGGAATGGCCGCTAGTGCGGGGAACCAGTCTGGTCCAAGGAAACAGACACTGAACACCCGCTGAAACCATAGAAGGAGAACATGGGGTGAAAAAACACTTAAGTAATCTCACCCGATAGACTGAGTGCGCCACCTTTGTCGCAGACACGCGCTTTTTGGTAGGAGCTGTATTCTTCTATGCTGGCAAATGATCTTTGTAAGGTAGATGTGGATGGTGGAAATTGAACTAGCAGCTTTAGATGACACTTATTCTACTAATAAAATTCAGAATTTTGTACAGCATAAACATTGTTTGAATGATTTAAGATTAAAGCTCAGATAGGTACCATATTTCCTGGCGAAAGTAAATCAAGTCCTAGTGGTCTCAAAAAAGGCAAATTACTTCCTTCATTCTATTGAAATTCAAGATTCAATGAACCTTTTGCTGTTTTAAAGCCAACTTGGCTATTTCGGGGTCTCTTGAGCCAAACTATGACGGACATCTTTCCCTCCACCGTTTTTTTTTACGGAGAGCGCCTAACTGTTCCAATTAGTAAAAAGAAGCGCCGGGTATGGGGCAGATAGCATACTTTTTGACAACTTCTATTTCCGGATGAAAATTTTGAAAGAAAAGTTTATTAGAACTCAATGTTTCGGTCTACCAATTTGGGGGCGGGACAAATACAATACAACCACTGCTAAAATCCGAAGACAGTAGCGGATACATGGGGGGGCTAGGGGCTCAAGCCCCTCTTAAAAATGTCAGAGTTCCTATAGTTGATGCATAGCTGGAGGCTGATTCGAGACAATGGTGGGAAGGCTCAAGCCCCTTTGCCCCCACCCCCACAAATAAAGATGAGGTCCTGGGTCTGCCACTCTTGTATCAGATGCTTTTTCCGAAAGTTATGAGGCTATGGTTAATCACCTCGGCTCAAAAAACGCGGTCGAAATCTTGAGCAGATGTCCCGTTACGTCCTCCTGCCGACCCTGCCGGAGACGCAGCGTTTCAGCTGTACGGTCAGAAACGTGCGAGAAAACAGCCTGAGGGGAGAAAAATACTCCAAACCTGTCCAACCAACCGGCCGATGTCGAAAACTGTCGCTTTAAACTTTAAATGTAGGTAGCTACTGAATCCAAATACAATGTGAATAACCGTACATTAATACAAAAACAACCAGGGAATCATATTTCTCAATTAGCAATGAGGAATACTGAGCTTCGCACATGCGCAATACTGCCACTGTTGTAAACACTGCCCACAAATACTTCCAGGCAGCACTGACGAAAAATGAAGGCCTTGCGCTTAGGGATTTCGACCCACCGCTATACTAATAATGCTCTGCCAACTGAGCTATCAAGAGTTCTGGTAATTTATTGCGCATAGAGTAACATGTTGATACTAATTTGTTGGCAATAAATGAGCCAACACGTTTGGCTGAGAAGTGAAGCAGCAGTCTCGGCAGCAGCAGCAGACCCTGCTGCAGTTTCCACGACACATTCAACCGCCCAATTCCCGCCCACTCGCTCGGCTCGGCGCTACAGCGTACAGTGACTTCCAAACTAGTGGGTCGGCAGCGGAACGATACTTTCGCAACTGACTGTACGTGGAGAGGCAGGCCATGTTCGAGGGGTTCATGCCACGGATCCCGAGCAGACCTGATGGCGGCTGCCGGTGCTGACAACAGAGCTGGGGAGAAGTCAAGTGGTACCAAGCTCCAAGCCACTTGAACGCCCGGTACCCTCGGGTACGAGACGGTGAGGGCCGCCTGCCCGGCGCCCTGGACTTCCTCCGGCGCTGCCAGCTGGGGACCTGCGAACGGAGAACCACCGAGAAGTGTGTGAATTGTGACGTGCCTTTGTGCTTTCCCTGCTTTGTAGCCTATCGCCAGGGCGCGTGGACGGGTCAGCTTGAATCGGGTTGAAGAGGAGAGTGATCGCATGCTTAGGCACATTCCTATCGAGCTGTTACGTGTGTAGATGCGCTACTGGATTGTGGCGTCGGTGCGGCCTTCGAGACCGATATTGTGTCCTCGCGGCTTGTAGCATCAGGGTCCATGACGAGCCTATAGAATAGTGACGCTGGTTGAGGAAAATACGTATTTCTAAATACATTTCAAAGCTCAGGAAAGTGCTTCTTTGATCAGAAAATCGTGCAGCTCCATTCGATGTATTTCAAAGGCGTGTAACTCTTAATAAATGTTCATGGCAGCTGGTTGACCTTGAACTGATTTCAATGGTACCTGTGTTTAGTGGTGGATCAAGGACTTCATTTGGGAGGGGGAGCTAGAGGGTCGAGTCTCCCGCGCCATTGCCTAGGAACAGTCCCCGGCTATGCATTTACTATAGGCACTGACATTTCGCGGTAGGGGGGTGGGGCTGAACTCCCTATGCCCGCCCTCTATCCACCTCCGCTTTCGTTGTATTATTTACAGAAGTGTGATGTGAACATCGGAAAAGGGCGTGCAGAATATCATCCTGCAGTCCAAGCGCCAAGCAGGCTTGGTCTTGGCCGACATGTAGTGTTAACACGCGCATTGACGGGGGCGGGTACCCGCCCCCCTCGGGTTTTTCGGAGACAGCAGAAAAACGGCGGCGCTAGCGCCGCCGTACTTTGTATACCTTTTCCCTCATCATTTTTACAACTTCTGTGAAAATTTTAAGGTTAGGTCATCTCAGGTCAGGTCACCAGTGCAGGTCAAGTGACCCGACCTCAAAAAAGTTTAAGATAGCATAAGTCGGAGCGGGGTGAACTTATCCGATTGAAACTCATATCACATAACGGGCCCACCGAGTTCTCTAAAATATGTTCCGGTATTTTTATATCGATGACCTAAGGTCAGGTACGAGGCATGACCTCTCCGTTGGAAATACATGGGAAAAATGGTTTTTACGGAATAACTCAGTAACGGATGGTGATAGAGCATTTATTTTAGCTGCATTAGACTCACCTGGGCTTTGCGGTTCTAATGATATTCGTTTTATATAATTTGACCCTGACCTGACCTCAGGTCAGGTCAAATCCTTGATTTGACCTAGCAAGGTCAAATTATATATCATTCGATTCGGCTTGCTAAGAGGATTCATACAGTTCAAGTCGTTTTGCTCTATCTTTACTTTTTCAGATGTAATGGCCGAAAAACTGATTTTACATGTTATCCCTATGACGGGCATGTTTTGACCTCTCGTGACCTTAAATGTGACCTGACAAAAAAATGGTTCAAATGTTTTCGATGGAGAAGTGGATGGGCAGCCCAACGCCGTTTACCGTTTTTCGCTACCTACCGCGGTTCTCGAGATCTTAGGGGGCGGGTACCCGCCCCCCGTCAATGCGAAGGTGGCTCAGACCCCCGTCAATGCGCGTGTTAACAGGGCTGACAGCCGTCCATAGTTTTGCAGTTGCCATGTCGCGACCACTCGCAGCCCGGAAACTCCTGCAGCGGCTGTGACTGCGAACACGGCCACAGGGCTAACATTTGCGTTATACCAATTGAGGCTGCTACCCATATCAGCGCCCCCGGCCGTCCGTGAAACTTATGTGCCCTTTTCGGTTGCATCTATGTCTCAAAATACCTTAAATCTAAGAGCATACAATTTTCAGCGTTTCTTACCCTCACCATCATAAGATTGTCAGAGAAAAATATCTGAAAATTTCAATGGGAAGATGGTCCGGGATTACAATGGGTTAGGCTATTAATATATTCACCAATATTTTCAGTTTGGTCGTTGCATGAGGTAAATGTTTCTTCCGATCCACACACATAATGCAGTACAATGTTGAATAATATATCTACATAGTGCCGGACACAGACCGATAGATGGTAACGGGCCCAAAAATCGCAAAAATATTGTGTTTTATGTTAGGGAATAGGCAAGAACTTGGAGTGGGGCAAATGTATAGTTCGCCCCCCCTGAATCCCCGCCTGAGCCCATGACGGGAAAAAACTTTACGGAGAAAACCTGAAATGGAATCACGCGAATGTTTTTACCATTTGCATGTTGCATCTTTGGCGCTTTTTCCTACCTTTTCTTCTTTTTGATGTCGAGCAAAGTGTTGCTGACGAAAAAGACCACAAATTTTGCTGACGTAGGTGACCAGCCTTTTGAAGGGAGTGTGACTCCTTCAGAATAAGATTTTAACTGATTAAGAAATTGAGATAGTTATGTGATATGTAGCATTCCCAGAAACCTAGAAATTCGACTGCACTTCATTTATTCCCGACCTTAACGTTTGTAGTGAAAAGGGTAATAACTTGCCCCCTGTCGACCTCCTCGCCCACTGAACGTGACCACTGCTCATCGTACAAATGTGATGAAATACTGACGTCACGTTGAGAATACAGATTTCTCTACCCGGACGTCTAAAAACTAGACTCTGAGCCTGGCTTCGGTACCGGCGATACGAACGCGTATAACTTGCTTTATTGACTAGTTCAACCGTGAAATATGCTTTACTATGTCACAAAATACCATTAATTTATGTCTTTTCCGTCCCATTAGGATGTTCTTGTAGCTCACAGTGATTCATTTGCACTCGTATTGATGTTCGCTTAACTGAAGAATTCTACCGCGACACGAAACATTAAAATCGGACGTCACCTGACGCCACGCCAATTAGGAGACTTTTCCCTCCAATAGAGAGAAATTAAATGGGATGGAATACTGGGCTCATTCATTTTTCAGGAAGAATTAGATCTCCTTCATTATTTGCATTAAACGTTGCCCGTTAAACCACTCCAGTCTGGACCGCTCAATGTTGCCACAGTGCCTTTAATGCTGGGCCGGCCTGCAGCGTTGGAGAGCCGTGCCCTACCCTGGGGAATTATTGCCGGTCTCATACGTCGCAGTCGCAGCTGTACTGTCAGCGTCTGCTGGAGGGACAGAACAAAGCTGCCTGTCTGAATCACTCGTCGCTGTATAACACAGAACGGCTCATGTCTGCACTGCAGCTCAGACGCGCTCCTCAGTCAGCGCCCGAGGCCGAATACGCTGGGACCAACAGGCCGCTTACCTCTGCGCTAGGCCATGGTCGTTTGAGCAGGGTTTCCAGGAAAACGGCAGCCAAGGGCAATGTGCCACTGTGCACCGCTTCAGACCGGGGCAGAGCAGAGACCAGACGCTGCCGGACGGCCGGTGGTTTCCCTGTCCCTGCAACCAGCTCTGCAGCTGGCTCTGAGCCTGGGAATCGCCCATTCCACCTGAAATCCGACTGACCCTGGGACTCGCCCATTCCACCTGAAATCCGACTGACCCTGGGACTCGCCCATTCCACCTGAAATCCGACTGACCCTGGGACTCGCCCATTCCACCTGAAATCCGACTGACCCTGGGAATCGCCCATTCCACCTGAAATCCGACTGACCCTGGGACCCGCCATGTCACCTGCATTCCGACATTCCTCGGGCTTTGCACGTACCCGGCCACTGCCACGACATCAGCAGCGGTGGGGTAGCCCGAACTCTATCAACAGCCGAACAGTGGTGACGGACATCAGCTATGGGTCGAAAGTCACGCAATTCGGACTCGGATATGTTCTGTGTCTGTCTAAGGTGTATTCTTGGTACTGCTGCCTGGTCTCGGAACCACGCGCGAGTAATGGCAGGTACCGGACAGCTTTTACAGAAGAGTTAAATACCTTGTGACCAGTGGGGACCCTTTTGCAAACGTTTCCGTGATTTTTTGGGGCCATTGGGTTTAATGCTCTCGGACCCGCTGATTTATAATTTACATCAAAAATAGTATTTTCGAGAACTCCTTTCCCGTGCCGACACTTCGATTTCTTTAAATCACAAAAACTTTTTGAGTCTGGCCACACAGACAGAGAAGTTTTCAGCTACAATCCTGTCAAAACCGCATATTCCTCATATTTTCGCTCTCGAGATATCGCATTCTGAATTCCGAGTACATGGGGCAACATACTGAGTCGCAAGGCTCGTGCACGCTCTCGTCCGCCTTTTATCCTATTAAGTGTGCTGATTCGGTGTATTTGAATATGAAGTTTGATCATTCTTATTACGGTTCATTCCGGCAGTATGTATTATTTTCTTGTGACTTTTTAACAATACAAATGGCAGGGACGGATCTAAGTCAATCATTGAAGGATAGCTAAGATCAACTAAAATCGTCATTAAAGTGTTAGTGTTTTTTAACACGCGCATTGACGGGGGGTGGGTACCCGCCCCCTCGGGTTTTTTGGAGATAGCAGTAAAACGACGGCGCGTAGCGCCGCTGTACTTGGCATACCTTTTTCCTAATCATTTTTACAACTTTTGTGAAAATTGTAAGGTTAGGTCATCTCAGGTCAGGTCACCAGTACAGGTCAAGTGACCTGACCTCAAAAATTTTAAGATAGCATAAATCGGAGCAGGGTGAACTTATCCGATTGAAACTCATATCACATAATGGCCCCACTGAGTTCTCTAAAATATGTTCCGTTATTTTTGATATCGATGACCTAAGGCCAGGTACGAGGCATGACCTCTCTATTGGAAATACATGGAAAAAAATGTTTTTACTTTATTACTCAGTAACGGATAGTGATAGAGCGTTTATGTCAGCTGGATTAGACTGGCATTGGCCTTGCACTTCTAATGATATGCTTTTTATATAATTTGACCCTGACCTGACCTCAGGTCAGGTCAAATCCTTGATTTGACCTAGCAAGGTCAAATTATTTATCATTCGATTCGGCTTGCTGCGAGGATTCATACAGTTTAAGTCGTTCTGCTCTATCTTTATTTGTTCAGATGTAATGGCCAAAAAACTTGATTTACATGTTATCCCTATTACGGCATGTTTTGACCTCTCGTGACGTTAAATGTGACCTGACAAAAAAATGGTTCAAATATTTTCGATGGAGAAGTGGATGGGCTACCCAACACCTTTTACCGTTTTTCGCTACCTACCGTGGTTCTCGAGATCTTAGGGGGGCGGGTACCCGCCCCCCCTCGTCAAAGCGAAGGTGGCTCAGACCCCCGTCAATGCGCGTGTTAAGGGAATTGGCCTAAACCTTATTTATTGGGTGACTACGGCCACTTGGGACGGGGTGGGTTGGAGCATATTATAATCGGTTCTACCTAGATCCGGCCCTGAATGACACTGAGGCAGCTGATTTCCCTTCGATACAGTGATGTCACGGTGTGAAACCATGATGTATCACAATATCTGGTTGAAGTGGTGTCACATCACCACATGATGTGGATAACTGAAATTGTTCCCGAGAAAACAGCACATAATAAACAAAAAACATCTAAGAATAGAACACTGGCTCATTACATTGGCCAGTTAGCAAGGGGAAAACAGTCACTCACTTATAACTACACTAAAGAGTCTTTCGTTGATATAGAAGCGATAAGATCTTACATACTTAGCCTGCCCTCGGTGAAAAGCCTCTCCTAGGCCGTACTAAACTCTTTTTAGACGGAACAGTTAAATACAAAGCTGAATAGCTCCTGAGTAGCTCCATCCAATCATTGTGCGGCATATGGACTATGCACCGAATAGCATGCAGTATACGTGGAAGCATAAGCGGTGCCACGGGGGAAGGGGGCGAACTGCTTCCCCTTGAGATTGGCCAGAGGGCAAAGTTGTGATCTTACCTCCCCCTAGAAGCCTACGACAGAGAAAAAAGGAAAGCTGCATCGTACCCTTCAGGGTATTGCATTGAAAAGTTCATGTTTTTGAGCACTGAAAATTGAATGGTAAAACATATATTGGGAAAATCCACCCAAACAGGGGGGGCGGCAGGTAGCTTCCATTGCCCGCCTGCAGATCGAGAAAGCATGGATTAAGGTGGGTTCAGTTTCCACGGTGGGAAACCGCCTTGTCCGCGGTCTCCGCCGGTCTCCACGGTGGGACCCGGTGGAGAGGGTCCTTAAACAGCCAAACCAATACCTCACTGTAATTGGGGAAGTGTGCATGTTGAGAGCGGCCGTAATAAAATAAAATAGAAATAAAATAATAGAACTCCAATAACATTCCCTTAACCGCATTCATAATACTGCTATGCGTATAGAATCGCAAAATGAAATAGGAAATCACCGGGACCCGTTCACCGCTGCCTCCGTCCCGGAGGCGCCGCTTCGCCTGCATCCTGGCCCGGAGGCGCCGCTTCGCCTGCATCCTGGCCCGGTGGCGCCGCTTCGCCTGCATCCTGGCCCGGTGGCGCCGCTTCGCGTGCATCCTGGTCTGGAGGAGGGACAACCTCTCAGGACCGGCCGGCCGCTCTGAAACGGCACCCGGGCTTGGTGAGAGGGAGTACTTACGCTCGATCGCGGAGGATCTGCCCGCCTTTTTGCCCCCTGTAGTCACATTCGCCTCCACACTCTTGGTGCCAGGGCTCAATCTCCTATACTGGCGAGTTATGTTGCCTCTCTGGCAGGAAAACTGAATGTTTGATCACTGAGGCGGCGGGACATGTAGGATTGTAGTGCAGCAGCTGGATGATCGGGTCCTGCCCGTCGAAAAATGAGGGCCCGCCTATTTTAAAAATCACGATTCCAGACAAATTTGGAAAGTTCGAGGAGTTGTTTAACCGGCATGCGGATGCCAGTTTCAGTTACACCAGTTAGCAGCTCCTTTACACACGCAGCACATGGGACAAGGGCATACGAATTGGCTAAAGCGTTCCGTCGTTGTTTTCCCGGAATAACGAGTTAACGAAGAAGCGCAGAAAAGCGCAGCGCTGGACCTGGACCGGTGACCTGACTGGTGGGGCATCAGGATCCAAAATCGTTAAAAACAACATTTCTGATGTCCGATAATCGGTAGATTTGACAGAGCGGGTAGATGTAGGGTAAATACTACCGCACCACTCTTAAAGTTGACTGGTTTTAAACAATTTTACCAATTTTGACTGATTTTCTTCTATACGTTCTGTTTTTCTAGGACTTGACCTGTATTGATAAACACCGAAGTGAAGCCAAATTACATTGGAATCGTTAGGTAACCTTAACCATTTGGTAACTAATTAGCCCGACGTTTTGCTATTTTACCTTCATTAGTGACTCGAATGTACAGAATGTAAGAACAAATACAAAACAATAAAAAGATGCAACAAGCGCAGACGAGTAGGACAGCTAGCCTGCTGGAAACGGGCTTAGAAGTAGTTATGCAGCTGTTTGTATGCAAAGTCTCTAAAACAGTTAATAAATTCATTTCTGCTGAAAAGCGGCTACTGAGCCGTTTTGTTTTTTATCATTCGCTACGGCTTCCGCCGGGGGTATATTTGTCCGCACACATGTATGGTTCAAAAACACTGAAATTACATTTCTGTAAGTTCGCATTACATGTCCATTTGCACCTTACATTCATTTCAGCTCAGGGATATTGCGGATGTTTTGTATTTGAAATGCTTAGTGCGTGTGTGTGGGTGTGGATGTGGATGTGGATGTGGATGTGGATGTGGGTGTGTGTGTGGGTGGGTGTGGATGTGGATGTGGGTGTGGGTGTGTGTGGGGGTGGGTGTGGATGTGGATGTGGGTGTGTGCGTGGACGTGGGTGTGTGTGCGTGTGGGGGTGTGCGGGTATGTGAGTTTGCGTATGTTCATTTGTGTTTATCTAGCGGTGTGTGTGTGCGCTCACTGACCAGTAATGTGATGTACCTGATCTGAAGAGGAGCAGTACTAGAGTGTTTGTATGTTTAATTTACTTTCCAATATATGTTCCGTGTTTTTATGACTGATCTGATTGAGTTATATCTATTGGAGCAGTCGACTCCCTAATTCCCCCCACTTTTCATTAAAGTCAACAACCTTGTTGTTTTTTCTTGCGACAATACTTTATTTTTCTACTTCTAACCGTAAAGTATTAGTAAAGTATTCTATATTTGGTTGTTGCTTTCTTAGCCGTGCTTTGAATAGTACTAGTTTTACGATAGTTGCTAACATAATTTCCATTTTTGTGCAGTTCTCGAAAGAGGGGAGCAACCAGTTTGATTTGTGAAACTGTATTGTAACATTAAATCTTAAATTAAGCTCAGATTTTACCTCTCGAATGAAAGTTTGAGTTTTGAGGCAGGTCCAAAAAAGATGATCAACTGTTTCAACTGATCTTTTACAGAAAGAGCATAACGCTGTTTGTGATTTCCCTATTATGTTAAGATATCTGTTAGTCGCAATTATATTTGCTATTATTTTGAAGTGAAATGATTGTAGGTATGTATTTTTCGTTGTTGAGCATATAGTATACATGCTTCCTATATAAGGTGTTTCGATTCCATTTTGGCTCCATTTGTTCACCCATGCTTGTTGTGAGTTTTTATATTTTGCTCTTAGCCGGTTTATAAATTCTTGGTAGACAAGTCTGCCGGTATTCACATTTTTACTGATTAGTGCTAGTTGGTAAGGCAATACCGGTCGATCAAACTTAAATCTAGTTGTGCAAAGTTGTATGTTTGGTAATCCTCTGATCAGTGATTCATAGCAAAGAATGGTAATGGGAATGTTGTAGATTCGTCGTAAATCAGTATGTGAATAAAAAAGTCCCGTATCTCTGTTAATGAGATCACCAATGAATCTGATGCCTTGTTTGTCCCATCTCCGTATTATTGATGTTTTAAACTTACTAAAATTTGAGTACCATAGCGTGCTTGTAAGTATGTCTTCGTCTGCAGGCTTATGTAGCAGAATAAACTCGGTCCACGCTTTGAATACATCTATCCAGAAAGGGTTATGTTGAGTTTTGACGATTTCCTTTAGTTTCTTAGAACCATAGGTAAGAAATGTTTCAATTGGTGGTAAGGTGTGCTTAACTAAGATTGTCCATGACTGTTTTGAGGGGTACAAACGTTTAACCCATCCAATCTTTAGGCTTTTCATAAATGAAGTAATGTCTGGAACATCTAGGCCATCATGCATTGTTTTTTGCACTAATTTGGAGCGTTTCACCGGATCACATCTGTAATTCCAAAGAAAATCGTAAGTAATTTTTTCAAGTTGTTTTATTGTCGCTTGGGGTGGCGTTGGCAATGAAATAAAGACATGAACCATTTTTGCCAATAATATAGATTTAATAACGGTGATTTTTCCTACGAGTGTCAACTTTCGTCTATTCCATTGCTTGATTTCTTGTTGGAGGGAGTCGATTTTGTCTTTCAAATTGTTTTCAGTTATCAAGGTATTTGTCTTATTAAACTTGATACCTAAGATTTTTAGCTCATCTACCGATGTTATACCTGACGCATTATTGCTTAGGGTTTCACTAATTGGCCCGATTGGTAAATATTTAGTTTTCTTTATGTTCAGCTTCAGGTTGGAAAAACATGAAAACCTTTTCAACTCTTCAACAGCAGCACCTAATGCATTTTCGTCTGCCTTTGAGAATATTATCATATCATCAGCATACTGAGAGAGCCGCACTTCCATGTCTGTTCCAAGACGGATACCACTGCATCGAGTTGATTTTTTTAATTGGGAGGCAAGTGGTTCGACTGCTAAGTTGAATAAGTATCCACTGGCTGGGTCGCCCTGCCTGATCCCTTGGTTTAAATAAATTTTTTCTCCTAAGTAGCCAGCCAGTAAAATTCGAGAAAAATTGTTTGAATTAAGGTATAATAAGTCAATAATTGATCTAAATCGAGGCCCAAAATTAAAGGACACCAACGCTTGTTTTAAAAAAACTCCAGGCAACGGACTCAAATGCAGCTTCAAAGTCGGCTGCAAGAATAAGTCCGGTTTTCTCTTCTTTTTAAGATAGTCGGTTACATCATAGACTAGTCTTGTGTTTTCTCCGATATATCTGCCCTTTATATAGGCTGATTGAGTGGGAAAGACAAGTGTATCCATTACGCTTTTCAATCTGTTAGCAACAGCAGCGGAAATAATTTTAAAGTCCGTATTTAATAACGATATCGGCGTCCATCCCTAAACAGATTCTTCGTCCTGGCCTGACTTCGGAATTAATGTAATGATTCCTTCACGAAAAGAATGACATGTATTTCCTAGCGCAATGTTATTATTTAAAACCCTCAAAAGAAATGAACCTATGTATATCCAGAATTGTCTGAAAAAAGGGGCAGTAAACCCATTAACACCCGGAGATCGTCCTTTCTTCATCCCCTGCAATGCTTGTGTTAGCTCATTAAGAGTTTTGGGTTTTTCTAGTTCGGTTCTCTCGTATTGGCTTAATTTATTATCGATGGTATTTTCCAGAAAACAGGAGGCATTTTCCACGGTATTGGATGCCCTATATCTTTCTGAAAGGTGATTTGAAAATTCTTCTAAGATTTGCTTCTTGTCTGAAATTACTTTGTCGGCTTTCTGGATACGATTTATTGATTTTCGAATGGCATTTCTTTTTTTCAAGTCCTGGAAAATACTTTGAACACTTCTCTCCCTGCTCGTGCCATGCTACTCTTGATCTGGTAATCAGTCCTTGTATCCTTGGTGCTCGGATTTGCTCCAACCTATGTTTAACCCTTATTAGTTCATCACTTATCCCTTCTGAATCAGTTAGGACGTGTCTTTCTAACTCTCCAATTTTTTGTAGAAGTTTGGTCTCTTCATTTCTGTTTCTCCGTGCTTTACGTTTTGAGTATTGTACTGTTTGGCCTCGAATCATCATAATTAGTGTTTCGTAAAACAAATTTATATCAATACTAAGCTCCAGCTCAGCAAAATTTGAAGGTTCTGATCGAAATTCCATTGAATATATTGGGAGCGCAAATTGGTTTATTTGATTTTTTATACAATCAATGATACATGAAATGTATTCTGGGTCATCAAGAAGACTTACTGAGCCGTTTGGTTTGATTTTCCTCAGTGGGAGGTAAGACAGACTCCAAATCGCGTGACGTCAAATCCGTGTATGGTTTGGTAAGGCTTTGTGCAAGACTGAGCCTCTGATTCGCACCATACACATACGGATACGAATACAAATGAAGTGCTTAGATAAAATAAGCTATTAGGAACCAAAGGGACACGTATCGACCTCAGCTATTTTTATTCATAGATTGATAGGCGCAGTGGAGGGGATATTAAAGTCTCCCCCTCCACCTAACAGTGTTAACGGTCTCCTTCTGTGCTTCTTCAAACCGGGATCTTAATATCTGGAAACAGCCACCTGTACTGATGGGAAATATTAGCGAGTGCAAAACCGGGAAACAATTTCGCAGCTTACAACGGTCCGGAGCCAACCAGCCGGCTGGTGGGCAGGTGGTGCCGTGACGAGGACAGCTGGTGCGGAGTGGCTGAGGCATCCGATCATTGAATGCTGAATATTTGTGCGAAACTTCAGCACCTTTGGAGGTCGTCTGGATTTCATCTTAGATATTTCATTTCGTGAATCGTAAACTGCCCACCCGGTACAAATGGGTTTGTGCGCAGCCTATGATGCAGATATCACTCCCCTCCTACCCCAATCTTCAGTAACAGGTGTAGGAACAGGAGGGTAGGCAGTGGTCCATGGCTCCTCCAGTGCTCAAAATCTTAACCACTGGCCCTATGGCCTCGACGGGAAAGAAACGACTTCAAAATACAGCTTGCCCCCCCTCCAATGACCTGAAAATTTGTTACACATGTTCCCTAAGGCATAACCGGGTTTTATCAGCTGCTGTCTGAATATAGCTCACCACTGATCAGGGGCTGGATCATACGCGCCGTTATGAGGCCCGCACCACCCTTGCCGGTATGGGGGTACCCGTTCCCTCTATGATCTCAGCAACCATTCCTAAAAGCGAAAAACGGAAAGCAGTGTTCCATAGCTCGCCCCGATCTCTACCCTAAATGCTAATAAAACTTTTCGGCCAGGTCACTTTTGGGGCCTGGAGAGGTCAAAGTATGTTTCCATAAGCATAAGAAGGAAACTTTATGTTGTATCCCAATGGATAACAAAGTATAACAAGAGGAAAGTTATTGCCATCGTTGAAATGTAAGTGCCACGTCAAGAAGAACTTAAAGTAGTTGCTAAGCTCAGAAGACGCCTCGATAAGGTGATCAGGATAAAAGGAACATTTAAGTTTCACAAACTTCCACCGGCTAATTCGAAGACCATTATTGTGGATGAGCTCTCGACTGATGAGGGACAGAAGATTCGAGTTTAAAATTTAATTTGTGGAATTCAACGGCACCACGTAATTGTATCGTTTTTCCGATCCGTGGGTCAGCCTACTCTTCTTGACGCCATGCAGTCGACTGTTGAAAATATGGTGCCGGCGTCAGCTCATAAATAACAATGGCAAATCACACAGTATACTTGGGTATGCAACACAGGTTTCATCCACAGCAAGACGGAAGGCATGTGTGCAGAGAATCGCTGTGTCGAATTCCAAATTTTTGTGCATGTAATTTTGTATTTTACCCGCCAAAATCAGCGGACACTATGTCTTTGTGTCGGTAGCACCTCGTGGCCGTGCTGCCGGTGCAAAACACACCCAGCGTGGCCTGCTCAGCCAAAGCGCGTGTGCTCGACGCAGGGGCGGATCCAAGGGGGCCGCGGGGGCCGCGGCCCCCCTCTCGCTGGTAAGGCGCCCCCTCGACACTATGGCGCCCCCGGGCCCGCCTCCATTTGATCCACGTTTGCATGCCTAACGGAAATACTGGTGCCCCGTGGTAATGATGCTGCATACAAATACATCTTGACAACCAGTCCTGTATCACTGGCGCCCCCCCATGATGCATCATTGATGTCTTTGTTTCACTCCATCAACGCCCCAAGCCACATCGTGGGCTCTTCCATCTCTTGACATCCCGCTATGTACTACCGGCGCCCCACTCTTCACTACGGGCGCCCCCATCTTCTTAAAATCCGCTCTATACTACTGGCGCCTCCATGGTGCAGTATTGATATCTCGTTCTTGCTCCAACGGTGCCCCCACGCGTCACTGTGAGCGCCCCATCTGTTGAAACCCTGCATGTACCACTGAGACTCCCATGGGCATCATTGGTGTCTTCTTTGCACTCCACTGGGGCCCCCACGCTTCACTGTGGGCGCCCCCTGCTTGTTAGACCCGCTCTTTACCTCTGGCTCCCCCATGGTGCATAATTGGTGCGTTCTCAAACGGCGCCCCCATGGCCCACTGAGAGGGTCTTCACCTTTCAACAGCCCATTCTATACCACTGGTTCCCCCTCTTATGATCCAACATTGTTGTCTACTTTTAGCTTTATGGGCGCCCTCCCCCGCCCCTTTCCACCATCTTTTGACACATCGGTCTGTATCACTGGCGCCCCCATGATGAATCATTGGTGCCTGTTCTTTGCCCCACCGGCGCCTTCATCTCCCGCCCTGGGCTCATCGGGAGCGTCCCCACATTTCGACAAACCGCTCTGTCTGGCGGCCCCCATGGTACACATTGGTGTTTTTCTTTCGCTCCATTGTTGCTCCCACACTTCTCTATAGGCGCCCACATATTTCTGCTGAGTGCTTGATGCATCATTGGTATCTTACTTTTTCTCCAACGGCGCCCAACCAGCCCCCCCGCCACACGGCACTAGGGGGCGCCCCAACATTTGACAGCACGCACTGTGCCTCCAGCGCCTCCATGGTGCACGATAGGTGCCTATCGTTTGCTCCATTTACGCACCAACATATCACTGTTTTTGACACCCTCTTTTTTGTGGTTGGACGCCCAACTTTCACGATTGGCGGCCCTTTTCAGCTCTAGAGCGCCCCACTGCAACATGGACCGCCCGTGTCTGCCTTTGGCCGCCCTCTTCCACATGAGGGGCATTCCAGGACAAAACGACCAAAAATATTTCAATTTGACACCACCATCTCTAAAAAATATGAAACTATGTCTCTGGGGTATTTTTGGGCCAGGAACACGCCTGTGAGAATCTTAGCCCCTCCAACCAACGGTGACCGAGTTATAGTCCGAGGCATTTTCGGGAGGTCACCTTATACACTCATCTTTGATGCTTCATAACTCAAAAACGCATAGCCTGATTAACAAGTTTTGAATATCATTGAACTCGTCTTGAACTATGCACTATTTTGGAAAAAGAAAATTTTGAAATGTTAAACATTTTGACTTTTAATTCCTTTGACCTTTTCTTTTTCTACCTAGCTTGACCTTTTCGCAGTTGAAATTGACCTTTTAGACACCTCAAAAATTTTGCTTCCTAGATTATATTTCGATAAAAAAATGCGTTCTTGCTATAAATTACAAATTTTTAGCTCCTAAGGTAGGTATGCAGACGGTTTTTGACCACTGCGGTAGTACAGAATATGTTTAACACCGCAAAAAAGCGATTGCTTTTGTAATCGGTTGTTTGCAATGATGCTGCATTGTCTTTACGAAATTTTAATCGTGCAAGTGTCAGAGTTTATGAGAATTAACACGCGCCCACACGAGGGGGCGAGCAACCGGCCTCCTCAGGTTTCCACAGGTAGTAAAAAAAACACCTTTGCGTAGCGCCATCGTACTTCATCTACCTCTAATTCGACATTTTTGCAACTTCTGGCAAAATAATTTAGGTCAACCGGCAGGTGGTAGGTACCGCAAATACCGTAGGTCAGCTGGCAACTGACTGGTGAGAGGGTGACATGAGGTAGACGGCCGTCCTTATGCTTTGTGGGACGTTCAACTTTGGTTCCTTTATTAACCCTTCATCATGGGAGTTGCTCGTTTGTGTGGTGGGGTTGGGGTCTCCGTGAAAAGTCCTTTGATGACTCTAGTGAGACTCCGACTCCTAAAACTGAACGGGCAACAACATGGACGAGGTTTATAAAAATGCTCTAAGAATGCTCTTGTCGAGTCCGATCGGATTATATATCTTATAATTTTGTCTAGTCAAATTTCAAAATTAACCTGCTTTGACCTAGAGCCGGGCTTAGGTCTTTATGGTAAAACATATTAATCAACCTGCAGTGGCAAGTCAGACACAACTTAAAAATAAAACCTACATCGCAATTCTCGACAATTCTCAATTCTTGCAAGTTATCAAAATTTACTAATGGTCCCATGCATTTCTAATGGAAAGATTGTGACCATGACCTCGTCCCAGATGATCGATATAGAAATCCTGCTTCGAAAAATTAGCTTCCTCGGTGACCCAACTATGTGATGTGAATCTAAGCAGAATAGGTTCAACTTTATCTTAGTGATGCACCTCCAAAGTTTTTTTCGAGGTTAGGTCTCTTGACCTGGGTTGGCGGGCTAACCTGGTATGACCCAGGCCTAAAATTTTGCTAGAAGCTTCAAAAATGTCGAGTTAGAGGTATATGAAGCATGATGGCGTTGCGCGAAGGTGTTTTTTTTACTACCTGTGGAAACCTGAGGAGGCTGGTTGCCCGCCCCCTCGTGTGGGTGCGTGTAATCCTCATAAACTCTGACACTTGCACGATGAAAATTTCGTAATGACAATGCAGTATCATTGCAAGCAACCGATTACAAAAGCAACCCCTTTGTTTGCGGTCTTAAACGTAAGGCTGTACTACCGCAGTGGTCAAAAACCAAAAAATTCTGCATACATACCTTAGGTGCTAAAATTTAGAATTTATAGCTCGAACGCATTTTTATTGTTTTTATCGAAAGATAATTTATGAAGCAAAATTTTTTAGATGTTTAACAGGTCAATTTCAACTGCAAAAAGGTCAAGCTAGGTCAAGAAAGAAAAGACCAAACAAATTAAAAGTCAAAACTTTTTAAATTTTAAAGCTTTCTTTTTCAAAATAATAATAGTTCAATACGAGTTCAATTATATATAAAACTTGATAATCAGGCAATGCGTTTTTGAGTTATGAAGCATCAAAGCTGAGTCTACAAGGTGACCCCCAAAAATGCCTCGGGCTATAACTCGGTCACCCTTGGTCGGAGGGGGCTAAGATTCTCACAGGCGTGTTCCTGGCCCAAAAATACCCTGGAGACAAAGTTTCAGATATTTCCTAGACATGACCCCATATTTCACGATTGGCCACCCTTTTTCAGCCCTTGGTGGAACTCTGCAACGTGGACCACCCTCATTTACCTCCAGGCGCTCTTAACTTTGTGGTTGGGCACCCTGTTTTCATAATTGATCCGCTTTTCAGCCCTTGGGTGCCCCACTGAAACATGAACTGCCCTCATCCACTTTTAGCCGCTCTCTTCTGCATGATTGTGCGCACCTTCTCCACTGTTGGCCGCTCTTGTGCAGCCTTAAAGCACCCCACTTCAACGGGGACTGCCCTCATTCACCCCTGGCCGCCTTCCGCTTTGTGGTTCGGAGCCCCTAAATCATGCTTGACCGTCCCTTTTAGCTATAAAGCGGCCCACCATAAAATTGAGCACTCTCATCTACTTTTGACTGCCCTCTAGTGCATGATTGCGCGCCCATTTTCCACCATTGTCTGCTCTTTCTTAGCCTTGGGGCACCCCACTTTTACGTATACCGCCTTCAACTTCGATTGTCCTCTTCTTTGTATTCGGGTACCCCAATTTCACGATTGACCGCTCTTTTTCAGCCTTAGGGCATCCCACTGCGACATGGCCAGCTCTCAGCTCTGAGTGGTAAAAATTGCCCCGAGTTCTTTTAGTGTTTGTTTTGGGTATCCATCGGTGTCATTTTGCTCCATTACCAAGCAGGATCCCCCAGGGCGCGTTCATGCCCATCCGATGTGTGGTCGTGTGCCCGTCCGATATGTGGTCGTGTTGTCTATTGCGACGAGAACATGTTACAGTGCAATATAGCGAACTGGTAAAAATAATGTTTCTTGTGAAGCAAATTTTGAGCACGTAGACAAATAACCCTTGAATTTGTAAAAAAAAACATTTCGGATCTACTGATAACCCTGTAAGCTGTTGACTTCGATCATTTACTTATTTTCCGAGGTGTTTTTTTCTGGCAGTGCCACTATTGAAAGGCTGTGTCCAGACCAAGGCCCTTAACGTAAAAGGCACGGTCATCCGACGATTCGGCCGGATCATGACGTAAGCATGTGACGTCATAATTTAGCACATGCCGAGCCTCTTCATTGACTTAAACCTACGCAGGCGAATAAAATGTATATCTCACAAAATCTTCATACATAGATAATTTTATCACCTATTGGACTTGTTCTGCTTAGCAAAATGTTGGAAACGATTTTATCATCACCTAGTCCAATGACTGGCTCGTCCATAAGACCGACAACTCTTGGTCTTAACCACCCCCCACCGTGTGGGGCATATAAGTACCGAGGTACAAACTGAGTTTGACCGGTCACCACGATCCTGACCGAGTTGAATGCGATAGTAAGCCAGTTCAGTGAGTGAAGTTATGTAATTTGGCTGCATTGCAACGATCATAATGGGAAAAAGTTAGATTGTGTGCCGAGGCATTTTCATTAACACCCACCCGGGAGGGCCTGCGAGCCATCTTCGCCAGGGTGGGTTGGGGGTTTCAAACACCCCCTCAAACTCAGCTCCTATGCGGGATAGCAAAAAAAAAAAACGCGAACGCTAGTGGATGGCCCATCAAAATTCATGAAGAAACTACATCAGCCACTTTTTGGCTGAGACCAATATTGAGGTCATGACAGGTCAAAGAAGTTGCATTTTTAGAGTACAGTTTTTGCAGGTTTTGGACTCTAGCGTCTGACAGAGTTGAGCAGGATCATTTTTAGGCACTACTCTCTTTCTCTCGTCATGGAAAATCGAATGATGTATGATATTACTGTGCTAGGTCAAAACACAAAAATGACCTGACCCGATTTCATGGAATGGCAAAAAATCTGGGTATTTACATATAATAAGCATCTAATATTTCATAAGAGGAATCAGCTACGAAGTGAGAGGTGGATAGGATAAATTAATAATTGGTGATCTTACCTGAAGTAAGTATTTTGTGTGCCAATTTCGGGTATGATTACTAGCTTCATGAAATTCAAGTAAGAGAAATGATACGTCCTTGATATCTTGATTTTACAAAAAGTACTTATTTTTTCTATTTTTACTTCTGCGTCAAGTAGCACGCAGTGCCTGTCTCTATGCTGCGCCGCAGTGTCTCGCCTGCAGTGATGCTGCACCGCCAGGCACGCACGTCGCTGGCTGACGTTTCGCGGCGGATTTTTGTGGCTGCAATTTTAGCAGGGAGAAATGCTCCGCGGCCATGGGCGTCGGAAGTGAGTGGTGTCGTGGGGACTCGACATGTGGTTTTGGTTTTCTCCCTGTTATCTGCGTGCGCTTAGGCAAATGTTTAGAAGCCCAGTGCAAGTGAAGCGCATCGGTACTATTTACTAATGCCGTAGTGACGCCCCGATGTGTGTATCCCATGCTGTTTTGTAGGTACCCACCCTATCTTGAGCAACACTTTTTCCACCTCAGAAAATGCCAAACCAAGCGACTGTCTTTTTAAAATATCCGCCCAGTTGACATGGGCGGATGGCGGCACTTAACCCACTCCCCACCGGGGGCCAGCGCCACCTTCGCCCCACCGGGGGGCATCGATGGCCCCCTCTAACTCCGAAAATATGGGCGTTAGCGCAAATCTGCAAAGTGCAATAGAAAGCTCGCGTGAATTCAGTAAGTAATTACTTCACATGTTTTAGTGCTCAGGTCAATGGTTTGACCTCCAAATGTCAAATTGGGTCAAGATCGGCTATTTTCACTCAAATATGCAATGCTTAAGCAAACTGGGCATAACTCTTATGCCATTAGAGCTATTGAGGTCTGGTAAAGTACATTTGATAGGAAATTGTCAGTCCTTTTTCCGCTATGCGAAACGTAAAGACCTCCCGCCTCGTGAGAGAGAGATGAAAGAGGTCACCTCGTGACCTAAGATGACCTGAGGTCACGAAAGGTCAGAAAGTAACCTTGCCGTGTATCAAATGAAAGCCAATGACGAGACAAACACGATGGTGTGGTGTTTGTTTCAGCGCTCTAGCTTATACAGGTCAAAAGTTATTGTCAAAATACTGTTGTTGACCCCTGGTGACCTTGGATGACCTTGGAGAGGTCAAAGGGCAAATATGGCCCCTGAAATCCGTGAAAGGGTGTCCAAGAACGCTTTTCTGATCAAGCTGAGCATTTTCAATCGCTTTTGTGACTTATAGATCATAAGACAGCTTTTCCCCATGCTTTTTCAATGGGAGAGGTCACCTCGTGACCTGACCTCAGGGCACGAAATCGAAAAATCCCGGATATACACCTTGTAGACCCCGGTGGGGCCATAAAGTGTAGGAAGTTTCAAATCGATCGACTTTGAAATGTAGCTCTTACAGAGCTCTAAAGTTGAAGTGAGGTGACCTTGGTTGACCTCGTCTGATGACCTGACCTTGGGTGACCCGGGGTAAAAAATCTCAGGAATGGTGGTAAAATGATGCAGTGAGAGGTAGAGCGCTCAACCGCGCTGCTGCGCCTTTTCGTTTTTCTGCTATCCCGGAAAAACCTTAGGGGGCCATTGATGGCCCCCGGTGGGGCGAGGGTTAATGAGAATGTGACACTTTGGTAGAATCCAGGAATTCAGTGTAATAAGGAGTATTTTAGCCGAAAATGAAAACGTCCATGATTTCCCTTAAAATGTACAATGAGCTCTATATTTTTATTTTTAAAATGCTCCTCTAGGGTGAAAAATAAACCTCCTCCTGTGGATGACGCCATGATCTGGCAATTCCTGCCATATTAACCTTCGCCCGGGTGGGGGTCTTTTTAGACCCCCTCGGGTTTTTCCGAAGTGACCAAAAAACGGCGGCGCGCAGCGCCACCAAACTTAGTCTAGCTGTTCCTTCATCACTTTTACATCTTTCCTGAAAATTTTAGCTCAAGTTCAGATCAGGTCAGATCACCAGGTCAGGTGAAGTGACTTCACCTAAAAAATGCTTAGGACTGCATAACTAAAAGGAGGATTAATCGATCAAGTTTAAACCTATACCACATAATGGGCCCACCAGGAGCTACAACATATGTTCCGGGATTTTTTATATTGGTGACCTAAAGTGATGTGCAGAGCATGACCTCCCAATTGTAAATACATGGGGAAAATCACGAAATGAGCTTTTCTCAATAAGTATGGATGGAATCAGCTTGAAACATCGGTTACGACTTGCTCTTAGCCCACTTCTGAAGTTGATACCAAAAAGTTTGACTTGTGACCTTTGACAGGTCGACTTAGGTCAAATAAGCATTTTTGGTGTTTTACTCTATAAATTTTGAATAAACAAAGATAGAACTTTTATTTTGTCACCAAAGTGTTTGTATAGTCACTGCCGGTCAAATTGTATAAATCATGACTATACCAGGTCAAGTTGGGTCAGACTGTTGACCTATGATATTGGACTGTATTTGTGTGGATAAAAGTGATAATACCTTCATATTCTCAAAATCAAAGTAGCCTAGGTCCCTTTTTAGGTTCATCTTACAATCTTGGATCTGTGACTTCTTAGAGGTTATCTGGAGCTACTTAAGCAGTTTTCAGACTTAGTTCAATAACATGCAATGCATGCAATGATGATACAGCTTTTATGTTTATACCATTGCGTTTGGATTGATATTCCAAGTCGATTGATATGAATATGAACTATGCTAGTTCAAAAAGTGATCTTGACCTGACCTGCGTTCAGGTCTTTTGTGTTTGGATCTAGTACGATCACATTATACAATTATCCGATTCGCCGTGACGAGAGACAGCGAATAGTGCCTATAAAATGATTCTAACTCAACGCTGTCAGACGCTAGAGCCCAAAAACTGCTAAAAATGCCAACTTATTTTTTTTATAAATTTTGTTCAAGTTGTTCCTGGTAAGGCTGCTGGAGTCGGAGTCTCACTAAAGCCACCAAGGGACTTGTCACGGAGACCCCGACCCCACCACCCGAACGAGCAACTCCCTCAATGGAGGGTTAATTTAGAAGCCAAAGTTTAACGTCCCACAAAGCACAGAGACGGCCGCCCCGCTCAGGTCTCCCTCTCACCAGTCAGTTGCCAGCCGACCTGTACATCGGGTAAACGTTTAAGCGCCGGAGCGTCTCAGGGGAACCGATCCCAAGCCTGGACATGCACTGCCACTGCATGCTTCTGAGCAGCGGGCCGGAGCCCAACGCTCTACCAACTGAGCTACCGGGGCGGCATTTTACCTGTCATGACCTCAATATTGACCTGAGCCAAAAAGTGACCGATATAGTTTCCTCATGAATTTGTATGAACTATCCACCAGCTTTCGCGTTTCTCGCTATCCCGCACAGGGGCCGAGTTCGAGAGGGGGTGTTCACCCCCGCCAGGGCGAAGGTAGCTCAGAGGCCCACGGGGCGCTGGTCAACTGATTCAGTTCGCAAAAACAATACTTTAAATGGGTATAGAACATAAAATTGGGCGCCCCCAGCCAGACTAAAAATGGCGCCCCCTGGTCATGCAAGTGGCACCCCCAGTGCTGCGGCCCCCTAGCGAAAATTCCTGGATCCGCCCCTGGTGTGGGTAATAACGAGATTGTGTTCTGCCCTTCTGCAGAGCCTGCGCCGAAGGGGATGGTGGTCTGCCACTGCGGCAGGACCTACCCGGACGGCGTGACGGCCCGGCGGCACACCCAGAGGTGCAGCGACCCTGTAGAGCGGCAGAGGTTCCGGCTCTACAGGGACCTCATCAACCGGGGTTCCGTCCGGCTCTACGTGGCCCAAAACCCAGAGCAGTGAGTCGCTTCAGCAATATAAGCATGATTGTACCATGTTAAAATTGCTGCCGGAATGAATTTGCAACTTCTAAACTGTTCTGTTTATTTTTTTTCAAATGTCAGCCCAATATGTTTCCGACGAAACCTGGATGCAGCCAGTCAGTGACGGATCTAGGATTTGGTTAAGGGGGGCCCAGGCTCGGAGGGCGCCGAACCTGGGGGGCGCCGAACCTGAGGGGCGCCAATTTCAGTGGCGGATCTAGCCGGTCGGTTTGGGAGGAGCAAACCAAAGTCGAAAAGCAAAAAAAACCTCACGCAGTAAAAAGCTGCGCTACCAATATCACTTGCCCGTAGAATTTTGGGTATTTGAGACGAAAAGCCAAAAAAGCTTCACGGGGTGAAAAATATGGGCTCGAGATACTTCTTCCTATCCAGGGCTGGCTATACCATGCCTTGCTATACTATGGAGGTCTGGCTATACTATAACTGAGAATTATTGATATCTACTCCATGATTCTGATGAAGGGCTGTGCCCGAATATATAATATTCAGTGTTTTTACATTTCCGGATTCGAGGGGACAGGCCAGGGAACATCTTATCAACTTATGTTCTGTTTGAAGTTGAGAGTTGGAACACCAAATCTTGCTTATAAACTAAGGAGTAGGGGAAACAATGAGGTTGATCGCTTTGGGGGCGAAAACGCAGTTTTGCCCCGAGCTTTTTCGTTTGGGGGAATGCCTTTTTTCCCCTCCCCCTTGGATCCGCCACCGGCCAATTTACCACCAAAAAGGCGGCCAGTGTCAATGAAGAACGCGTTTAAAAAAGGATTTGTAAATGCTTATTTTCATAAAAGCTTCCTCTTAGTGAGGACATGTTCACGTTTACCATCAAGCATATTTCGGGCCAGCTAACGACTGGTACCGTGGTAGAAAATGCTGAAAGCACCCACTGACACTAACTGGAGCGCGATGAGCAAATAATATAGTTATATTCGGTCATGGTAAAAACTGAGGTGTCGTATCCACCACCTCCACTTATCACAGTTGTCCTGGCTAACGGCTCAATACTGAAATACCCGATTGACGCTAACCTGAGCCTCATAGGCCGCAGAACCTCTGCGGGCCTGGGCCCCTGAGTTTTCGGTGACTTCGATGAGTTTATATCGAGTCCCCTCAGCTGATCTGGGACCGCTTTAGTTAACCAGGCTCTCACACTGAACTTGAAACCTATATGTCGCCGCTGAAGCCTATTAAGCTTTTTGGGGTCCTTTTATTGATATAGGGCCCCCTCAACCGGTCCTGGCCCCTCTGAGGTAAAAGCTGGAGCTCTGAGCTCAGAGCCCCAAGCTGGATTAGTGTCCCTTAAGCTGGTCAGGGTCCCCTGGGTTGGTATTGTTTTCGTTTAACTGATATAGATCCCTTCAGCTTGTTTGGGGCCCGTTGTGCGTATCTGGGCACTAGTTCGTCGAGTCACCCAGCTAGTCTGGCCCTATTAGTTTTATGGGCCTTCTGAGCTTCTGCAGGTTCCCCTCAGAGTGTCTGGGCCCCATGAGTTGAGAATTGGACCCCTGGGTTAGTTTTGGGTCCCTGAGCTTATTTAGAAACCGTTTAAATAGGTAGGCACCCCACGCTGGTCTTGAGAATCCTGTGTTGGCGCTGAGGTCAAATGAGCTCGTCGGGGGCCCTTATCTGGGGCCCCCGTAACTGGCACGGGCTCCTCAGCTGATTTTGGAGACCCAAAATCCCTTCTACTGGATTCCACCCACGCCAGATTTCCTGACTCCCTGAGGGCCCCTGGGGGCCATTGGGGATTTTTCCCGCGATCAGCGCTAGGGCCCCTCCCCGAGACAAAGCTTACAACATGTCTCTGTGTATATACTCTAGCATCTGCCAGAGTTGAGCTAGAATCATTTTTAGGCACACTTCGCTTCCTCTCGTTACGGCGAATCATCAAATAATGCATAATATGACTATACTAGGTCAAAACATAAAAATGACCTGACCTAAGGCTAGGTCAAGGTCACCATCTAGCCTAGCATAGTCAGTATGCATATGAATCAACTCACAATAGCAATAAAAAATTGTATCAAAATACGGGTTTTATCAATATTTCCTGCAAAGCAATTAACCCAAGTCTTAAAACCTGCTTAGGAAGCCCCAGATGAACTCTCAGAGGTAACATGTCTAAATTTGCAACATGAACCGATAAAGAGGCCTAGGATACCATGATTTGGGGAATCCGAAGGTATTCCAAGCGGCGTCTGCAGACATAGAGCAATTTTTCGGCAAATTTCCGTTTTACCCCATGCATTTTCAATGGAGAGGTCATGATTCGTACCTGTCCCTAGGTCATCGATGGGAAAAATCCCGCAATAAATGTATTAGTACTTTCTGGGCCCATTATATGGTACGAGTTTGAATTCGATAGATTGACCCTTTTCTTACTTACGCCAACTTAAACATTTTTTGGGGTGAGGTCACTTGACCTGCACTGGTGACCTGACCTGAGATGATGCAACCTTAAATTTTGAGGGAAAGTTGCGAAATTGATCAATGATAAGGTGTGACAAGTACTGTGTCGCTTCGCGCCGACGTTTTTTCGTGCCACTGGGAGACCTCGAGGGGGTGTTCAAGCACCCCCCAACGGGCCGGAACGGGGCGCGAATGCTCTAGAACAGGGCTGAGGCCAAAAGGGAAGGCTCTAAACAATGTCTGCAATTTTTGGGGTCAAGGTCCTTCAAGGTCATTGACCTATTACGGCACAACCCAACATATTATGCCTAATTTACGCTATAACTAGCGCTGTGCTCAAGCTTACCAATGACCTTTGATCAAGCCTTGATCATCAAGGCCAGTGACCTTTAAAATTGACCTGTAACCTTGATCTAAACACTGAATAACCTTTACTTTGATATAATAGCATACGTCATAATAGGAATCGTAACATTATGCAACGTCATTTAGGGGCTGTCCAGGAGTACCTGTGCTCATCAGGGACACCTATGCTCTCTGGGGGGGCCTTTGCTTCGATGAGGCACCTGTGCCACCCAGGGGCGCCTTCGCTCCCCAATGGACGCAACCTAGCTATCCAGGGGCATCTTTGCTGTTCCGGGGGTGCCTTTGATACCCAGTGCCCAAGGGGAGCTTTTTCTTATCCAGGTTCACCTTGGTATTGAGGGGCGTATTTTTATTCAAGGTAACCTATACTACCCAGTGGCGCCTACCCTATGCAAGGGGCGCTTAGGCTATCCAGGGGGCGGCACTTTGCTATGCATAGGGCGCCCTTATGCTCTCCATGGGCACCTCATTCAGAGGGTGCCTCTGATATTCAGGGGCGCTTTTCCTATCAACAGGGTACCTGTGCCATCTTGGGGCTATTCTTATCAAGGGACGCTGCTGTTATTCAGGAATACCTACACTACTGTCGAGGGTCGCCTTTGCTACCCAGAGGCGCCTTTACTTCTTAGGAAATTTGGCGCCCGTGCTTTAAGGAGTGCTTCGGCATCGATTGATTGCTCCATTATTGGGCTTAGGTGCGCGTGAACTTTGAGCTCATGTACGGCCCATATTGTTGCTAAGGAACGCTTATGCTATCAAAGGGCGCCTTTACTATCCAGGGCCTCTGTTTTATTCAAGGCAATCTGTTCTATCCACGGACGTCTGATATTTCGGGGGCGGTGCCTAGGTTATTCAGGAGGCGGCTTTTTTCTCCACAGGGGCGCACTATTACTTTCCAGGGGCGCCGTTACTGCCCAAAGGTGTCTTTCTATCCAGGGGCGCATATGCTGTCTAGGTGTTTTTTTCAATCACAGACATGATTGAAATACATGCCCCTACGTTATCCTGGGGTGCTTTTTGTCTCCGGTGAGGTGCTATTTTTCTCTTCCGGGCACCAGTTTATCCAAGGGCACCTATTCTGTCCAGAGAACCTTTGTTATCTAGAGCTGCCTTCGCTGTTAATGGGCACCTTTGCTACCCAAAGGGAGCATTTTACTTTCCTGGAGTGCCTATTTCCATCTAAGGGGAACATATGCTATCTTGGAGCGCCTTTGCAAACATGGGGCGCACTTTTCTATCCAGGTGCGCCTTTGCACTTGAGGGGGCGCCTCTGCAATCCAGGAGGAGCCCAAAATAGATGGAGAATAAAAATTCTGAAATAAGGCGCTCGAACACTGAAATAAAGTGCCTAACGTTAGTTATCAGAAAGAGGCGCTCATCTGCTGAGCGGGGAGGACTGCTGGTTGGTGAGGGCAGCGTTCTCGGAAACGGGGCGCACATACTGAAAAAGGCACCCGGTTGCAGCGATGGAGCACTAAGCCTTCAGCTATGGGTTAATGAAATGTGGTTAATAAAGGCAGTCCATGCTCAAATTGAGCGCTCGAGCCCTGTAACAGAGCGCGCGACTGTCGGAGAGGTGTGCCAAACCATAGACAGAAGGGCAGCTGAAGATGGAAAGGGACACCTATGATATCCTGGGGGCGCCTGTACTCTCAGGTGAGGCGCTTGTTTTCTTTCTCAGGCGCCTAGTTTATCCATGGCCGCCTATGCTGTCCAGATCATCTATTTCAAGAAGGGTTAACTTTGCTGTCCAGGGGCGCCTTTGCTACCCAGGGGCGCCTTTGCTGTCCACGGCACTTGTGTTATCCAGGGTTGTATTTGCTGTCCAGGGGCGCCTTTGCTATCCAAGGGTGCATATGACATCCGTAGGCGCTTTTTCCAGTGGGCGCCTAGGCTATCAAAGGGCGCCTTTTCTACCCAAGGTGAGCATTTTATTTTCCTAAAGCGCCTATTTCTATCTAAGGGGCGCTTATGCTGCCCAGGGCACCTATGTTACCAAGATTTGCCTCTACTGCCCAGGGGCGCCTTTCCTAGCCAAGGGCGCATATGATATCTGTAGGGCGTTTCATCCAGGGGGCGCCTAGGCTATCCAAAGGCAGATTTTCTATCGAAGGGGTGCCTTCCTAGGGGCGCCTTTGCTACCCAGGGGTGCCTTTGCTGTCCACAGCACTTGTGTTATCTAGGGTTTTCTTTGCTATCCAGGGGCGCCTTTGCTATACAAGGGTGCATATGGCATCCGTACGGCGCTTTTTCCAGTAGGCGCCTAGGCTATCAAAGGGCGCCTTTTTCTACCCAAGGTGAGCGTTTTATTTTCCTAAAGCGTCTATTTCTATCTAAGGGGCGCTTATGCTGTCCAGGGCACCTATGTTACCAAGATTTGCTTTTTCTGCCCAGGGGCGCCTTTCCTAGCCAAGGGCGCATATAGTATCCGTAGGGCTCTTCATCCAGGGGGCGCCTAGGCAAACTAAAGGCGGTTTTTCTATCGAAGGGGTGCCTTCCTAGGGGCGCCTTTGCTACCCAGGGGCGCCTTTGCTGTCCACAGCACTTAGGGTTGTCTTTGCTGTCCAGGGGCGCCTTTGCTATCCAAGGGTGCATATGACATCCGTAGGGCGCTTTTTCCAGTGGGCGCCTAGGCTATCAAAGGGCGCCTTTTTCTACCCAAGGTGAGCATTTTATTTTCTAAAGCGCCTATTTCTATCTAAGGGGCGCTCATGCTGGCCAGGGCACCTATGTTACCAAGATTTGCCTTTGCAGCCCAGGGGCGCCTTTCCTAGCCAAGGGCGCATATGATATCCGTAGGGCGCTTCATCCAGGGGGCGCCTAGGCTATACAAAGGCGGCTTTTCTATCGAAGGGCTGCCGTCCTAGGGGCGCCTTTGCTGTCCACAGCACTTGTGTTATCCAGGGTTGTCTTTGCTGTCCAGGGGCGCCTTTGCTATCCAAGGGTGCATATGGCTTCCTTAGGGCGCTTTTTCCAGTGGGCGCCTAGGCTATCAAAGGGCGTCTTTTTCTACCGAAGGTGAGCATTTTATTTTCCTAAAGCGCCTATTTCTATCTAAGGGGCGCTTATGCTGTCCAGTTCACCTATGTTACCAAGATTTGCCTTTGCTGCCCAGGGGCGCCTTTCCTAGCCAAGGGCGCGTATGGTATCCGTAGGGCGCTTCATTCAGGGGGGCGCCTAGGCTACCCAGGGGTGCTTCATCCAGGGGGCGCCTAGGCTACTCAGGGGTGCATTAGTTCCCCATGGCGCAATCTTGCTATCTAGTGGCGCCTTTTCTTTGCCGGGGCGCTTTTGTTAGCTTTCTAAATTTTATCTTCAACATTTTACTGGGGCGCAAAAGACCAGTAAAGGCGTCTAGTGTTTGGGCAGGGGCGCTTTGCCATGGTTTTAAGGAGTATGTGTTCATTCAAGTGGAATAAGTGGTATCTACCACCTTGGCGCACGAAATGGGTACAGGCGCGCCGCTCATATCGGGCGCCTTCGGTGCCCGATATGAGCTGAGCTTTACTGGGGCGCTTCGGAGCTAAGGGGGGGGGCCCGGGCCCCTGGGCCCCCCTTGGATCCGTCACTGGTGTGCGCCGGTCATCACCAAGTGCGGACGTGTACGCAGCGATCTCCATGAGCATGGACAACCCAGGTTAGTGCTCTGTGACTTGTATATTTCTTTTGATGAGAAGTATTTAACTAATTGACGATGTTACTATTTCCTCGCAAGTGTTGAAACACCTCGCGATCCATTACTTGAAATAACCTCCCCATTGCTTTGGAACATTAAAGTAACCCACCCTGACCTATAAATTCTTTCATACACTTAAGAACCGGGAAAAGTGGCCTTGCACAATACACATATAAAAGATCCTTAGCTTACTGACTTGATTGTTAGCCTCCTTTGATTGTTTAGGCTATTGTAATAACATAAACGTAAAAGACAGAAGACCCTAACGCCCGTTCCATTGCCCTTTACGATGTTAATGATACAAATATTCTTATTCATTGCAGGGCATGATACATAGATGAATCTGACTCTTAAACTGTGAATCTGACTCGTTCACTGTGTGCAGCTCTGTAAGTATTTGGGGCATTCCAGGACAGATCGACCAAGGCTTGACACCACCATGTCTAGAAAAAATCTGAAACTTTGTCTCCGGGGTAGTTTTGGGCCAGAAACACGCCTGTGAGAATCTCAGCCCCCTCCGACCAACGGTGACCGAGTTATAGCCCGAGGCACTTTCGGGAGGTCACGTTGTAGACTCATCTTTGATGCTTCATAACTCAACAACGCATCACCTGATTAACAAGTTTTGTATATCATTGAACTCGTCTTGAATTATAATTTATTTTGAAAAAAGAAAATGTTAAAATTTCAAAATTTTTGACTTTTAATTTGTTTGACCTTATCCTTTTTGACCTAGCTTGACCTTTTCCCAGTTGAAATTGCCCTTTTAGACACCTCAAAAATGTTTCTTCATAAAATATCTTTCGATAGCAAAAATAAAAAAGTGCGTTCTTGCTATAAGTTCCGAATATTTAGCACCTAAGGTAGGTATGTACACGGTTTTTGACCATTGCGGTAGTACAGCCTTATGTTTAACGCCGCAAATATAGCGATTGCTTTTGTAATCGGTCGCTGGAAATCATACTCTATTGTCTTTACGAAATTTTAATCGTACAAGTATCCGAATTTATGACAATTAACACGCGCCCACCCGAGGGGGTGGGCAACCGGCCTCCTCAGGTTTCCACAGGTAGTAAAAAAACACCTTCGCGCAGCGCCACCGTACTTCATGTACCTCTAACTCGAAATTTTTGCAGCTTCTGGCAAAATTTTAGGTCTGGGTCATACCAAGTCAGACCGCCAACCCAGGTCAAGAGACCTAACCTCAAACTTTGGGAGGTGCATAAATCATATCAAATTTAGCCCAGGGGCGCAAGTTTCCATATATTTGGGGGGCTCGAGCCCCCCAATGCTAGGAGAAGCCCCCCAATGACCCGACGAGCCCCCCAATCCCAAGTTGCGGGCCCCTGCGGACAGAGCCGGGCCCCTGCCACGATTCCGGGCCCCAGTGGTCTACTTGGGCTAGCCTTAGCTGAGGCAAGGCTCCCTCCCATGCTTGCGGGTGCCCTGTGGGCCACCCTTAACCTCGGTGTCAGCAACCGGCCCCTAACGATATTTTTCAGGCCCACTTTGACTGCAGCCGGGTCCCTAATTCCGGCAGTCTCGGGTCTCCTGTCATCCAACCGGGCCCTCTGTGATCCACCCGGGCCCCCTGTGGACTGCAACCGGGCCCCTGTCATCCACCCGGGCTCCCTGTGACTGCAGCCGGGCCCCCTGTGATCTATCCGGCCCCCTGTGACTGCAACCGGGCCCCTCTTTGATCCACCCGCACCCCTGTGACTGCAACCGGGCCCCTGTCATCCACCCGGGCTCCCTGTGACTGCAACCGGGCCATCTGTGATCCACCCGGCCCACCTGTGACTGCAACCGGGCCCCTTGTGATACACCCGGGCCCCCTGTGATTACAACCGGACCCCCTATCATCCACCCGGACCCCCTGTGACTGGGATCGGGCCATCTGTGATCAACCCGGGCCCCCTTTAATTACAATCGGGCACCCTATGATTCACCCGGGCCCCCTGTGACTGCAACCGGGCCATTTATGATCCATCCGGGCCTCCTGTGACTGAAACCGGGCCCCCTGTCATCCACCCGGGCCCCCTGTGACTGCAAATGGGCTATCTGTGATCCACCCGGGGCCCCTGTGACTGCAACCGGGCCCCATGTGATCCACCCGGGCCCCCTGTAATAACAACCGGGCCCCTATGATCCAACCGGGCCCCCCTGTGACTGCGACCGGGCGCCCCTGTGACTGCAACCAGACACCCCTGTGATTACAACCAGGCCAGTTAAGATCCACCCGGGCCATCTGTGATCCACCCAGGTCCCCTGTGACTGCAACCGGGCCCTCTGTGAGCCATCCGGCCCCCTGTGACTGCAACCGGGCCCCCTGTAATCCACCAGGCCCCCTGTGACTGCAATCGGGCCCTCTGTGATACACCCGGGCCCCCTGGGACTGCAACCGGGCCATCTGTGATCCACTCGGGGCCCCTGTGACTGCAGCCATGCACTACGTGACTGCAACCGGGCCCCCTGTGACTGCAACCGGGCCCCCTGTGACTGCAACCGGGCCCCCTTTGATCCACCCGGGCCCCCTGTGACTGCAATCGGGCCCCCTGTAATCCAATTGGGCCCCCCTGTGATCCACCCGGGGCCCCATGTGATCCATCCTAGGCCCCTTGTGATCCACACGGGCCCTCTTTGACTGCAACCGGGCCCCCGAGATCCACCCGGGCCCCCTGTGACTGCAAACGGATTCCCTGTGGTCCAACCGGGCCACCTGTGACTGCAATCGGGCCCCTGGAATCCACCCGGCCCCCTGTTATCCACCCGGGCCCCTGTGACTGCAAACCGGGCCCTCTGTGACTGCAAGCGTGCCATCTATGATCCACCCGGGCCCCCTGTGACTGAAACCGGGCCCCCTGTAATCCACTCGGGCCCCCTGTGACTGCAACCGGGCCCCATGTGATCCACCCGGGCCCCCTGTAATTACAACCGGGCCCCTATGATCCACCCGGCCCCCTGTTATCCACCCGGGCCCCTGTGACTGCAACCGGGCCCTCTGTGATCCGCTCGAGCCCCTGTCACCGCAACCGGGCGCCTGTGATCCACCCGGGCCCCCTGTGACTGCAACCGGGACCTGTGACTGCAACCGGGCTCCCTGTGGTCCAGGAGGCGCGGGTCCTCTAATGCCACGGACGGGCCCTTGCCATGAGTGCGGGGCCCCGTGGTCTATCTGGGCTTGCTGTGGCTGCGGCCGGCCTCCCTGGTATGCTTGCCTGGCATGCTTGCTTGGGTGCGGTCCCCTTTAGGGCCACCCATAATCGCTGTGTCTGCAAACGGGCCCCTAACGATATTCTCAGACCCATTTTGACTGCATCCGGGGCCCTATTTCTGGCAGTCCCGGGACGTTTTTGGTTCCTCTGTGACTGCAATCGGGCTGCTTGTATTCTGCCTTGGCCACTTTTAGTCTGCCCGGGGCCTTTGTAGGTGGTCTGGGCTTTTTGTAGTGTGCCTGGGTCCTGTGTGGTCCGCCCGGGCCCCTGTGGTCTGCCTGCACCCCTTGTGGGCGGTCTGGGCTCCTTTTAGTCTGCCCGGGCCTTCTGTGGTCTGCTCAGACCCCCTGTGGTCTACCCAGCCCCCTGCGGTCTGCCCGGCCCCTTGCAATTTGCCCGGGCTCCTATGGTTTGTCCGTGTCCCTGTGGTCTGCAAGGAACCACAGCACTAGCGGATCCACGGGGGGGTAAAGGTAAAATCGAGGGATTTGATGCCCTCCCCAAACCCGCCGATTTTACCGATTTTTACGGATTTTCTTCAAACAAAAACCTTATGTTTTTCACGATTTGGGGCCCCGTTGCCCCCCTCCCTCCACCTGAATCCGCCCCTGATTCCACTCCTCCCACTTCGCTGTATTCGGGAACCCGTGCTATAATTTCAGGCTCCCCCTGGGCTACCCAGGCCTCCTCTGGCTCTAGCCGGGCTCCTTGCCTTGCTTACGACCCCCCGTAGTTCACCACCCCCCGCCCCCACCGTACGCAGCCGGGCCCCTTCCGATAAGTACTGGTTTAATAAATTGACATGTTTGCTATTTTGGCATCTCTCCGCCGGCACTACTTTTCTTCATTGATATATTTCTAGGCATTTTTGTCAGAAATGTGCATAAAGTTTTCCATTTTTGTTTGTTCTAGTGGAATTTTAAATACAGACAAATTTAAGTCTCTTAAATTTGTCTGTCAAAAAGTGTATCATATTTTGTCGTCAAATCTGGGTCAAATAATGTGCGTCCGCCGGCGAATGGTAGCCTCTTAATTTCCCGGGCTTGTCAGCGTAGCGCGAAGGAAGCTAGGGCATGCTCCTGGCTCTCTTGTCGCATTCGCCGAGGCGAATGATTTGCACAAAGTTTGCCTTGAACAGTAAAATTGGCATGCTTATGATTCAATCGGCTTGTGTCTACTCTGCAAAAGTTTCGTTAGCCTCTGATTTGGATTTTACGTTTGGGCTTTTCGTGTCAATCCAAATCGTGCTCCGATGCGCAGTGTTGAATGGCAAGTGAAGTGATTGTTTGCTATTAGCTCCTGTCGGGCTAAATCACTAATGAGTGATGATCCCCTGTCTGGCTCTCCTGATGGCTAAATACCAAGACTTGGAGAATATTTTGCCCCCTATGGCCGCCAGTGACGTATCTAGAATTTGGGTAAGGGAAGGGGGAAGGGCAAAGCCTCAGGGGACAGGGTGACACTTAGCCACCCGAAGGGCGCACTTTTCACCCAAAGGGCGACCAATCGTCGCATCCCGGGGAGGGGAGAGTTTGGGGGCGGCATTTTGTCCTCAGAGGCTCTTGGGTTTAAGGGGTGGCTGCCCCATTCGCCCCCCCCTGGTGGCCACCCCATTCGCCCCGCCCCCTGGTGGCTGCAGCCGGGTCCCTACTCCCAGTAGTTAATACCCTGTGGATGCAGACGGGCCTGCCATGGATGCGGTTCGTGTAACTGCAACCAGCCTCTGCCATGCTTGCCATGCGGGCCCCTGTGGTATCCTGGGCCCCTGTGGTCTGCCCGGGCCACAGAGTGCGAAGTATGGCATTTTCGACGAGATCTCGTCGGTGCGAGTGCCCTTGGAGACAGGAGCGAGTGGTGCGAATTTTATCAGCCTGGTGCGAGTTTGCAAGACTGGTGCGAGGAAGTTGACACTGAAAAAATGACTGAATAGTTAGGAAGACACAGGAGGAGGCCTTATAAAAAGTCCTTAACTAACTAATAAGAGGTAGTATTGCATCGTGTGGGTAGGAATGTGTGCGTTTTTCTCCCTGGTATATGGCAGATTGGTGCGAATTTTTTTAGGCTGGTGGTGCGACTCGTCTGGCCTGCTGCCATACTTTGCAGACTGGCCGGGTCCCATTTGGTCTGCACGGACTCCTTGTCTGCTAGTGCCCATTTTGTTCTGATCGAGCCCCTTAACACCCGCACTGGAGGGGGGTCTGGCACTAACGCGCACTGGAGGGGGGCCTGGTAGGCCCCCCTAAGATCTCGGAAACTAAGAGGGTTAGAAAAACGCCACTTGGTAGGTGGGTGGGGGCTATGATGATCTACATGATGACAAATTTTCATTGACCTAGGTCAATATCTTCAAGGTCAAATGAGGTCGTAAAGGTCAAATATTGGCCATGCTGGTATCGATTGATAAATGCTGTGATTATGCAGGAAAATGGCGGGAATAAGCTAAAGACGGACACGGTTCATAGAGAAGAGGTCTCAAAAAGGCTTCCCCACAACTTTTGGGTCAAGGTCATTCAAGGTCATTGACCTTTAAGGTCACCATATGGTATACTACTTATTATTTACACTTTGACTAACACTGTAGCCACTGTTTGGCGGGAAATGAGGATTGACCTTTCCCAATGACCTTTGACCTTGACCTTTGACCTTGGCCTTTGTATTGGGGTACCCTACCGATGACGTCATAGCATAATATATGTCAGACGGGGTAACCTCATTTGGCCGGACGCGCAGTGGTCAGTGACCTTGAAAGTGCAGATATGACCTTGACCTGTGACCTTTGACCTTGACCTTGACTTTCATGTGAAGTGACCTTGACATATAGTCCCGCTTATATGACGTTATGACGTCACCACTTGGTCTTCAATGCAAGCTAACTGGTCCGACCGCGCGTTTACGGCGATCTCAAAATGCAGGTCTGACTTTGAAAGCCTATAAGTCAAAAAAATTTCGGCCGATTTTCAAAAAGTCTTCACCAATCGATGCGCTATTAAATTCTGTTAAATGTGGCTAAGTTTCGTTTTTCCGCTGCAAGCGGTTCCCCGGCCACCTTGGAAAAACAGGTGGGGGGCCTCCGAGGCCCCCCTCCAGTGCGCGTGTTAAGGTCTGCCCGGGCCTCCTGTGGTTTTCCTGGAACCCTTTTGGTCTGTCCGGGCTTCTGTGTGGCCTCTGCGGACCCCCTTTTGTCCGTTCGGGGCCCTTTTGTCTGCGCGGGCCCTCTGTGGTTTGCCCGGGCCCCTCCCAGTCTGCAAAGTATGGCACTTTTGGCGAGATCTTGTGGTGCGGACACCCTTCAGGTGGTTCGAACTTTGGAGCAAACAAATGTCCACTTTTGCTGTATGGTGCGAGGGAGCTCAATTCAAACACCCACAGAGGTCTGAGAAGGGAGAAACTGGTAAAAACATCGAAATTTCCGGGTCAGTGAAATTTCTCACCAATGCTTGGTGTGAATTTTAGGCTGCTGGTGGTGCGAAAAATCTACAAGGCTGGTGCGGACTCGTCGGGTCTGCTGCCATACTTTCCAGACTGGGGCCCCTCTGTGGTTAGCCCGGCCCCTGTGTCTTGCTCGGGTCCCTGTGGTCTGCCCGGGTCCTTTCATCTGTTCAGGCCCCGTGTGGTCTGCCCGGGCCCGCTGCCCAGCCAGCAATTCCGACCGGGCCCAGAGCGGGCTGGGCCGGGCCCTGCCCGAGCCCTAAGACTCATAGCTAAGCCACATAGACTCGGGCTGAGCCCGACATTAGGTCGGGGGATGACAACTTGCCCGAGCGGTAGAGCCCGGTCTTGCTTGACCATGGGCTCTGCCCAGGCGCAGCGGAGCCGGACCTGGGCTGAGCCCATGTACGCGGGCTCTGCCCAGTCAACGCCCAGCATATATCTGGCAGAGTCCAGCCAAATTGCTGGCTATGTGTGGTCTGCTCGGGCCCCTTGTGGGCATACCGGCGTCCTTTGGTTTTCTGGGTTCCTGTGGTCTGCCCAGCCCCTTTGGTGTACTCAGGCCCTCTGTGGTCTGTCTGGGCCCCTTGTGGTCTAAGAATATCGTGCAGAAACTGAAGCTGTTGTGTTAGTCGCATATTTGCAGGAGTTCCTTATTTGTTAGCAGTTTCGTGCCCCAGATGGTGTATCCGTGCTCCCTGTTGCCGAAACCGGCCCCCTGCCATGCTTGCGGGCCTCCTGTGGTTTTCCCGGGCAACGTGCGGCCGGTCCCATGCCTCTTGGAACATTCGGGGAAAAATGTCAGGCCCCCCATTCCTTTTGTACTGATCCTATATGAGGATTGTAAAGGGAAATAGGCAGTACCACCTATTCATAGTACCCCTTGACCAGTACCCAGTGTTGTAAAATGTCATGAACTGGCAAGGTGAATGGATCAGAAAAAGGTGTCTTGATCATGTAAAATGAATATCAGTAAGTTCGATTTCCCCGCTGATAAAGGAATTTCGTACTTCGATCTCTACCTTTCATTTGTATCAAATTATTCGCGATAATGCGGTTTTGTTCCAGGTGTGAATGTTAAAATGGTTGGGCAGTATAAACATAAGTCGGGTGCACAAAAGCGTAAAACAAAGAACATTCAATACCGAGGGGCTGCTCTGGCAAAACTACCCAAACTTTGTTCTTTTTTCAGGTAACCTATGAATCTAGAATCGTCTTGCTTATTTTGCAAACTGTTACAAAATGACCCCGATCATATTTGTATTTAATCTCTAGCAACGTACGCGTCCACTTAAAGTAGTTCATATCACTACTATTTTTGGTACTTTGCAAGCTACGTTCATTTATCGACCGCAAAAATTAAAACCCCAATTTAAAACTAACTCGGAAAAGTGCAATGTGTAAAGTTTCCAGCAAAACGGTAAAGTAAGGTTGTAATTCCAATCCTTCTTTTCCTGATCATTGCCTTCCTCGGCCAGGCCACCAGCTGGATCCCGTTTGCTAAAAGACCCTCCAGCATCCATCCCTCCTGCGTCGTCCGGGGCTGATCCCGTTGTACCTCCGGAGGAGAGCATCCGCGTGGACGACGAAGACGGTAAGTAGACACCTACTTGTCCAATATCCTTACATAGTTTGGCAGCTCGTTCAAAAGATTGGGTCTTCTGTCTACTTTTTAGGCTAAATAGTGCAAATCAGGAACAGTGACGAATAGTGCGCTAAAAATTGTTATTTAACCTTTGCAGTCAGTTTTCGACAACAAACGGTCGAAAATACGTTTTTTCGGTCACATTTTCATTAAAAAATACGGCCCCCCCATCATGTACGGGCCCCCCATCATGTACGGGCCCCCATCATGTACGGGCCCCCTTTCGAGCCGGGTGCCCCCCAATCGAAAACATAAAGTTGCGCCCCTGATTTAGCCTATCGTGGTTAGAATCGCATTACATAGTAAGATCGCCTAGCAAGATAATTTTTCGTAGCAGGATTTCTATATCGATAACCGGGAGCAGGGCAAAGGTCATGATCTTTCCATTAGAAATGCATGGGGCGATTGGTAAATTTTGATAACTTGCGAGAATTGAGAATTGTCGAGAATTGCGATGGACGTTGTATTTTTACATTGTCGTGTTTGACTTGCCTCTGCAGTTTGATTAATATTCTTTTTACCATACAGACCTAAGCCTGGCTCTAGGTCAAAGCAGGTTAATTTTGACATTTGACTAGGCAATATTATAAGATACATAATCCGTTTGGGCTCAACAAGAGTGTTCCAATGGTGCTGAACTTTTCTTTCTACGGCTCTTCTCTGTCACCTATTATGCCACAAAATTTAGGTTTCCACTTAGTTCCCGTAAGAAATACTGTGACCTTGAGCAACCTCAAAGGCGACACGACCAAACGATTGTATGTAACATATTCGGTAATGATTAAAACTGGCTATTTAGCGGCATCACTCCCAGTGCACTGTGTCATTATTTATCTGGGATTCTCGGATCCGTGTCAGCTATGAAATGATCACCTTGTAAAAATATCATGAGGCAACCTGTTCAAGCGACCAAGTCGAATGCGTTACAATTTCAGGACATTTTGTCGAATATATGAGCAGATTCAAATTACTTTTTGGGAATGAAAGCCTTTCAGACACGTTTGTTTACATTGCATGAATCCTCTCAAACATATGCTGTGCTGCACTGGATCAGCTTGCATCGATACTATTTTCCATCTCCGGGAACGATGTAATTGTGTGAGTTAGTGGTGCTCATAGGATAAGTTATACTTGTTTCAATTATTGATAAGGTCGCGACATCTTTGTAAATTTTCGTTTAAGGCTGAAAGGTTCATTATTAATAAGTTCATTTGCCCTCGTCTCCCTCGAAACAAGGAATCCCTTTTATCACTTTTAATGGCTGCAGTTTTTCTGTTTATAAATATTGCCCAAGTTGTTGCCAGTTCAGTTTTTTATACATTTTGTACGAGTTGTTCTCAGTTCGATTGTTGGAGTCGGGGTCTCACTAAAGTCATCAATGGACTTGTCACGGAGACCCCGACCCCACCATCCGAACGAGCAACTCCCACAATGAAGGGTTGATTTTAGAAGCCAACGTTTAACGTCCCACACAGCACAGAGACGGCCGCCCCGCTCAGGTCACCCTCTCACCAGTCAGTTGCCAGCCGACCTGTACGTCGGGTAAGCTATTGAGCGCCGGAGCGTCTCAGCGGAACCGATCCCAAGCCTGGACATGCACTGCCACTGCATGCTTCTGAGCCGCGGGCCGGAGCCCAACGCTCTACCAACTGAGCTACCGGGGCGGCAAGGAGGCGGTTTTAGGAGTAGGTGTCTCACTAGAGTCATCAAGGGACTATTTACGGAGACCCTGACCCCACCACCCAAACGAGCAACTCCCACGATAAAGTGTTAATCAAGGAAACAAAGTTGAAAGTCCCACAAGGCATAACGACGACCGTCTAACTCAGGTCACCCCCTCACCAGTGAGTTGCCTGCTGGCCTTCAGCATTTACGGTACCTACCACCTCCCAGTTGACCTAAATTATTTTTCTAGAAGCTGCAAAATGTTGTGTTAGAGGTAGATGGAGTACGGTGGCGCTGCGCGAAGGTATTTTTTTACTACCTGTAGAGACCTGAGGAGGCCGGTTGCCCACCCCCTCGGGTGGACGCGTGTTAACTGTCATAAATTCGGATACTTGTACGATTAAAATTTCGTAAAGACAATGGAGTATGATTTCCAGCGACCGATTACAAAAGCAATCGCTATATTTGCGGCGTTAAACATAAGGCTGTACTACCGCAATGGTCAAAAACCGTGTACATACCTACCTTAGGTGCTAAATATTCGGAACTTATAGCAAAAACGCATTTTTTTATTTTTGCTATCGAAAGATATTTTATGAAGAAACATTTTTGAGGTGTCTAAAAGGGCAATTTCAACTGGGAAAAGGTCAAGCTAGGAAAAGGTCAAACAAATTAAAAGTCAAAAATTTTCAAATTTTAATATTTTCTTTTTCAAAATAAACTATAATTCAAGACGAGTTCAATGATATACAAAACTTGTTAATCAGGTGATGCGTTGTTGAGTTATGAAGCATCAAACAAGAGTCTACAACGTGACCTCCCGAAAATGCCTCGGGCTATAACTCGGTCACCGTTGGTCGGAGGGGGCTAAGATTCTCACAGGCGTGTTTCTGGCCCAAAACTACCCCGGAGACAAAGTTTTAGATTTTTTCTAGACATGGTGGTGTCAAATTGAAATATTTTTGGTCGTTTTGTCCTATAATGCCCCATTTGCAAAGTAACAATTCAACAACATGTATATTGCTTTGGGAACAAGACAAAGTATGTTGAATAGAGATAAACAAACCTTGTTCTAGTGCAGTTGTGGAAAAGCTAGGCTGAGGTGGTTCACCGGGGCAAAGCGATCACAAGGAGAATGTTGCACGTCAGATGGAGCAAAGAAAACACGTCTACATTGTTAGAAAAAGCCATGTGCTAGACACGCGCACGTGCCATCAGGGGTTTGAACCCTCCCTCATAACTGACGCCGTGCGTATAGCTGCTCTTTTGCATGCTTTCAAATGCTGCATAACAAAGTTAGATTGCTCAGTTGTGACCGGTCAAAAGGCGGCGTGGCCGTTATAGGCATACATCTTTTCCGGCCGTCCTATGGTTAAAAGTTTCGGCCTAAATTCTTCACTGCACGAAGTGAAAAGTGTAAAAAAACACAAAGAATAAAATACAAAGTATAACTTTTCCGTTTTCGCTTTTTATCCCAATCTGTTGGTAGATAGTAAGATACTGTTGGTTAAATAAAGTAACTAGAATCGTTACTGGCTCCCAGATTAGCATATCTAGGAAAGCTGTATGGTAGGAGAAATTAATTTTTTGTTATCAGCACTTTGCGAGAAATATATATATATATATATATATATATATATATATATATATATATATATATATATATATATATATATATATATGCATATTTGATCATGTGCATCACACAAGACTGTCACTTTTCTGTACAATGAAGTGATGCATGTGGTTGCAGCGTCAAGTCAGGCAGCAGGCCCCTGGCGGGCACTGCGTGGCTGTCGCGCTGGAAGGTCCGGAGTCCGAAAAAGCGGATAGCTGGACCGTACGTCAGCCCGCTCCGGGGAGCCGGAGGTGCTGAGGACCGCGCCCGCCTGGCCAGCAGCAACATCCGGGCGGCGAACGCGGCCCGTGAGCGGGCACTGGTCCAGCTGTCCCCCAGCCGGCAGCTGGCCCGGCAGCAGCGCCAGCAGCTGGCGGCAGAGGCTGCCGGCCACCACCGCGACGTGAGTAGCCAGTCTGCTTGCGCACCTTCTTCAGCTGTCTGCTGTGGCAGCTCATGTAATCTTGTGGTTTGTCCGTGCTTTATATTTCTTGCAAGGCTTGGATGCATTTACATATAAAACGCACGAGAACCACTTTGACCAAACATAGATGTTCTTGACTCTTGGTGCCCGACAGGAGGGCAAGGTGCTCGCGACCGGCGCTTCAGCTGGCCCGAGTCACCTGCCCTCAGCCGCGGAGTCTGGTGCGCCGGCCAGAAAACGCCGCCGCAAGCTGTCCTACCAGGGCGCTGCCGGGGATGAAGGTACGCAGTATACCATGTCTCTAAAAATGTTCATGTGAATGGCAATTCCATTTAAAATGAAACGACACAAATTCACGTGATTCGTCTTATTGTCAGAATGTTTGCCTGTTCAAGTGTCCTAATATACTTCGATGATGAGACCAGGGAGAGAGTGTATTATTTGCCATATGTATGTATAGATAATGACATTATTGAGAGGCAAAGGCCATAAGTCCCGCCATCAAAATCCCCAAAACATATGCTTTAGCCCTAGAGCAGGTGCATTATGCTGCTTGAGCTTCAGTGAGATGTACCACACTTGCTCTTACCAATCGAAATGGTCACTAAACAAATCAACGGTAACACATCACTTCGCTGCACAGGGCGGGATGAGAAAAAGAGAAAAAAGAAAAAGCAGAAAAAAGACAAGAAAGGGAAGAAGAAGAAGAAGAAGAGGAATGAAGAAGAAACGACAAAGCAGCGGGGCCCACCACAACAGCCGCAGCCCCAGCCCAGCCCGCTGCCGCAGGCTCAGCCCCAGCCGGGGCCAACGCCGCAGCCGCAGCCCCAGCCGGGGCCAACACCGCAGCCGCAGCCCCAGCCGTGGCCAACGCCACAGCCGCAGACCCAGCCGGGGCCAACGCCGCAGCCGCAGCCTCAGCCGGGGCCAACGCCGCAGCCCCAGCCGGGGTCACCGCCGCAGCCGCAGCCCCAGCCCGGCCCGCCGCCGCAGCCGCAGCCCCAGCCGGGGCCAACGCCGCAGCCCCAGCCCGGCCCGCCGCCGCAGCCGCAGCCCCAGCCGGGGCCAACGCCGCAGCCCCAGCCTGGGTCACCGCCGCAGCCGCAGCCGGGGTCACCGCCGCAGTCGCAGCCGGGGTCACCGCCGCAGCTGCAGCCCCAGCCCAGCCCGCCGCCGCAGCCGCAGCCGCAGCCGGGTTCGCCACCGCCGTCCCAGCCCCAGCCTCCACCGCCGCAGGCCCCACCCTTGGAGCCAGAGCTGAAGCTGCAGCCTCTGCAGCCGGCTCTGGAGCCAGGGGTGCAGCCGGAGACTGTGCAGCCCACCCAGCCGCCTCCGCCCACCGTGGCGGATTTATATACGGAAGGGCTGCTGGTCGACTTTGGTAAGTTAGGCACATGATTATTATTAATAACCGTACTCGGTACAAATTGGGTTTTTATTTTATACTACAACTGTTTTTCTTAAGTGACACCGGCTTGAAGATTGAGATGGGTCCTCTTATTTTTGCCGATGATGACCAGCAAAAGTTCATCCCTGAGCGACCTTACCCAACCATTTTTTGTGAGCTAAGAGCTCAGTCAACAGATGCCTGCTGGAAGCATGTGTGGGTCAGGGGCGGATCCAAGGGGGGCCGCGGGGGCCGCGGCCCCCCCTCGCTGGTAAGGCGCCCCTCGACACTATGGCGCCCCCCGGGGCCCGCCTCCATTTGTTCCACGTTTGCATGCCTAACGGAAATACTGGTGCCCCGTGGTAATGATGCTGCATACAAATACATCTTGACAACCAGTCCTGTATCACTGGCGCCCCCCATGATGCATCATTGATGTCTTTGTTTCACTCCATCAACGCCCCAAGCCACATCGCGGGCTCTTCCATCTCTTGACATCCCGCTATGTACTACCGGTGCCCCACTCTTCACTACGGGCGCCCCCATCTTCTTAAAATCCGCTCTATACTACTGGCGCCTCCATGGTGCAGCATTGATATCTCGTTCTTGCTCCAACGGTGCCCCCACGCGTCACTGTGAGCGCCCCATCTGTTGAAACCCTGCATGTACCACTGAGACTCCCATGGGCATCATTGGTGTCTTCTTTGCACTCCACTGGGGCCCCCACGCTTCACTGTGGGCGCCCCCTGCTTGTTAGACCCGCTCTTTACCTCTGGCTCCCCCATGGTGCATAATTGGTGCGTTCTCAAACGGCGCCCCCATGGCCCACTGAGGGGTCTTCACCTTTGAACAGCCCATTCTATACCACTGGTTCCCCCTCTTATGATCCAACATTGTTGTCTACTTTTAGCTTTATGGGCGCCCTCCCCGCCCCTTTCCACCATCTTTTGACACATCGGTCTGTATCACTGGCGCCCCCATGATGAATCATTGGTGCCTGTTCTTTGCCCCACCGGCGCCTTCATCTCCCGCCCTGGGCTCATCGGGAGCGTCCCCACATTTCGACAAACCGCTCTGTCTGGCGGCCCCCATGGTACACATTGGTGTTTTTCTTTCGCTCCATTGTTGCTCTCACACTTCTCTATAGGCGCCCACATATTTCTGCTGAGTGCTTGATGCATCATTGGTATCTTACTTTTTCTCCAACGGCGCCCAACCAGCCCCCCCGCCACACGGCACTAGGGGCGCCCCAACATTTGACAGCACGCACTGTGCCTCCAGCGCCTCCATGGTGCACGATAGGTGCCTATCGTTTGCTCCATTTACGCACCAACATATCACTATTTTTGACACCCTCTTTTTGCGATTGGACGCCCAACTTTCACGATTGGCGGCCCTTTTCAGCTCTAGAGCGCCCCACTGCAACATGGACCGCCCGTGTCTGCCTTTGGCCGCCCTCTTCCACATGAGGGGCATTCCAGGACAAAACGACCAAAAATATTTCAATTTGACACCACCATCTCCAAAAAATATGAAACTATGTCTCTGGGGTATTTTTGGGCCAGGAACACGCCTGTGAGAATCTTAGCCCCTCCAACCAACGGTGACCGAGTTATAGTCCGAGGCATTTTCGGGAGGTCACCTTATACACTCATCTTTGATGCTTCATAACTCAAAAACGCATAGCCTGATTAACAAGTTTTGAATATCATTGAACTCGTCTTGAACTATGCACTATTTTGGAAAAAGAAAATTTTGAAATGTTAAACATTTTGACTTTTAATTCCTTTGACCTTTTCTTTTTCTACCTAGCTTGACCTTTTCGCAGTTGAAATTGACCTTTTAGACACCTCAAAAATTTTGCTTCCTAGATTATATTTCGATAAAAAAATGCGTTCTTGCTATAAATTACAAATTTTTAGCACCTAAGGTAGGTATGCAGACGGTTTTTGACCACTGCGGTAGTACAGAATATGTTTAACACCGCAAAAAAGCGATTGCTTTTGTAATCGGTTGTTTGCAATGATGCTGCATTGTCTTTACGAAATTTTAATCGTGAAAGTGTCAGAGTTTATGAGAATTAACACGCGCCCACACGAGGGGGCGAGCAACCGGCCTCCTCAGGTTTCCACAGGTAGTAAAAAAACACCTTTGCGTAGCGCCATCGTACTTCATCTACCTCTAATTCGACATTTTTGCAACTTCTGGCAAAATAATTTAGGTCAACCGGCAGGTGGTAGGTACCGCAAATACCGTAGGTCAGCTGGCAACTGACTGGTGAGAGGGTGACCTGAGGTAGACGGCCGTCCTTATGCTTTGTGGGACGTTCAACTTTGGTTCCTTTATTAACCCTTCATCATGGGAGTTGCTCGTTTGTGTGGTGGGGTTGGGGTCTCCGTGAAAAGTCCTTTGATGACTCTAGTGAGACTCCGACTCCTAAAACTGAACGGGCAACAACTTGGACGAGGTTTATAAAAAGATAGAATAATATAAAAACAGCAGTCATTAAAAGTGATAAAAACGATACATTGTTCCGAGGGAGACGAGCGCAAAGGAACTTATTAGTAATGGGTCTTGCAGCCTTAAACGAGAATATACAAAGATGTTGCGAAATTATCAATAGTTCAAACAATTATAACTTATCCTATAAGCACCACTAACTCACACAATTACATCGTTCCCGGAGATGGAATAATAAAAAATAGAAAGCAAATCGATACAATGTGCCCCAGTGCAGCAAAGCATACGTTCGAGAGGATTCATACAATGTAAAAAAAGTATCTGAAAGGCTTTCATTCTCAGGAAGTAATTTGAATCTGCTCATACATGCGAAAAACTGTTGTCCTGAAATCATAACGCATTCAACTGGGTCACTTGAACAGGTTGCCTCACATCATATTTTTAAAAGTTAATCATTTCATAGCCGAAACGATCCCAGTTCAAATGTGGCCGTCAGATCACTCATTACTCAAGCCAAATAATTCATACCTGTATGTTGAATATTAACTTTGCATTGGACATTCACCATGACTAAATTTGCGACCATTCACGCAGCACTCATAAAAGAAAGTCTACTTCCACAGCACGACACAGTTTAGTTCAAACATAGGTATACGAAACCCGAACCTCTCTTGTTTTGTTTGCAGAGCTTTCATGAACAGTGATGGATATCTTATTTACCGCTGGTATTCTATGAGACTTTTGATCGTTTTTCCATAATCACATTGGCGAACAGACTTTGGAGCTGTCATTGGCTATGCTTGATTGTGGAATGTACAAGAACTTAATAGCAGTGAAAAATGTATGCGTAAGAAAAGCATTACAGGAACACAGTGGAAACCTAATTTTTTTGGCACAATAGCTGACAGAGCAGAGCCGTAGAAAAAATGTTCAACACCATTGGAATGCTCTTGTCGAGTCCGATCGGATTATATATCTTATAATTTTGTCTAGTCAAATTTCAAAATTAACCTGCTTTGACCTAGAGCCGGGCTTAGGTCTTTATGGTAAAACATATTAATCAACCTGCAGTGGCAAGTCAGACACAACTTAAAAATAAAACCTACATCGCAATTCTCGACAATTCTCAATTCTTGCAAGTTATCAAAATTTACTAATTGTCCCATGCATTTCTAATGGAAAGATTGTGACCATGACCTCGTCCCAGATGATCGATATAGAAATCCTGCTTCGAAAAATTAGCTTCCTCGGTGACCCAACTATGTGATGTGAATCTAAGCACAATAGGTTCAACTTTATCTTAGTGATGCACCTCCAAAGTTTTTTTCGAGGTTAGGTCTCTTGACCTGGGTTGGCAGGCTGACCTGGTATGACCCAGGCCTAAAATTTTGCTAGGAGCTTCAAAAATGTCGAGTTAGAGTTATATGAAGCATGATGGCGCTGCGCGAAGGTGTTTTTTTACTACCTGTGGAAACCTGAGGAGGCTGGTTGCCCGCCCCCTCGTGTGGGTGCGTGTAATCCTCATAAACTCTGACACTTGCACGATGAAAATTTCGTAATGACAATGCAGTATCATTGCAAGCAACCGATTACAAAAGCAACCCCTTTGTTTGCGGTCTTAAACGTAAGGCTGTACTACCGCAGTGGTCAAAAACCAAAAAATTCTGCATACATACCTTAGGTGCTAAAATTTAGAATTTATAGCTCGAACGCATTTTTATTGTTTTTATCGAAAGATAATGTATGAAGCAAAATTTTTTAGATGTTTAACAGGTCAATTTCAACTGCGAAAAGGTCAAGCTAGGTCAAGAAAGAAAAACCAAACAAATTAAAAGTCAAAACTTTTTAAATTTTAAAGCTTTCTTTTTCAAAATAATAATAGTTCAATACGAGTTCAATTATATATAAAACTTGATAATCAGGCAATGCGTTTTTGAGTTATGAAGCATCAAAGCTGAGTCTACAAGGTGACCCCCAAAAATGCCTCGGGCTATAACTCGGTCACCCTTGGTCGGAGGGGGCTAAGATTCTCACAGGCGTGTTCCTGGCCCAAAAATACCCTGGAGACAAAGTTTCAGATATTTCCTAGACATGACCCCATATTTCACGATTGGCCACCCTTTTTCAGCCCTTGGTGGAACTCTGCAACGTGGACCACCCTCATTTACCTCCAGGCGCTCTTAACTTTGTGGTTGGGCACCCTGTTTTCGTAATTGATCCGCTTTTCAGCCCTTGGGTGCCCCGCTGAAACATGAACTGCCCTCATCCACTTTTAGCCGCTCTCTTCTGCATGATTGTGCGCACCTTCTCCACTGTTGGCCGCTCTTGTGCAGCCTTAAAGCACCCCACTTCAACGGGGACTGCCCTCATTCACCTCTGGCCGCCTTCCGCTTTGTGGTTCGGAGCCCCTAAATCATGCTTGACCGTCCCTTTTAGCTATAAAGCGGCCCACCATAAAATTGAGCACTCTCATCTACTTTTGACTGCCCTCTAGTGCATGATTGCGCGCCCATTTTCCACCATTGTCTGCTCTTTCTTAGCCTTGGGGCACCCCACTTTTACGTATACCGCCTTCAACTTCGCTTGTCCTCTTCTTTGTATTCGGGTACCCCAATTTCACGATTGACCGCTCTTTTTCAGCCTTAGGGCATCCCACTGCGACATGGCCAGCTCTCAGCTCTGAGTGGTAAAAATTGCCCCGAGTTCTTTAAGTGTTTGTTTTGGGTATCCATCGGTGTCATTTTGCTCCATTACCAAGCAGGATCCCCCAGGGCGCGTTTATGCCCATCCGATGTGTGGTCGTGTGCCCGTCCGATATGTGGTTGTGTTGTCTATTGCGACGAGAACATGTTACAATGCAATATAGCGAACTGGTAAAAATAATGTTTCTTGTGAAGCAAATTTTGAGCACGTAGACAAATAACCCTTGAATTTGTAAAAAAACATTTCGGATCTACTGATAACCCTGTAAGCTGTTGACTTCGATCATTTACTTATTTTCCGAGGTGTTTTTTCTGGCAGTGCCACTATTGAAAGGCTGTGTCCAGACCAAGGCCCTTAACGTAAAAGGCACGGTCATCCGACGATTCGGCCGGATCATGACGTAAGCATGTGACGTCATAATTTATCACATGCCGAGCCTCTTCATTGACTTAAACCTACGCAGGCGAATAAAATGTATATTTCACAAAATCTTCATACATAAGATAATTTTATCACCTATTGGACTTGTTCTGCTTAGCAAAATGTTGGCAACGATTTTATCATCACCTAGTCCAAGGACTGGCTCGTCCATAAGACCGACAACTCTTGGTCTTAACCACCCCCCACCGTGTGGGGCATATAAGTACCGAGGTACAAACTGAGTTTGACCGGTCACCACGATCCTGACCGAGTTGAATGCGATAGTAAGCCAGTTCAGTGAGTGAAGTTATGTAATTTGGCTGCATTGCAACGATCATAATGGGAAAAAGTTAGATTGTGTGCCGAGGCATTTTCATTAACACCCACCCGGGAGGGCCTGCGAGCCATCTTCGCCAGGGTGGGTTGGGGGTTTCAAACACCCCCTCAAACTCAGCTCCTATGCGGGATAGCAAAAAAAAAAAACGCGAACGCTAGTGGATAGCCCATCAAAATTCATGAAGAAACTACATTAGCCACTTTTTGGCTGAGACCAATATTGAAGTCATGACAGGTCAAAGAAGCTGCATTTTAGAGTACAGTTTTTGCAGGTTTTGGACTCTAGCGTCTGACAGAGTTGAGCAGGATCATTTTTAGGCACTATTCTCTTTCTCTCGTCATGGAAAATCGAATGATGTATGATATTACTGTGCTAGGTCAAAACACAAAAATGACCTGACCCGATTTCATGGAATGGCAAAAAATCTGGGTATTTACATATAATAAGCATCTAATATTTCGTAAGAGGCATCAGCTACGAAGTGAGAGGTGGATAGGATAAATTAATAATTGGTGATCTTACCCGAAGTAAGTATTTTGTGTGCCAATTTCGGGTATGATTACTAGCTTCATGAAATTCAAGTAAGAGAAATGATACGTCCTTGATATCTTGATTTTACACAAAGTACTTATTTTTTCTATTTTTACTTCTGCGTCAAGTAGCACGCAGTGCCTGTCTCTATGCTGCGCCGCAGTGTCTCGCCTGCAGTGATGCTGCACCGCCAGGCACGCACGTCGCTGGCTGACGTTTCGCGGCGGATTTTTGTGGCTGCAATTTTAGCAGGGAGAAATGCTCCGCGGCCATGGGCGTCGGAAGTGAGTGGTGTCGTGGGGACTCGACATGTGGTTTTGGTTTTCTCCCTGTTATCTGCGTGCGCTTAGGCAAATGCTTAGAAGCCTAGTGCAAGTGAAGCGCATCGGTACTATTTACTAATGCCGTAGTGACGCCCCGATGTGTGTATCCCATGCTGTTTTGTAGGTACCCACCCTATCTTGATCAACACTTTTTCCACCTCAGAAAATGCCAAACCAAGCGACTGTCTTTTTAAAATATCCGCCCAGTTGACATGGGCGGATGGCGGCACTTAACCCACTCCCCACCGGGGGGCCAGCGCCACCTTCGCCCCACCGGGGGGCATCGATGGCCCCTCTAACTCCGAAAATATGGGCGTTAGCGCAAATCTGCAAAGTGCAATAGAAAGCTCGCGTGAATTCAGTAAGTAATTACTTCACATGTTTTAGTGCTCAGGTCAATGGTTTGACCTCCAAAGGTCAAATTGGGTCAAGATCGGCTATTTTCACTCAAATATGCAATGCTTATACAAACTGGGCATAACTCTTATGCCATTAGAGCTATTGAGGTCTGGTAAAGTACATTTGATAGGAAATTGTCAGTCCTTTTTCCGCTATGCGAAACGTAAAGACCTCCCGCCTCGTGAGAGAGAGATGAAAGAGGTCACCTCGTGACCTAAGATGACCTGAGGTCACGAAAGGTCAGAAAGTAACCTTGCCGTATATCAAATGAAAGCCAATGACGAGACAAACACGATGGTGTGGTGTTTGTTTCAGCGCTCTAGCTTATACAGGTCAAAAGTTATTGTCAAAATACTGTTGTTGACCCCTGGTGACCTTGGATGACCTTGGAGAGGTCAAAGGGCAAATATGGCCCCTGAAATCCGTGAAAGGGTGTCCAAGAACGCTTTTCTGATCAAGCTGAGCATTTTCAATCGCTTTTTTGACTTATAGATCATAAGACAGCTTTTCCCCATGCTTTTTCAATGGGAGAGGTCACCTCGTGACCTGACCTCAGGGCACGAAATCGAGAAATCCCGGATATACACCTTGTAGACCCCGGTGGGGCCATAAAGTTTAGGAAGTTTCAAATCGATCGACTTTGAAATGTAGCTCTTACAGAGCTCTAAAGTTGAAGTGAGGTGACCTTGGTTGACCTCGTCTGATGACCTGACCTTGGGTGACCCGGGGTAAAAAATTTCAGGAATGGTGGTAAAATGATGCAGTGAGAGGTAGAGCGCTCAACCGCGGTGCTGCGCCTCTTCGTTTTTCTGCTATCCCGGAAAAACCTTAGGGGGCCATCGATGGCCCCCGGTGGGGCGAGGGTTAATGAGAATGTGACACCTTGGTAGAATCCAGGAATTCAGTGTAATAAGGAGTATTTTAGCCGAAAATGAAAACGTCCATGATTTCCCTTAAAATTTACAATGAGCTCTATATTTTTATTTTTAAAATGCTCCTCTAGGGTGAAAAATAAACCTCCTCCTGTGGATGACGCCATGATCTGGCAATTCCTGCCATATTAGCCTTCGCCCGGGTGGGGGTCTTTTTAGACCCCCTCGGGTTTTTCCGAAGTGACCAAAAAACGGCGGCGCGCAGCGCCACCAAACTTAGTCTAGCTGTTCCTTCATCACTTTTACATCTTTCCTGAAAATTTTAGCTCAAGTTCAGATCAGGTCAGATCACCAGGTCAGGTGAAGTGACTTCACCTAAAAAATGCTTAGGACTGCATAACTAAAAGGAGGATCAATCGATCAAGTTTAAACTTATACCACATAATGGGCCCACCAGGAGCTACAACATATGTTCCGGGATTTTTTATATTGGTGACCTAAGGTGATGTGCAGAGCATGACCTCCCAATTGTAAATACATGGGGAAAATCACGAAATGAGCTTTTCTCAATAAGTATGGATGGAATCAGCTTGAAACATCGGTTACGACTTGCTCTTAGCCCACTTCTGAAGTTGATACCAAAAAGTTTGACTTGTGACCTTTGACAGGTCGCCTTAGGTCAAATAAGCATTTTTGGTGTTTTACTCTATAAATTTTGAATAAACAAAGATAGAACTTTTATTTTGTCACCAAAGTGTTTGTATAGTCACTGCCGGTCAAATTGTATAAATCATGACTATACCAGGTCAAGTTGGGTCAGACTGTTGACCTATGATATTGGACTGTATTTGTGTGGATAAAGGTGATAATACCTTCATATTTTCAAAATCAAAGTAGTCTTGGTCCCTTTTTAGGTTCATCTTACAATCTTGGATCTGTGACTTCTTAGAGGTTTTCTGGAGCTACTTAAGCAGTTTTCAGACTTAGTTCAATAACATGCAATGCATGCAATGATGATACAGCTTTTATGTTTATACCATTGCGTTTGGATTGATATTCCAAGTCGATTGATATGAATATGAACTATGCTAGTTCAAAAGTGATCTTGACCTGACCTGCGTTCAGGTCATTTGTGTTTGGATCTAGTATGGTCACATTATACAATTATCCGATTCGCCGTGACGAGAGACAGCGAATAGTGCCTACAAAATGATTCTAACTCAACGGTGTCAGACGCTAGAGCCCAAAAACTGCTAAAAATGCCAACTTATTTTTTTTATAAATTTTGTTCAAGTTGTTCCTGGTAAGGCTGCTGGAGTCGGAGTCTCACTAAAGTCACCAAGGGACTTGTCACGGAGACCCCGACCCCACCACCCGAACGAGCAACTCCCTCAATGGAGGGTTAATTTAGAAGCCAAAGTTTAACGTCCCACAAAGCACAGAGACGGCCGCCCCGCTCAGGTCACCCTCTCACCAGTCAGTTGCCAGCCGACCTGTACATCGGGTAAACGTTTGAGCGCCGGAGCGTCTCAGGGGAACCGATCCCAAGCCTGGACATGCACTGCCACTGCATGCTTCTGAGCAGCGGGCCGGAGCCCAACGCTCTACCAACTGAGCTACCGGGGCGGCATTTTATCTGTCATGACCTCAATATTGACCTGAGCCAAAAAGTGACCGATATAGTTTCCTCATGAATTTGTATGAACTATCCACCAGCTTTCGCGTTTCTCGCTATCCCGCACAGGGGCCGAGTTCGAGAGGGGGTGTTCACCCCCGCCAGGGCGAAGGTAGCTCAGAGGCCCACGGGGCGCTGGTCAACTGATTCAGTTCGCAAAAACAATACTTTAAATGGGTATAGAACATAAAATTGGGCGCCCCCAGCCAGACTAAAATGGCGCCCCCTGGTCATGCAAGTGGCGCCCCCAGTGCTGCGGCCCCCCTAGCGAAAATTCCTGGATCCGCCCCTGGCTCGACGACAGCGCCGACGTCACGGGGGAGTAATCAGCCAATTGAAGGCCTTGAAGCCTTTTGAATATGGTAGTAGTTGCCAGATCATGACGTCATTCACAGACAGAGGTTGATTTTTCACTCTAGAGGGGCTTTTTAAAAATAAAAATATTGAGCTCATTGTAAATTTTCAGACATCATGGACTTTTTAATGATTTTGGCTGAAATACCCCTAATTACACTAAGTTCCAGTATTCGACTAAAGTGCCACATTCCTTTGAAGCAAAAACGTCCCATGCACACTTTGGATGCCGGATTGCCCGAGGCTACAACTACTGGACCACCATCCGGACGAGACTAAAATACCAAGGTCGTTTTAGCACCACTAAGAAATCTAGTCCTAAACAATTTGAGATAGGAGGATGTTATTTCAACTCATAGCTTGGTCTATTTGTCGTAAAATGCTCCTGATTTGGACAACTTTCAGGTATCAGTTGATGGCATTTCATTGTATTTTGAACTGATTTATTAGTCACTTTACAATATATACCAGATGTATATTTACATTTCGGTAGACTGTTTTAGGGGGTAAGTGTAAACTTTTTCCACGCCAATAACACTTCTCAAATATAGCATCTCAACGCCACGTCTCTGAGATATGCCCCGTTTTCCCGATGTTTAATTAATAAATAAATAATTTAGCCGATAGTGCCGTCCTGTAGTTATGCTGCACCGCATTCCGTTTCCTACATGAAAACTGTGCCGCACTACACATTCTGTAGATATGCTGTAGCGCTAAGCACATGTTAGGTCTGGCAGGTCCCAGCTGTTTTAACCCTCGCCCCACCGGGGGCCATCGATGGCCCCCTAAGGTTTTTCCGGGATAGCAGAAAAACGACGAGGCGCAGCACCGCGGTTCAGGGCTCTACCTCTCAATGCATCATTTTCCCATCATCCCTGAAAATTTTTACCCCGGGTCACCCAAGGTCAGGTCACCAGACGAGGTCAAACAAGGTCACCTCACTTCACCTTTAGAGCTCTGTAAGAGCTACATTTCAAAGTCGATCGATTTGAAACTTCCTACACTTCATGACCCCTCCAGGGTCTACAAGGTGTATATCCGGGATTTTTTCGATTTCGTGCCCTGAGGTCAGGTCACGAGGCGACCTCTCCCATTGAAAAAGCATGGGGAAAAGCTATTTCATGATATAAGAGCCACAAAAATGATTGCAAATACTCAGACTGCTCAGAACAACGTTTTTGGACACCCTTTCACGGATCTCAGGTGTCATATTTGCCCTTTGACTTTTCCAAGGTCATCCAAGGTCACCAGAGGTCAAAAACAGTATTTTGACAATAACTTGTGACCTAATTGAGCTAGAGCGGTGAAACAAACACTATCGTGTTTGTCTTGTCACTGGCTTTCATTTGATATACGGCAAGGTCACTTTCTGACCTTTCGTGACCTCAGGTCATATTAGGTCACGAGGTGACCTCTGGCGGTCAAACTACTGTCGGGAGGTCTTTACGTTCCACATAGCGGAAAAAGTACTGGCAATTTGCTATCAAATGTACTTTACCAGGCCTCAATAGCTCTAATGACATAAGAGTTATGCCCAGTTTGCTTAATCATTGCATATTTGAGTGGAAATAGTCGATCTTGACATAATTTGACCTCTGGAGGTCAAACCATTGACCTGAGCACTAAAACATGCGAAGTAATTTCTTACTGAATTCACGCGAGCTTTCTATTGCATTTTGCAGATTTGCGCTAACGCCCATATTTTCGGAGTTAGAGGGGGGGCCATCGATGGCCCCCGTGGGGCGAAGGTGGCGCCGGACCCCCGGTGGGGCGCGGGTTAACACGCGCAGTAAAAGGGTCCTAATCAGTGAGAGCGGAACGGCCGAATTTCAGGGTTAGGGTTAGGGTTGCACCATTGGCTTTTCATCCCATTTCTCTCCAGTCAAAGCTATAGGATAAATGTTAAAAAAATTTGATTTAAGGGGCGCACCGGGGCATGATGCCCCCCGAACTCCCCCGCCAGTGGTCCTAACGTGTCCCCACACATTTTTCCGAGGTGACTTAACACGCACATTGACGGGGGTCTGAACCACCTTCGCATTGACGGGGGGGCGGGTACCCGCCCCCCCCCAAGATCTCAAGAGCGACGGTAGGTAGCGAAAAATGGTAAACGGTGTTGGGCTGCCCATCCACTTCTCCATCGAAAACATTTGAACCATTTTTTCGTCAGGTCACATTTAAGGTCACGAGAGGTCAAAACATACCGTCATAGGGATAACATGTAAATTCAGTTTTTCGGCCATTACATCTGAACAAGTAAAGATAGAGCAAAACGACTTGAACTATATGAATCCTCTCAGCAAGCCGAATCGAATGATATATCATTTGACCTTGCTAGGTCAAATCAAGGATTTGACCTGACCTGAGGTCAAATCAAGGATTTGACCATTTCTTAAACTTCCTTCACAATCGACGCCTGGTGACTCCGCTCAAATGAAGGGAATTAGCGAATTTCCGGAGGCGAGCGGTCCTAACACGCGCATTGATGGGGTGGGTACCCGCCCCACTCGGGTTTTCGGAGACAGCAGAAAAACGGCGGCGCGTAACGCCGCCGTAGGCATGCCTTTCCTCATCACTTTTACAACTTCTGGAAAATTTTAAGGTTAGGTCATCTCAGGTCAGGTCACCAGTACAGGTCAAGTGACCCGACCTAAAAAAGTTTAAGATAGCATAAGTCGGAGCAGGGTGAACTTATCCGATTGAAACTCATATCACATAATGGCCCCACTGAGTTCTCTAAAATATGTTCCGGTATTTTGATATCGATGACCTAACTCAGGTACGAGGCATGACCTCTCCATTGAAATACATAGGAAAAATGGTTTATACGGAATAACTCAGTAACGGATGGTGATAGAGCGTTTATTTTAGCTGCATTAGATTCGCCTGGGCTTGCGGTTCTAATGATATGAATTTTGTATAATTTGACCTGACCTGAGGTCAGGTTGGGGTCAAATTATACAAAATTCATATCATTAGAACCGCAAAGCCCAGGCGAATCTAATGCAGCTAAAATAAACGCTCTATCACCATCCGTTACTGAGTTATTCCGTATAAACCATTTTTCCTATGTATTTCCAATGGAGAGGTCATGCCTCGTACCTGAGCTTAGGTCATCGATATCAAAAATACCGGAACATATTTTAGAGAACTCAGTGGGGCCATTATGTGATATGAGTTTCAATCGGATAAGTTCACCCTGCTCCGACTTATGCTATCTTAAACTTTTTTAGGTCGGGTCACTTGACCTGTACTGGTGACCTGACCTGAGATGACCTAACCTTAAAATTTTCACAGAAGTTGTAAAAGTGATGAGGGAAAAGGCATGCCAAGTACGGCGGCGTTACGCGCCGCCGTTTTTCTGCTGTCTCCGAAAAACCCGAGTGGGGCGGGTACCCACCCCCATCAATGCGCGTGTTAAGGACCGCTCGCCTCCGGAAATTCGCTAATTCCCTTCATTTGAGCGGAGTCACCAGCGCGTCGATTGGTGAAGGAAGTTTAAGAAATGGTCAACAATTTGTTGACTAATAGGCTTCCAGTTATACCTATATTTTGAAATGGTCGCAATCGCGCTGTCCCGCCAGTGCGCCTGCACTTTAGACCGAGTGGCCACGTAACAAGGTCATATAATCGATATATATATATATATATATATATATATATATATATATATATATATATATATATATAGTCAAGGTCACCCCACACGAAGGTCAAGGTCGAAAGCTGCAAGTCAAGGCCATTGATCCCGGTATTCCGGTGAGATAACATTATACAGCATGACGTATGTTATACTATGACTTCAGAGTTACCACGTTCCCCGCTGGGGGGGCAAATTTTCCCCCTCCTGGTTTCCCCAAATAACGCAAAAACGAAGAGACCAAAAACACGAAACTTACAGTACCTTATCCCTGATTAATTATACGCATCTGATTTTTTTAGGTCAAGTCATATCAGGTCTAGGAGCTATTCAAGGTCAAGCGACCCAACCTCAAAACCTAAAATCATGAGTTTAACACGCGCATTGACGGGGGAGCGGGTACCCGCCCCCCTCGGGTTTTTCGGAGATAGCAGAAAAACGGCGGCGCGTAGCGCCGCCGTACTTGGTATTCCTTTTCCCTCATCATTTTGACAACTTCTGTGAAAATTTTAAGGTTAGGTCATCTCAGGTCAGGTCACCAGTACAGGTCAAGTGACCCGACCTCAAAAAAAGTTTAAGATAGCATAAGTCGGAGCAGGGTGAACTTATCCGATTGAAACTCATATCACATAATGGCCCCACCGAGTTCTCTAACATATGTTCCGGTACTTTTGATATCGATGACCTAAGGTCAGGTACGAGGCATGACTTCTCCATTGGAAATACATGGGAAAAATGGTTTTTACGGAATAACTTAGTAACAGATGGTGATAGAGCATTTATTTTAGCTGCATTAGACTTGCCTGGGCTTTGCGGTTCTAATAATATGCATTTTATATAATTTGACCCTCACCTGACCTCAGGTCAGGTCAAATCCTTGATTTGACTTAGCAAGGTCAAATTATATATCATTCGATTCGGCTTGCTAAGAGGATTCATATAGTTCAAGTCGTTTTGCTTTACCTTTACTTGTTCAGATGTAATGGCCGAAAAACTGAATTTTACATGTTATCCCTATGACGGGCATGTTTTGACCTCTCGTGACCTTAAATGTGACCTGACAAAAAAATGGTTCAAATGTTTTCGATGGAGAAGTGGATGGGCAGCCCAACGCCGTTTACCGTTTTTTACTACCTACCGTGGTTCTCGAGATCTTAGGGGGGCGGGTACCCGCCCCCCCGTCAATGCGAAGGTGGCTCAGACCCCCGTCAATGCGCGTGTTAAAGCGGCGCATAAGGAACATTAGCCAACCAATCAGTTTGAAACTTTTACAATATGATGAGGTCATTAGGGTCTTCAAATCTGTTGTCTCGGAATTTTGATATTGTTGACCTAAGGTGGAGTCTATTTTTATCACCCCATTATAAGTCTATGGAGAAATATACAAAGGGCTCCTTTTCAGTAAATTATGGATAGATAAAGCTGAAAATCCTAAGAACGTGTATTCTTACCACGATCATGATAAAAAAGTTCATTTATTGACCATCTGACCTCTCAAAGGTCATTTTTGGTCACAGAAGCATGCAGTGATTGTTTTGCCAATAACTTCTCACTGAATTGAGATAAAGCTCCTATTCTGCTTGTATTGTGCTTATATTGTCACGGGGAGTTTATTGATATGGAACATGACCATACCAGGTCACCCTGTGACCTTGACCTAGCTTGAGGTCAGGTCATTTTCGCAATTTGACCTAGTAAGGTCAAATTATACATAATCTGATTTTCCACGATGAGAGGAATCTAATGATGCATGAATATTTGTTCTAGCTCCATTGAGTAGAAATCTAGAGGGGGAAATGTACACTGCCCTGTGGTAGGCCAATGGAACCTACCTTGACCTATGCTAACCTCCATATTGACCTGCCAGAGAAATAATGCTCATAATTTCTCTTTGTCTCGTAAAGAGCTTTCAAAAACCGTCCGTAATATGACTTTAGCTTTCCTGGTAAATGAGATACGGAGAGAGCGCGAAATATGCCCCCCAGCGGAGTGCGTCAGGCCAGGGACCCCAGCGGGGCGCGTGTTAAGGCTACTCAGTGTTAAGGTCAGGGTCACAGGTCAAGGTCAAACCATCATTTCCCGTCCAAAGGCTGCTATAGTGCCAATTATAGTGTAAATTATTGGGAATGTCATATTGTTACGTCATGGGTTAGTGGGCTTGGATAAGCTTGATTTGAAACTTTCAGAGAACATTGTCTGGGACATTCCTGCTGTGGCCTAAGCCTGCTTTGGGTGTATGTTGTTGTTTTTTATTACTTTTTTTGCATGATCACGGAACTTCCCAATAGATCTCCTGCACGGCCCAGATTTGACTTTACGACCTCGTTTAATCTTGAAGATTCCGACATAGTTAAGAAACTTAATTATAATGTAGAACACAATCAGCCCCCACCCCCACCCCCAAACATGCGTTTTTTTCTAACCCTCTCGGTTTTTTAGATCTCGGTGCAGCACTTTAGGACCTCTCTCCACTCCACATTGACGCCAAACTTCTCTCCACTGCGCGTGTTAACACGCCCATTGACGGGGTCTGAGCCACCTTCGATTTGACGGGGGGCGGGTACCCGCCCCTCCTAAGATCTCAAAAGCCACGCTGGACAGCGAAAAACAGTAAACGGGGTTGGGTAGCCCATCCTCTTCTCTATAGAAAACATTTGGATCATTTTTTATCAGGTCACATTTGAGGTCACTAGAGGTCAATACCTGCCGTCATAGGGATAGCATGTAAATGAAGGATTTTGGTCATTACATCTGCACAAGTAAAGATAGAGCAAAACAATTTAATCCCTTCGAATCCTCGCCGCAAGCCAAATCGAATGATATATAATATGACCTCGCTAGGTGAAATGTGAGATTTGATCTGACCTGAGGTCAGGTCAAGATCAAATTAGGTAAAATGCATATCATTAGAACCGCAAGGACACGGCAAAGCTAATGCAATTAAAAAAGGCCCTATCGCTACCCATTAACACGCGCACTGGAGGGGGGCTCGGAGGCCCCCCACCTGTTTTTCCGAGGTGGCCGGAGAACCGCTTGTAGCCGAAAAACAAAACGTGGCCACATTTAACAGAATTTAATAGCGCGTCGATTGGTGAAGACTTTTTGAAAATCGGCTGAAAATTTTTTGACTTTTAGGCTTTCAAAGTCACACCTGCATTTTGAGATTGCCGTAAACGCGCGGTCGGACCAGTTAGCTTGCATTGAAGACCGAGTGGTGACGTCATAACGTCATATAAGCAGGACTATATGTCAAGGTCACTTCACATGAAAGTCAAGGTCAAGGTCAAAGGTCACAGGTCAAGGTCATATCTGCACTTTCAAGGTCACTGACCACTGTGCGTCCGGCGAAATGACGTTACCCCGTCTGACATATATTATGCTATGACGTCATCGGTAGGGTACCCCAATACAAAGGTCAAGGTCAAAGGTCAAGGTCAAAGGTCATTGGGAAAGGTCAATCCTCATTTCCCACCAAACAGTGGATACAGTGTTAGTCAAAGTGTAAATAATAAGAAGTATATCATATGGTGACCTTAAAGGTCAATGACCTTGAATGACCTTGACCCAAAAGTTGTGGGGAAGCCTCTTTGAGACCTCTTCTCTATGAACCTTGTCCGCCTTTAGCTTATTCCCGCCATTTTCCTGCATAATTACAGCATTTACCAATCGATCCCAGCATGGCCAATATTTGACCTTTACGACATCGTTTGACCTTGAAGATATTGACCTAGGTCAATAAAAATTGGTCATCATGTAGATCACCATAGCCCCCACCCACCTACCAAGTGGCGTTTTTCTAACCCTCTTAGTTTCCGAGATCTTAGGGGGCCTACCAGGCCCCCTCCAGTGCGCGTTAGTGCCAGACCCCCCTCCAGTGCGGGTGTTAATAATCTATTCAGTTAAACAATTTTCCCATATATTTCCGATGGAGAGGTCATGGCTCGTACCTGACCTTAGGTTATCGATATAAAAAATAGCGGAACATATTTTAGAGAACTTGGTGGGGCAATTATGTGGTATAAGTGTCATTAGAATAACACGCGCATTGACGGGGCGGGTACCCGCCCCCTCGGGTTTTTCGGAGATAGTATAAATGTAGACCTGTGTCTACTGTTGCCAGTGACGGATCTAGGATTTCTTTAAGGGGGCCCAGGCTCGGGGGGGCCGAACCTGGGGGGACGCCGAACCTGAGGGGCGCCAATTTCAGTGGGGGATCTAGCCGGTCGATTTGGGAGGGGTAAACCAAAATCGAAAAGCAAAAAAAAACGTTACGTAGTAAATATCACTTGCCGGCTCAATTTTGGGCATCTGAGCCGAAAAGCAAAAAAAAGCGCAACGGGGTGCAAAATATGGGCTCGAGATACTTTTCCTCATACAAGGCCCAATATTTACACTGAACTTAGCAGGTTCTGAGTTGAAGCACCAAAATCTTGCTTATAAACTAAAAAGGAGTAGGGGAAAAAGGAGGTCGATCGCTTTGGGGAGGGGGCAAAAGCATAGTTTTCCCTGAGCTTTTCCATTTGCGGGGGCAAAAGCCTTTCATTTGCCTCCCCCCTGGATCCGCCACTGGCCAATTTATCACCCAAAGGGCGGCCAGTGTCAATAAAAAACGCGTTTAAAAAGGATTTGTAAATGCTTATTTTCATGAAAGCTTCCTCTTAGTGAGGAAATCTTCACGCTTACCATCAAACATATTTCGGGCCAGCTAACGACTGGTACCTTAGTAGAAAATTCTGAAAGCACCCACTGACACTAACTAAAGCACGATGAGCAAATAATACAGTTATCTTTGGTCATGGCGAACACTAAGGTGTCGTATCCACCACCTCCACTTATCACAGTTGTCTTGGCTAACGGCTCCATACCGAAATACCCGATTGACGCTAACCTGAGCCTCAGAGGCCGCAGAGCCTCTGCAGGCCTGGGCCCCTGAGTTTTTGGTGGCTTCCCTGAGTTGATATCGAGTCCCCTTCGGGGCCCCTTTATTGGTATAGGGCCACCTCAACAGGTCCTGGGCCCTCTAAGCTAATTTTGAGCTTTCTGAAAGGGAAATTTTCAGGTTGCCCCTGGGCTGTTCTGGGACCGTGAGAGGGTATTGTACAGGAGCTTACTGGCTTGGCCTTAGATCCTTCGCTGCTTTGGGGCCCCTAAGCTAGAAAGAACCCTGTAGGTGGAAATATTTTGGCCGCCATGAGCTAGTCTAGGGCCCGTGAGAGGATTTACTTCAGAGGTCTCTGGTTTAGTCGTAGGGCCCCAAGCTGGATTAGTGTCCCTTAAGCTGGTCAGGGTCCCCTGGGTTGGTATCATGTTCGTTTAACTGATATAGGTCTCTTCAGCTTGTTTGCGGCCCATAGTGCGTATCTGGGCACTAGTTCGTCGAGGCGCCCAGCTAGTCTGGCCCTATTAGTTTGTATGGGCCTCCTGAGCTGGTGCAGGGTCCCCTCAGAGTGTCTGGGCCCCATGAGTTGAAAATTGGACCCCTGGGTTAGTTTAAGGTCCTTGAGTTTATTTAGAAACCATTTAAATAGGTAGGCACCCCACGCTGGTCTTGAGAAACCTGTGTTGGCACTGAGATCAAATGAGCTCGTCGGGGGCCCTTATCTGGGCCCCCTTAACTGGCACGGGCCCCTCAGCTAATTTTGGAGACCCAAAATCCCTCCTACCGGATTCCACTCACGCCAGATTTCCTGACTCCCTGAGACGAGCCATTGGGGATTTTTCCCGCGACCAGCTCTGGGGTCCCTCCCCCGAGACAAAGCTTACAACATGCCTCTTCACAAGCCCAATAGCAGCACAACTTTAATCATTTTCCCCCAAAAACACAGGGATACATGCGGACTAAAACTATTCGATATGCATATTTATCGGCTTACAATAACGATTAAAACGTATCAGTATCAAAATGAATCCTCTATCGCCATTTCCTGAGAAATCATTAGCACTCGCCCCCGTGGGCCTCTGAGCCACCTTCGACTTCGACTGGGGGAAATGTTCAAACACCCCTCCCCCTTGAACTCGGCTCCTATGCGGGATAGCGAAAAAACGCAAAGACTGGTGGATAGCTCATAACAAAATTCATAAAAAGCTACATCGGTCACTTTTTGGCTCAGGTCAATATTGAGAACATGACAGGTCAAAGAAGGTGGTATGTTAGAGAACAGTTTCTGGGCTCTAGCGTCTGACAGAGTTGAGCTAGAATAATTTTTAGGCACAATTCGCTTTCTTTCATTACGGCGAATCATCAATTATGCATAATACGACTATACTAAGTCAAAACATAAAAATGACCTGACCTAAGGCTAGGTCAAGGTCACCATCTAGCCTAGCATAGTCAATATGCATATCAATCAACTCACAATAGAAATAAAAAATGGTATCCAAATACGAGTTTTATCAACATTTCCTCCAAAGCAATTGACCCAAGTCTTAAAACCTGCTTAGGAAGCCCCAGATGAACTCTCAGAGGTAACATGTCTAAACTTGCAACATGAACCGATAAGGAGGCCTAGGATACTATGATTTGGGGAATCCGAAGGTATTCCAAGCGGCGTCTGCAGACATAGAGCAATGTTTCGGCAAATTTTCGTTTTCTCCATGCATTTCCAATGGAGAGGTCATGATTCGTACATGTCCCTAGGTCATCGATGGGAAAAATCCCGGAATAAATTTATTAGTACTTTTGGGCCCATTATATGGTACAAGTTTGAATTCGATAGATTCATCCTTTTCTTACCTACGCCAACCTAAACATTTTTGGAAGTGAGGTCACTTGACCTGCACTGGTGACCTGACCTGAGATGACGCAACCTTAACATTTGAGGGAAAGTTGCGGAATTGATCAATGATAATGTGTGAAAAGTACTGTGTCGCTTCGCACCGACGTTTTTTCGTGCCACCGGAAGACCCCGAGGGGGTGTTCAAGCACCCTCCAACGGGCTGAGGGTTAATATAAGTCTCAAAACCTGCTGAGCACGCTCGGTGGAGAGGGGTCCGGCGTCAACGCGCGGTGGAGAGGACTCGAAAGTGCCCCCTCTCCGCTGAGATCGCGGAAACAAAGATGGGTAGAAACGCGCGCTCGGGGTTTGTGTGGGCGTTGACGCCCTGCATGATATCAAAGATTCATCGATCTACCTCAATATCTTCAGCGTCAAACGGGGTCATAAAGGTAAAAATCGGGCCGTATTGAAGACATATGGGGAAATGCCGTGATTATGCGGGAACGGGGCGCAAATACTCCAGAACAGGGCTGAGGCCAAAAGGGAAGGCCCTAAACAATGCCTCTGAAATTTTAGAGTCAAGGTCCTTCGAGGTCATTGACCTATTACGTCACAATTCAACACATTATGCCTAATGTATGCTATAACTAGCGCTGTGCCCAACTTTACCAATGACCTTTGATCAAGCGTTGATCATCAAGGCCAGTGACATTTAAAATTGACCTGTGACCTTGATCTAAACACTGAATAACCTTTACTTCGATGTAATAACATACGTCATAATAGGTGTCGCAACTTTATGCAACGTCATTTAGGGGCTGTCCAGGAGTACCATCAGGGACACCTATGCTCTCTGGAGGGGCCTTTGCTTCGATGAGGTTCCTGTGCCACCCAGGGGCGCCTTTGCTCTCCAATGGACACAACCTAGCTATCCAGATGCATCTTTGCTGTTCCGGGGGTGCCTTTGATACCCAGTGCCCAAGGGGCGCTTTTTTTATCCAGGTTCACCTTGGTATTGAGGGGCGTATTTTTATTCAAGGTAACCTATACTACCCAGTGGCGCCTACCATATACAAGGGCCACTTAGGCTATCCAGGGGGCGGCAATTTGCTATCCATAGGGCACCCTTATGCTCTCCATGGGAACCTTATTCAGAGGGTGCATTTGATATTCAGGGACGTTTTTCCTATCAGCAGGGTACCTGTGCCATCTTGGGGCTATTCTTATCAAGGGACGCTGCTGTTATTCAGGAACACGTACACTACTATCGAGGGTCGCCTTTGCTACCCAGAGGCGCCTTTACTTCTTAGGAAGTTTGGCACCCGTGCTTTAAGGAGTGCTTTGGCATCGATTGATTGCTCTATTATTGGTCTTAGGTGCGCGTGAACCTTGAGCTCATGTAGCGCCCATATTGTTGGGAAAGAACGCTTAAGCTATCAAATGGCACCTTTACTATCTAGGGCCGCTGTTTTATTCAAGGCAGTCTGTTCTTTCCACGGGCATAAGATATTTCGGGGGCGGTGCCTAGGTTATTAAGGAGGCGGTTTTTTCTCTACAGGGGCGCTCTATTGCTTTCCAGGGGCACCTTATTCGGGGGCGCTTTTGCTGCCCAGGGGTGTCTTTCTATCCAGGGGCGCATATGCTGTCTAGGTGTATTTTGCAATCAAAGACATGATTGAAATATATGCCCCTACGTTATCCTGGGGTGCTTTTTGTCTCTGGTGAGGCGCTATTTTTCTTTTCCGGGCACCAGTTTATCCAAGGGCACCTATGCTATCCAGAGAACCTTTGTTATCTGGGGCTGCCTTCGCTGTTCAGGGGCGCCTTTGCTACCCAAAGGGCGCATTTTACTTTCCTGGATTGCCTATTTCCATCTAAGGGGCGCATATGCTATCTTGGAGCTCCTTTGCAAACCTGGGACGCACTTTTCTATCCAGGGGCGTCTTTGCACTTGAGGGGGCGCCTCTGCAATCCAGGAAGAGCCTAAAATAGATGGAGAATAAAAATTCTGAAATAAGGCGCTCAAACACTGAAATAATGTGCCTAGTTATCAGGAAGAGGCGCTCATCTGCTGAGCGGGCAGGACTGCTGGTTGGTGAGGGCAGCGTTCTCGGAAGTGGGGCGCACATACTGAAAAATGCACCTGGTTGCAGGATGGAGCACTAAGCCTTCAGTTAGAGGTTAATGAAATGTGGTTAAAAGCACATGCTCAAATTGAGCGCTCGAGCACTATAACAGTGCGCACGACTGTCGGACAGGTGTGCCAAACCATGGACAGTAGGGCAGCGGAAGATGGAAAGGGACACCTTTGATATCCTGGAGGCGCCTCTACTCTCATGTTAGGCGCCTGTTTTCTTTCTCAGGCGCCTGGGTTATCCATGGGCGCCTATGCTGTCCAGGTCATCTATTTCAAGAAGGGTTAACTTTGCTGTCCAGGGGCGCCTTTGCTATCCAAGGGCGCAAATGATATATGTAGGGCGCTTTATGCAGGGGGCGCCTAGGCTGTCCAAGGGCGCCGTCCTAACCAAGGGCCGCCTTTTACTTTCCTGAAGCGCCTATTTCTATCTAAGGGGGACATATGTTATCTAGAAGCGCCTTTGATACCCGGAGGCGGCTTTTTTGTCCAGGGGCGCCTTTGCTCTTGAGGGGCGCTGCTCCAATCCAGGGCAGCTAAAGATGGATAAGGGACATCTATGTTATACAGAGTGAGCCTGTACTTCGCAGTGGGGTGCTCGTTTTCCTTCTCGGACACCTGCTTTATCCAGGGGGCGCCTAGGCTATCCAAAGGCGCCTTTTCTATCGAAGAGGTACCTTTATAGGGCCGCCTTTGCTATCCAGGGGCGCATTTGCTGTCCAAAGCACTTGTGTTATCCAGGGTTGTCTTTACTGTCCAGGGGCGCCTTTGCTATCCAAGGGTGCATATGACATCTGTGGGCGTTTTCCAGTGGGCGCCTAGGCTATCAAAGGGCGCCTTTTTCTACCCAAGGTGAGCATTTTATTTTCCTAAAGCGCCTATTTCTATCTAAGGGGCGCTTATGCTGTCCAGGGCACCTATGTTACCAAGATTTGCCTTCGCTGGCCGGGGCGCCTTTCCTAGCCAAGGGCCCATATGATATCCGTAGGGCGCTTCATCCAGGGGGCGCCTAGGCTACCCAGGGGCGCTTCATCCAGGGGGCGCCTATGCTACCCAGGGGCGCATTAGTTCCCCCTTGGCGCAATCTTGCTATCCAGTGGCGCTTTTCTTTGCCGGGGCGCTTTTGTTAGCTTTCTAAACTTCATCTTCAACATTTTACTGGGGCGCAAAAGACCAGTAAAGGCGTCTAGTGTTTGGGCAGGGGCGCTTTGCCATGGTTTTAAGGACTATGTGTTAATTCAAATGGAATAAGTGGTATCTACCACCTTAGCGCACGAAATGGGTACGGGCGCGCCGCTCATATCGGGCGCCTTCGGCGCCGGATATGAGCTCATCTATGCTGAGGTGCTTTGGAGCTAAGGGGGGGCCGGGCCCCTGGCTCCCCCTTGGATCCGTCACCGAACACTGTTGTTATCGGTGACGTCACTGTGCCGCAGCCTGTGGCGCCATCGTGAGCCTCTGCCGGCTAGACAGCAGATGTCGCTCAAGTCTTCCGGTTGGAAACTGATTTTCTGAAAGATAGGTTTATTTGATTTCTAGGCTTATGTGGTGCACTTTATGTTGTCAAATGTTAATACAACTAATTAGTCTTTGCACTTATTTTCACCGTGAGCATTTATTACTGCCCACATTACTTGGCCTTCCGGCTCTGCCCCGACTGCCGCCTGGCGACCAGGTCAAGCGTTGACCCCGGGTCATTTCCGCTGCAGCATCGAGCGAGAGCGCACGTGTGTGTGCGGGTGACACCTTCCTGTGAACGTAAGTGTATTCGGAAATGTTGTTGCGACTTTTTGATATTTGATATGGAATTGTAAATGTGTTTGTGTCAAACCTGATTTATTCTCACGGTGTTAAATTTAGATGTGATTTATATTGGCTTGTGATTTATGAATTAATTGTGGTTTGCAGGGTTCTTGTTAAACGAGTGTTTGAATATTTGAAATGTTTCCCAGGGCAAAATTATGAAGATTTGAAGTTACGAGATGTTATAAAATAAACCCAGAAACGGCATCACTACTTTTGGACAACTGAGACGGCGGAAGCAGTTTGAGCATGCGGCTCATACGGACGGGGTCATGAGGAGACCCCGTCTACATAAAAACGGCGGCGCTACGCGCCGCCGTACTTGGCATATCTTTTCCCTCATCATTTTTACAACTTTTTTCAAAATTTTAAGGTTAGGTCATCTCAGGTCAGGTCACCAGTACAGGTCAAGTGACCTGACCTCAAGAAAGTTTAAGATAGCATAAGTCTGAACAGGGTGAACATATCCAATTGAAACTTATATCACACAATGGCCACACCGAGTTCTCTGAAATACGTTCCGGTTTTTTATATCGATGGCCTAAGGTCAGGCACGAGCCATGACCTCTCCATTGGAAATACATGGGAAAAATTGTTTTAACTGAATAACTCAGTAATTAATAGAGATAAAGCGTTTATTTTAACTGTATTAGATTTGCCTTGTTATTGCGGTTCTAATGATATGCATTTTGCCCAATTTGACCTTGACCTGAACTCAGGTCAGGTCAAATCCTTGATTTGACCTAACAAGGTCATATTATATATCACTCGATTCGGCTTTGCTGCGAGGATTCATATAGTTCAAATCTTTTTGCTCTATCTTTACTTGTTCAGATGTAATAGCCGAAAACCCTCATTTATATGTTTTCACTATGACGGCATGTTTTGACTTTTAGTGACCTTAAATGCGACCTGACAAAAAATGGCATAGCTGACAAATATTTTCGATGGAGAAGTGGATTGGCTATTCAACGCCGTTTACCACTTTTCGCTACCCAGAGCGTTTCTCGAGATCTTAGGGGGGCGGGTACTCGCCCCCCTCGTCAAAGCGAAGATGGCTCAGACCCCCGTCAATGCGCGTGATAAGCTCATCCTGCTCTGACTTATGCTATCTTAAACTTTTTTGAGGTCAGTTCACTTGACCTGCACTGGTGACCTGACCTGAGATAACCCAACTTTAAAATTTTGACAAAAGTTGTAAAAATGATCGGGGAAAACGTATGCCAAGTAAGACGGCGCTATGCCCTTCTGTTTTTATGCTACCTTGAAAAAACCAACGGGGGGCTGGTTACCCGCCCCTGTCAATGCGCGTGTTAACCTTGGCAGTGCCCCCAGCCTCCCCCCGTTCCTATGCCCGGGTCTGGGACCACCTAAATAGTTTTTAGACTTGGGTCTATAACGTGGCAGCAAATGATGATAGAACCTTCTTTTTTATATCATTAAGTTGGTCATCATTGCGAGTCGATTGATATGCGTGTTTGCTATGTTAGGTCAGATTTTGGCCTTAACATGCGCAGTGGAGGGGTTCTAAAGTGCTCCCCTCCACCTATTTTTCCGAGGAGACGGAGAACAGTTTGCCGCCGGAAAGTGCCACTTGGCTACGTTTGAAAAAATCATGAGCGCGTCGATTGGCGAAAAAAATTGGAAACCGGTCGACAAATTTTCCATTTCTAGGCTTTTAAAGTCAGGCCTATTTTGATATCGTTGCAATCGCACGGTCGCGCCAGTTTGCCTGCACTGTAGACCAAGTGGTGATGTAATGACGTTATCAAATCGGATTATATGCCAAAGTCACTACAAATGAAGATCGAGGTCAGGGTCAAAGGTCACAGATCAAGGTCATTGAACCCAGCCTTCCAGCCAGATGCCATTGTTCATTCTAACGTAGGTTATGTCATGACTTCATAATTAAGAATGTTAAGAATGTTATGTTCAAGGTCAGAGTATAAGGTCAAATATATTTTTTCAAGGTCAAGCTCTTATTTTCACCCAAAGGCTGATAAAGTTTCAGTAATATTTTACATTGTGGAGAATTTGTCATATCGCTGCGTCATAGGTCAGTGGCCCTGAATGACCTTAACCTCAAACTCCCAGAGATCAGTGTATTGGACCCTCCCTCTTGAATTTTAGTTCCACTTTCAGTGTATTTCCAGTTTTTTGTATAATCATGACATTTTCCAATGAGACTCCAGCATGGCCCAGCTTTGACTTAACGACCTCATTTGACCTGTAAAATATTGACCTAAGTTAATGGAACTTGCTGTAATCGCTCGTAATCCTAGTTGCTAATAGTTGCTAGTTCCTAATAGTTGCTGTAATCCTCGCTCCCACACAGCCTCAAACGAGTGTTTTTCCCAACCATGTTTATGTTTTAGACATCAGGTGGAGCACTTCAGAGCTCGCTCCACTGAGCGTTGACGCCAGACACCTCTCCATTGCGCGTGGTAATCGCTGAAGAAAGTCGGAATTCTGACAGTGGAACGCAACATACTTCGGAAACATTCAGTTTGGTCAAGGCTGCAAGTTATATCCACAGATTTCCCCTTTGTCCTAGCATTCCACACAAGACGTTAGTGAAATGATGACGCCCTGTGTGGAGATCAGAAGGACAGACAAGACATCCGTACTTTCAAACGGTATGATTGGGGATGTTACATCGTTTTCAAAACACTTGACCGCCCAGGTGGCTGTATTTGGTTAGATTCGTATGTTTACTCTTCCTTGGTATTGCAAAACGTTTTTTTTGCATTGCTTAATTTCTGACACTAAGCCTAGCAGGGTATTTATAGGAAAGCTTCTCGTTTTCTTGCATGTATGGCGGATTCGGACAGTGCACTTTGGTGGGTTTTCTTGGATGGCGTAGTTGTTTGTGCATTAAGATATTCGTCAAAAGAACTAGGTAAGCTGGCCGTAGAGGCTCGACTTTGCTTGGTGATTTATGATTGTGACAGTACAACGAGCAACATCCGTGAGGCCTCCGTTTGATCCGCGCCAACGCACAAGTCGATGCCGTCCGCGATTGTTTGCGTGATGGTTTTACGTTGCGTAAGGGCTTTACATGCCATCACTGCCCAGTCTCTCAGATATTTATCTCTAAACGGCCAGAGACTGTGCATTGTCACTGAAGCACTGCAGGCTCTTGCGAGGAAACAAATCCCACCATAGAAAACCCATAAAGAACTGCAATGCACGGCATACCATCAGATGATCGTACATTCATGCCATCGTCTGATGTGATCGTACCCACCAGCCTCTGACGTCAGACGATGGCGAAAAGCATCTACACTCAACGAAGGTTTCGCGAGCAAGTTTTCTGATCCCGTGGTGGCAACTTCCCTGAGTCCCACTGAATACCCTCTCGACCCGCCTCCACATTTCAACGTGACAAACAGACGGTGGGTGAAGCCATAAATCCAATAAGTCCCATCAAAGCTTGCGGAAGTGACAATGTTAGTACTAGGATAATTTTGGAATGTCGTGACGGGTTGGTATCTCTGCTTCTGAAAATGATGTCCAAATCTCTTGCATGCAGTGTGTTTCCAACCCGATGAAAAACAGCCAAGATCGTATTAACTTTCAGAAAGGAGATACAAAGACCCATTGAGGTACAGATCAGTCAACCTTCCTCCACTGTTCACGAAAATTTGGGAACGAACCATATATGATCAACTAGTTCGGCACGTCTCTTCAGCCCTCTGTCCGGAGCAGCATGGATTCCCCGCACATCATGCGTTAGTAACTTGTCTGTTTTCCTTATTTGTGCATGAAAAGCTATTGGGGAAGGATACCAGGCGGTTGCAATTTATATGTATTTTTTCGGTCGCCTTTAAAAGTTTCAATCACATACCTCTAGTCCATAAATTGAAAAACTCATACCAACTGACAGATTCAGCATTATAAGGGCTCGTCTTGTATCTTCTAGGTAGGTCATGAACGCGTTGAAGAGCCTTGCCAATGACCGGTCAATAATCATTACTCAAGCGGATAAAGGAGGAGGAGTTGTGATATTGGATAAGGCTGCATACATAAACAAAATGAAGAATCTCTTACAAGACACAGATACCTATGAGAAAAAAGCTTCTGGATTTATTGAAAAACTCAGTAAGAAATTCAACCAAGAAACAAGAAAACTGTTACAAAAGTCTGAAAAGGGAAAACAACTCCTTCACCTTCTGGAAGAGGCTCCTACCGCACCACGAATGCGCGGTCTTCCAAAGCTGCACAAAACAAATATACCGATGCGTCCCATTACGTCAGGGATTGGCAGTGCTCCTCATCGTATCGCCAAAGTATTAGCAAGACCCCTATCAAGCTCGTTGGGTGCCGTCAGCGACGCACACCTCCAGAATACTGATGACCTCATGATGAAAATTAAGGACATCGACTTCTCAGATAAGTTTCTAGCCAGTTTTGATGTTAAATCATTATTTACGAACGTTTCAGTAGAGGGGGCAATGGAAGCTATCGAATCCGTAACAAAGAACATGAACCCTGACCAGCTGCCCTTACCAAAACAAGACTATTTAAAATTGCTAAAAATGTGCATGAATTTTGGTGGTTTCACTTTCAACTCGGATGAGTACTTTCAACACAGTGGTCTTGCGATGGGTTCACCGTTAAGCCCAGTTGCTGCATGCCTATACATGGAATGGCTTGAAAAACATCATTACCTAGAGATAATGGGGTCAAATGTGATCTGGGCTCGATATGTCGATGACATATTAGTTGTAGTCCCCAATGATATGGACTTAGAAACTAAACTCAATCAACTAAACTCAGTTGATCCGAAAATCCAGTTCACCATTGAAAAAGAACATCAGAGAACTCTAGCTTTCCTTGACACAGAGATTGTTAGGAGTGCCGAAGTTAAATTCAAAGTATATCGAAAGCCAACGAACAAGGAATGCTATGTACATTATTACTCAGGTCACAGTGATAGGGTGAAGCGAGGAGTAGTATTAGGATTTTTTCTTAGGGCCTTCCGTATTTGTAGTGATGAATACCTGCAAGAAGAGATAGAACATATTATGGCCTCGTTCACGAAGCTAAAATATCCGAGAGGATTTCTGATAAATATGAAAAAGAAAGCTCTAGATATAAGAAAACGATCCGCGAAATCCAACAAAAAGGAACAGATACGATGTGTTACGATACCTTACTCCAAACCAGCTGAAATTATTGCAAACAAACTTGAAGAAACGGGTTGCAAAGTAGCATTTTGTTCCGGTAAAAAACTTAGTAGCATCTTAGCGAAAAAGAAAGATCAGATGACTCAGAACCAAAAAGTGTAGTGTACCAGGTGCCGTGCGGGTCGTGTACGAAATCGTATATAGGTGAAACAGGACGGGGTCTAAAAACAAGATTAAAAGAACATAGAAGAGACCTTCGAAACAACTCAGAATTCAGTGCATTTGTCATACATTCCATGAAAACAAATCATCTACCAAACTGGGATAGTGCTAAAATTATAGCAGTTTGTAAAAACAAAGATAATAGGAAAGCTACAGAAGCAGCACATATAGCTAAAAATGATACTTTTAATCTTAGGCCAGGCTTCATGAAATGGGCAAAATCTGCGGCTGTATTAGGAGTTGGTTAAGCAAAGAGAGAGAAAAAAGTTGTATATAATAATAACAAAAACAATAATGATGATAAAATAAAAATAGAACATTATTTAAAACAGTGATAAGGCTAGATTGTCTCATATCGAAGCTTGCTTGTATACATTTTAGAATAATTCAAGAAGCATTATTGGAATATCCTCAAAAACGGTGCCTTTATATTTCTATCGCACGATAATTTTGCACAAAAATCCAAACGATGAAACTGCTGAATGTCTTAATGACGGGTTCCTTATCCCTCCTACCATAGATGCTGAAAAAGACAATTTTTGTCGAAACGCGTTCATCTGCCTGCTGTGTTGGTTTAAGTTTTAATATCTGTCAACCACTGTTATACAATGAATCTATAAAGAGGCCAAGGATACCATGATTTAGAGAATACGAAGGTATTGTAAGTGGTATCTACAAAAATAGGGCAATTTTTCGTCGAATTTCAATTTTCTCCATGAATTTGTAAGGGAGAGGTCGTGATCCGTACCTGACCCCAAGTAACTACTGCATCCCGACGACACACGTGCTTAAGGTATAGCCCCTGAACAGGCCACCCTCCGGGAATTGCAGCATCTGGACAACAAACGTACCTGAGGTAAAGCCCCTAAAAAGGCCCAAACGTAAGGAGGTGGACGACGGTTATGAATAGCTTGCTCCTTTCCGCAGGTATAACGCTCCTGTGGTGCAGCCGTGGCCTGAAACCCTGCATCGTCTTCAACGTCAAACAATTCCTCGTACCAGCAACAGAGCGAATTCCTCCGGCTATCCGTGCGATTGGTTTTGTCCTTGACCCAGCTGCGTATCCGGCGTTGAGGGAGTTGTTGTTGGCCTCCCCTGCCCGGATCCAGGCTGTTGGCCCTGTACTGGCCCCGGGTTGGCCCCGGATTGGCCCCGGGTTGGCCTGAGATGTCCCTCCCATGGGAAATAGCACGGTGATGGATCCCTATCAGCTATTCTGAGGCGGTAGCGGTCGACCTCGCCTACATAACTGGCCGCTGCCACCTGCTGGGAAGAGATCAGCCTTGGTCGGTGTCCGTGAGTATCCAATCTGGTGGCATCAGGATCAGGAGACAGAGGCGTCCTGTCGCCCAGCCCAGCTGACTCACTGGCGCCTGCCGCAGCTAACCGCAAGAGATGAGTGATAATCAAACTGCCTAATTCCCACAACTCTAGCCAGATAATCCGTGCACTGCAGGATAACTCCATGCCAACCCGGCACACCGATTTCATTTCGTCTCCATTTATTCAGTGGATTCCCTGTTTTATGCATAATCACGGCATTTCGCAATAGGTTTCCAGCAAGGCCCAGATTTGAAATTTAGGACCTCGTTTGACCTTGAGGATATTTCTTAGGTCAATGGAACTAGGCTATAACGTAGATAACCATCGCCCAGCACACCCCCAAACGGGTGTTTTTCTAGCCCTCTTGGTTTTTAAGATCTCAGGTGGGAGGGGCAATTTAGGACCCCCAATCTCTACTGCGTGTTGACGCCAGACCCCTCTCCACTGTGCGTGTTAAGGGGTTTCACGCATGTGCAGGCATATTTGAGTATACTAAGTGCAATAATTGGGGGCAAGAATATTGGGCATACGTTTTGGTCCAGGGCCAAAAGGAGACAGATTCGTCCATAGGTGTATCAAGAAGACCAGAACATTCAAAATCCCCCGCAGCTGGCATGGGCAGATATAGGTTGGGCAACATAAACGTATCAATAGCCGAGGAACATACGTAAATGCCTTTTAGACATTGACAATATGTATGTATTTCAAGAATCACCAACAGGCATGGGCACCCACTGACAGGTGAAGTCAAAAGGTTTAAAACAATAAATATCGAAACAGAAACAGGCACAGTCGATCGTCATTACCTCCTGTCACGTAGGTATAAAACAACGCGTTTCTTGAATTCGGTGCCACTTTGATACCACACATCTACATCGCGGTTTGCATTTAAAAAGGCGTTGCACGCCTTCGGTATTCGGCAAAATAAACCGTTTCGGACGGTATTTATCCGGGCGTACATGACATGAAATGTAGCTCTGGTGCGGAGCTGCCGGGTGGGCACAGCCAGTGGGAGCTTAGCAAGCAAGAATGCAGAGTCTACTTTGTGGCGATGGACATCTCTTATAAACATCAAATCCATTTGCTCTCGTCGGGCCGCTAAAGAGCTCATTCCACAAATATCCATCAATTCCTCATACCGGAGTGAGGGCCCTACCACTCGACATCGAGCACACAACCACATCAAAAATTTATGCTGGACACGTTCAATCCGTTTCATGTGTACGTCAGGTGCTCCACCCCACACCACGCTACAAAATTCCAAAATTGATCGAAAATTTACACAGTATGTGCTTATCACAGGTTTTTTGCTCCGTTCATTGAACGCTGACCCGTTTTTTTTCCGGTCTGCAAAGACCTCATAAGTAAGCCCAAGGCCCTATTGGCCTTGCAAACAGTGGTGTTCAAGTGTTCGCCGAAAGTTAGTTTTTCGTCCAGAAAAACGCCTAGACCACGCATCACTGACACTCTTTCTAATTCTACCCCGCCTTTAGTGTATGTGATCATGTGCATTTTGGTGCAGTATTTTGCCTTCCTGGACCCACCCCTGATGAGTTCTTGCAATCATAACGTTTATCCCGATATTAAAGACATCACGCAACATATGACGTTAGTTTATCTTTGCACAAAAACAAACTTATAAAATATAGGTACTTCACCATAAAGTTGATGCCCTGAAAGCGCCATTGAATTTTGTATTTTCACCTAAGTCAAAAGTATGGCGATTTTGCATCAATTATCTGTCAATATGTGCTAGTTTTATGCAATTCAAACAACAGGACCGAGTGTCACGGATCATCTGAAAATAAAAGTGTTAAACTGTATATTTTGTAAGCCCCTGCCCACAATTTTCAAAATATTGATTTTCTAAAAAATAATTCGGCTGAAGAAGAATCGATGCCACTTTGAGTTTTTAAAATCGACTGGGTAGATTGTAAATCTTAGGGGACAGGGCAAATGTAGATTTTGAGATCTATTGTATTGTATTGTATTGTATTGTATTGTATTGTACAGCGTATATTTTTTTTTTTTTTTTGCTGGAAAAGGTCCGCCACCCATTTAATCGGGTAGCCAGGCGTGCCCCCTCCGCGATCCCAACGACAACAGTACCCTTACGTTAACACCACCAGAACATAAAATATTACAAGTCGCGGCACGCCCCGCTAGGAAAAAGAAAGAAACTTAAAGAAAGCATAATAAATATAAATACTATTAGTAAAAACTGCCAGTAGTAGCTCCCTGTAAATATACAGGGAGCAGGAATACAGGTCTATTTAGGTTAAATGCACAATAATTTAGCTCATTACTGGTTAGATTGTTAGTCTTTTTCCAAACGGGACTACCCAAAACTGGAGATTCGTGTTAGCCCCCCCCCCGAGATTCTGGCGAAAAGATAGAGGCTTAGTAACATTCGCCAGAGAACTCGGAAGACAGTAAGCAAATTAGGACAAACATGCAGGTATAGGCAAGCAAGCAAGCAAGCAAGCAGGCAAACTAGCAAGCAAGCGCAACAGGGAGTCAGACACACGCACGCACGCACGCACGCACACGCACACACACACACACACACACACACACACACACACACACACACACACACACACACACACACACACACTCACACTCACACTCACACTCACACTCACACCCACACCCACACCCACACCCACACCCACACCCACACGCACACGCACACGCACACGCACACGCACACGCACACACGCACACGCACAACGTCCATGCAACACGCACAAACCCACACATAAACACTAGGAAGCATTTATTGGGACACAATTACAGTCTTCAATGTGCAGCCCCATTACCAAGGTTCACATGTCTTCCCCCACTATAAATTTCACGGCCATGGTCACGTTGGTTACTAATTATTTGTTCTATATTTGGCAAGGAAGATATCCGTTACATGTTTTTTTAGTGTGTTTTTGTTTAGGGGTACATCGTCCGTAGTCCTAAATTTGGCACATAAAGTTTTATTCCAAATTTCTGGTGCAGAACATGTAATAGAAAATTTTCTGTAATTTATGGTGCCTAAAGTTACTTCAAAATGTTGTCCTAGTCTAGTGTTATTTGCTCGGTGGAGTTGAAACATTAAAGACATCACAGTTGGCATCGTACCATTCAACACATTTGATAGAATAACTATTTTTTGTTCCGATACTAGTTCTGGAAACTTCAAAATTTTTAGCTCAAGAAATAGTTCATTCGTTGGATAGTAAAAGGGTTTATTCGTTATATATATATAACGAATAAACCCTTTTATCTCGTCGTCATCAACCACTTTATCTCGTCGTCTTACCATGCACCTCCACGAGGGAGCCCCTAAGGATCATCTACAACAAGAACACAACACAACACTCACAAGACAAATGCTTACTGATAACACACATATAATACACTCCAGCACTGACCACAACAAGATAGAAATCATTGAAGCAATATACATCCACCAACTCGCACCGCAGATCAACACACAAAAAAACGTTAGATTCGCCAAGTTGTCACTGTGGGGGATGGGTTAAATAATAGAAAAAACGAATATGTGTGATATATATATGTACTGTATAACATACCATGTGTTGGCAATGTGAATGTTTCTCTATTGTATTGTAATGCCTTGTGACTAACTATGTATTAATGTAGTGTGACTATGAAACTGTGATAAGATTATATAAGAATTGTAGTTTTGTACTCATGAGATAATTCCATAGCAAGTAGTCGGCAAAAATGTAATGATATTTCTTTACATAGAAGGTCTTTCAACTGATCAGAGCTCATTACTCGGTGCTATATTTTTCAAACAACTATATTTAGGAAAACGTGAGCCGCTCTTTCTCTTATCTTGATAATGAATGTCCAATACATTCGAAAGCTCGAACTTATATTTGTAATATTTTTTATGAACTTTACTGATTTGACCAAAGACATTTCAATTGCAACCAAACAAACCATCAATAATATAATTAAACAACAAAAAAAGTTATCGAAGTGCGAATCAGCAATACTATTCAATAGTCGCTGCAACGAAGAGGATATATTGCCCAACTACTCAAATATATATATATATATATATATATATATAAATATATATAATATATATATACAGCGTCATTTGAAAGCAGAGGGTAAGATAGGTAAAAACTATCAAACATTCGCACTCGCACCAGCATTTATAAAACATGACTAGTATATTATGACTAACAGGCCTAATAATGCCCAGCACGCATCAGGTGTTGCTTCACGGCAAGCTTAAAACGGGACACAGTCAGTTCAAGAAACTCAGGCGGCAGAGCATTGTAGATGGTCACACCTCGGTACAAGAATCGACGCTTGCCAGCAGCTGTGCCACGGCCAGCCGGCAAACTCAGGAGTTCGTCCTGTCTAGTACTGTGGGAGTGGCCCGGGCGCTCGCGATTGCGGTAAACCTGACAGGACAACGACTCGGGAACACCACTGCAACGTATCCTATGAAATAGCAATGCAGTCTGGTAGGTAAGCAAATCCGGTGTATCCAGCCAACCCAGTCGTCGCCGTTCTTCCGAAATGTGGTCAAATTTTTGTTTGCCAGAAATAACTCTTGCAGCAAAATTTAGAATTTTCTGTAGAATGGCCAGATTTTTGTTAGATCCATTCCCATAAACTGTGAGACAGTATCTGACTTGTGAAAATGCTAGGGCTGAAACAAGGGAGGGTAGGATATTAGGCGGGAGGTAGGGCCGCAAATGGGACAAGCTGACGAGAATCCCGGTGCACTTGCGCGCCACTGCGTTGACGTGAGTATCCCATGTCAGGTGGCGGTCAAAAGTTACACCGAGATTCCTAGCTTCAGTGCAAGGTGTGATAGTGGTATGGCGGAATTTAACGGAAAATTTTGGAAGTCTGCGCAGATTTTTTTTAGATCCAATGGCAAGAATTTTGAATTTTGACTCGTTGACTTTTAGACCGTTGAAGTGAAAGTAAGCATCAAGCGAAGAAAGCGTGGTTTCGAGCTCCGACACCAGGTCCGAAAGGACTGATTTTTTGCCTGAAACTAGAACTTTGGTGTCGTCGGCGTATTGGATAATGAGAGAGCCGTTTCCGTACAGACCGAGAACGTTACAGACAGGGGCGCAGCCAGGGGGGGCACAGGCGGCACGCGCCCCCCATCGGTGCCGGGGTGCCCTTTTGATTGCCAGGTGGTGTGCCCTCTTTGGGCCGTGCCGCTCGAAATTTAGTGCCCTACGCCGTTGAGCCTAGATGGAACTAGACTGCATTTAGCGATTTAAACTATTGTATGACAATTAAGTGCCTTTTTGGTCAGTTAGGGCATTCTGTCGCCTTTCCAAGCACCCGGGAAGAGTATAGGCACGTAATCCGTTTCCAGATAATGCCTCATCGTCGCCAATAATCGTATGGGCAGAGCTAATCTGGTGCCCCTTGAGCCCATCTGGTGCCCCTGAGCGCTGGTCTTGAACCCCGGAAGTTGATCATGTGCCCTCTGAGCTGATCTGATGCCCTCGTAGTCAATCTGGTGCCCCCCCTCTGAGAAAATAATTTTGCCTTCTGAATCTATATAATGCTCTCTGAGTTAGTCTGATGCCTCCGAGCTTGCCTGGTGCCCTATTAGCTGTTTTAGTGCCCCTTGAGCTGATCCGGGCCCCCTGAACTTATTTAATGCCTCCCGCAGTTTATCTACTGTCCAGGGCCGCAGCCAGGGGGCACAGGGGACACGTTCCCCCATCGGTGCCGGGTGCCCTTTTGATTGCCAGGTGGTGTACCCCTTTTGCGCCGTGCCGCTCGAAATTTAGTGCCCTACGCCGTTGAACCTAGATGGAACTAGACCGCATTTAGTGATTTCAACTATTGTTTGAAAATTAAGTGCCTTTTTGGTCAGCTAGAGCATTCTGTCGCCTTTCCAAGCACCCGGGAAGAGTATAGGCACGTAATCTGTTTCCAGATAATGCCTCATCGTCGCCAATAATCGTATGGGCAGAGCTAATCTGGTGCCCCTTGAGCTGATCCGGGCCCCCTGAACTTTTTAATGCCTCCCGCAGTTTATCTACTGTCCAGGGCCGCAGCCAGGGGGCACAGGGGCCATGTGCACCCATCGGTGCCGGGTGCCCTTTTGATTTCCAGGTGGTGTATCCTTTTTGGGCCGTGCCGCTCCAAATTTAGTGCCCTACGCCGTTTAACCTTCGCCCGGGTGGGGGGTCTTTTTAGACCCCCCCTCGGGTTTTTCCGAAGTGACCAAAAAACGGCGGCGCGCAGCGCCGCCAAACTTGGTCTAGCTGTTCCTTCATCATTTTAAATCTTTCCTTAAAATTTTGGCTCAAGGTCATATCAGGTCAGGTCACCAGGTCAGGTGAAGTAACCTCACCTCAAAAATACTTAAGACGGCATAACTAAAAGAAGGGTTAATCGATCAAGTTGAAACTCATACCACATCTTGGGCCCACCAGGAGCTACAACATTTGTTCCGGGATTTTTGATATTGGTGACCTAAGGTCATGTGCAGAGCATGACCTCCCCATTGACAATGCATGGGGAAAATCACGAAATGAGCTTTTCTCAGTAAGTATGGATGGAATCAACTTCAAACATCGGTTGCGACTTGCTCTTAGCCCATTTCTGAACCTGATACCAAAATTTTTGACTTGTGACCTTTAAAAGGTCACCTTAGGTCAAATAAGCATTTTTTGGTGTTTTTCTCTATAAATTTTGAATAAACTAAGATAGAGCTTTTATTTTGTCACCAAAGTGTTTGTATAGCCACTGGAAGTCAAACGATATACATCATGACTATATCAGGTCAAGTTGGGTCAGACCGTTGACCTGGGTCAGGTCAAATTCTTAAATTTGACCTGGCATAGTAATATCATATATCATTCGATTCGTATTGACGAGAGGATTACAATGGTGCATAAACTATGGCTGTATCTTGTTTGGTTTGGAAGCTATTAGCGAAAAAGTAAACGCCCTTATGCATGGGTGGCTATGGACATTCCCAAGAATATGCCCAATATTTAGTGACCTGTAGCTCCCTAGGCTTTGACCTGACACGAAAATGAATGCCACTGTAATGAAAGCACATCTCAAGAGCTTTCGAATGGTGTTAGAAAAATGTTTCTAGCTATCATAGTTTCTGAGATATAGGAGGTTTTCTTAGTACACCTCATATTAGCGATTTTTACCTATTTTGACCTCTGGTGACCTTGATATTGACCTGACAAGAAAAATAACCGAAGTATTTTCGATATCATTTTCGAAGAGCTTTCGATTGCCGTTTTGCGTTTTTTTCTAGCTCTCTTAGTTTTTGAGATCGTGGGGGGTCTTTTTTAGCCCCCCCACCAGGGCGAAGGTGGCTCGTACCCGCCACCGGGGCAAGGGTTAACCTAGATGTAACTAGACTGCATTTAGCGATTTCAACTATTGTTTAACAATTAAGTGCCTTTTGGGTCAGCTGGAGCTTTCTGTCGCCTTTCCAAGCACCCGGGAAGAGTATAGGCACGTAATCCGTTTCCAGAAAATGCCTCATCGTCGCCAATAATCGTACGGGCGGAGCTCATCTGGTGCCCCCTGGAGCTGATTACTTGCCCTCTAAGCTGATCTGGTGCCCCTGAGTCAATCGAGTGCCCCACTGAGCAAATAATTGTGCCTCCTGAACCTATATAATGCCCTCTGAGTTAGTCTAATGCATCCGAGCTTGTTTGGTGCCCTAATAGCTGATTTAGTGCCCCTTGAGTTGATTCGGGCCCCCGAGCTGATCTCATGCCTCCCCAAGTTGATTCTGTCTCCAAGTCAATATGGTGCCTCTTCAGCTGATTAGGTGCCCCCTCAACGGATTATTGCTGTCATTTAAGCTGGTCTGGGCCTCCTTACGTGATTTCATAAGCAGCTCTAAAGCCCTGAGCTGAGCTGGGCCCACAGAGGCTGATGAGGGCCCCTGAGATGGTATGGGGCTCCTGAGCTGATTAAGTGCCTCCTGACTTGATCTGGTATTCCCGAGCTGATCGGAGACCACTGATCTGATTGTTTGTCCCCGAAGCTGATCTGGTGCCCTATGGGCATTTGGTGTCCCCTGAGCAGCTCTGGGGCTTTTGAACTGATTGGGCCTCGAGCTGGTGAGGGATCCCTGAGCTGATTTAGTGCCCCTGACTTGAACATGACCCCTGTGCTGATCGATCTGGTGCACCCTGAGCAGATATACTGCCTCCTGAACTTAACTAATGTCCCCTGAGTCGATCTGGTGCCTGCTGAGTCATCAGTGTGTCTCCTGAGCCCATCTTATTCCCTCTGAGCTAGTCTGGTGTCCCATGGCTAATATGGTACCCTTTAAGCTGACCCGGGCCTCCTGGGTTAATTACGTGATTTACTGAGCAGTTCCCAGGCCCTGAGCTGAGCTGGGCCCACAGGGGTTGGTGAGGCCCCTGAGATGGTATGGGGCTCCTGAGCTGATTAAGTGCCTCCTGACTTGATCTGGTATTCCCGAGCTGATCTGGGCCCCGAGCTGGTCGGGGACCATTGGTCTGATTGTTTGTCCCATAGGCTGATCTAGTGCCCTATGGGCCGATCTGGTGTCCCCTGAGCAGCTCTGGGGCTTTTGAACTGCTTGGGCCCCGAGCTGGTGAGGAATTCCTGAGCTGAATTAGTGCCCCTGACTTGATCTTGCCCCCTGACCTGACTTGAGGTCCCTGAACTGATCTGGGGCCCCAAGAGCTGATCTAGGGCCAAAGAGCGAATCTAGGTTCTGAGGGTGCCCTGAGCTGGTCTGGGTGCTGAGCTTGTGAAAGCCCTTTAAGTTGGCTTGAGGCCCCCTGAAGTGATCTGGCGCCTAAAACTGTTCTGGGGCTTCTTGAACTGGTTTAAGGCCCTATGAGCATATTTGTGGCCCATTGAGCTAGTCTGATGACCTCATCTCTGGGACCAATGAGCTAGTCTAGTTCCTGGGTGAAGCATGAGCTGCTCTGTGGCCCTGATCTACATCAGGGGCCCCTGAGGTGGTCTTGAATAGATAGATAATAAGAACACAAGGCCAACTCCCATCATCTTGGGGCGGGGTCACTGAGCTAGTCTAATCCCTGGAGGCACAACTAGGGGGATGGGGGAAGCTGCTCTGGAGGCCTCTGATCCACACTTGGGGGCCCCAGAGCTGGTCTTGAATAGATGGGGAATAAGAATACAATGGAAACTCCCATTGTAAAACGGAGCTAACGAGGAATGAGAAGTCTTTAAAACGGCTTGTGATACCTAGGCACCCCTGGTTATATAAATTGCTTATTATACTGGTGGATTCTAGGAAGGGATGATAAAAAGGCATATATCCCTGAGCTCAGAGCACAGTCCCCTAAACCAGGATTTCTACTAATTAATTCAAATGAAGAAATAATTTTTACAATTTTCAGCCCTGTCACACCATCCCCATCCAAACCACCGGCCTGTTCACCTTTTATTTACTCTTAACTGGGACCGAGCCTTGAGAATATGGAACTTAATAAACGCGTTCAAAAGGTATCTCCCAAATTTTTCCGACAGCAAAAATGTGTTCTTCCAAAGACACTATGCTACTCCTCGTCCCGCGGCGATTGTGGGAGGCAAGGAACTTAATCCGCATTCAGCCAGGGCTCACTCGTCACGACAAAACCAGTGGGCATAACAAAAGAATTTTCGACTCCAATATGCCTTAACCTGCACATTGTAACAGATATCACATGCTCCGCTGATTTCTCTGATGTTAAGTACTTGCATGATTTGGCTGTCCTTAAATCTATCCAAAAAAGTAGTGTTATGGCTACTTCCATGGCATTTTGGTGATATTTTCCTTTTTCGGTTTTAATCGAATTTGCCTTCTCCGTCAACGATTCATTTGCATTTTTATTGAACCAAAGATGCCCAAAAAATGATATAAGCAAAGATATAGTAAGTTTTTTAGGCTACGTTAAAAAGTGCCCTTTTTTCCCCGGGGTGCCCCACAAAGTTGGTGTGCCCCCCATACGAAAGCTCTGGCTGCGCTCCTGGTTACAGAAAATGGTGTAGAACAAGGGGCCTAAACTGCTGCCCTGGAAAATTCCTTGGTTGATTGGTCGCGCGGCAGAAATTCGTGAAATTGAATTTTTACTCACTGCTGAGCTACTGGGAAGACGAACACTTTGGGTGTGACCGGACAGATAGTTTTGGAACCATTTGATGTCAATGCCATGGGGCTGCAGTTTTGTGAGCAATTTAGAATGATTGATGACGTCAAAGCATTTACTGAGATCTATCAGACAAAGCAGGGAGATTTCAGATTGGTCCATGGCCGAGAGAATTTTGTCAGACCTAGTCAGCAGCGCCGTTTCGGTAGAGTGTTGAGGGCGAAAATCATGTTGGGTGGACGTGGAAGCCAGGAGATGATTTGATGCGAGTTAGTGGTGGAGCTGTCTTTGGACAATTTTTTCGACTATTTTTGAGATCACGGGAAGAATTGAGATAGGCCGAAAGCTTGACGGGTTGGCTGGATCACCAGACTTAAAAATCGGTTGGACTAGAGCATGCTTCCATGATGACGGTATGTAGCAGGTAATGAGGCATTCGTTTACGATATGAAGCAGAACGCGTCCAACGCAGAGAAATTACATTTTAAAGACTATAATACACAAGCCATCCTCACCACAAGCAGCTGAGTTACGCATGCTAAGGATAGTGCGGTGGAGGCACTGCAGTGAGACTGGTCTGACCGTAAAACCGCACGCCCCAACACGGGGCAGGCGCACCGGCAGATAACGGGTGTCACCACGGGCGGCTAGCTCGGCGGTCACTCTGGGTCCAACATTAACGAAAAAGTCGTTCACAGTGTCAGGATCGGTGGTCGGCGTAACAGTGCAACTATCACGTTTTCCGCCGACAATATTACGGATATTGCGGAAAATAGTGTGCGGGCCCTGCTGCTGGATCCGCTCTGCTATGTCCAGTTTGGTATCAGAGCGAATGGCCGACCGCACAGCTCTATTAAGATCAGTATACTCAGTGGACCTGTGACCGTGTAAACGTAGCACTGCAGCCCTAGCCGCCATCAGGTCACGAGTGGAGCTAGACACGTGTGGTGCATTGGGATTTCTGACGTTGGTTTCCCTCAGCGGTGCGTGCACGTCTAAAATGTCGCTCATAATGCGCGAGAAAACATTCCACTTATTGATCACAGAAGTGGCGGTAAAAACGGGAGTCCAGTCACGGTTTAAGAGGTCGTGATGGTATGCATCAGTGCTGATCCTGCCTAACGTCCTAGAATTTACAACAACAGGCTTTCTCCGTAGCCTAGGAATGTCACAGATCATTCTGATAAATCTATGTGGACTGAAAGACAAAATCGAGTGGCAACACATTTGACAATGTTTTTGTTGACGATAAAAAAATTTGAGAGGAGAGGGCGAATTCACCATCCCCTGACAGGAGTGGGGGAGAGGAGAGGGCGAATTCACCATCCCCTGACAGGAGTGGGGGAGAGGAGAGGGCGAATTCACCATCCCCTGACAGGAGTGGGGGAGAGGAGAGGGCGAATTCACCATCCCCTGACAGGAGTGGGGGAGAGGAGAGGGCGAATTCACCATCCCCTGACAGGAGTGGGGAAGAGGAGAGGGCGAATTCACCATCCCCTGCCAGGAGTGGGGGGAGAGGAGAGGGCGAATTCACCATCCCCTGACAGGAGTGGGGGAGAGGAGAGGGCGAATTCACCATCCCCTGACAGGAGTGGGGGGAGAGGAGAGGGCGAATTCACTATCCCCTGACAGGAATGGGGGAGAGGAGAGGGCGAATTCACCATCCCCTGACAGGAGTGGGGGAGAGGGCGAATTCACCATCCCCTGACAGGAGTGGGGGAGAGGAGAGGGCAAATTCACCATCCCCTGACAGGAGTGGGGGAGAGGAGAGGGCGAATTCACCATCCCCTGACAGGAGTGGGGGAGAGGAGAGGGCGAATTCACCATCCCCTGACAGGAATGGGGGAGAGGAGAGGGCGAATTCACCATCCCCTGACAGGAGTGGGGGAGAGGAGAGGGCGAATTCACCATCCCCTGACAGAAGTGGGGGAGAGGAGAGGGCGAATTCACCATTCCCTGACAGAAGTGGGGGAGAGGAGAGGGCGAATTCACCATCCCCTGACAGGAGTGGGGGGAGAGGAGAGGGCGAATTCACCATCCCCTGACAGGAATGGGGGAGAGGAGAGGGCGAATTCACCATCCCCTGACAGGAGTGGGGGAGAGGAGAGGGCGAATTCACCATCCCCTGACAGGAATGGGGGAGAGGAGAGGGCGAATTCACCATCCCCTGACAGGAGTGGGGGGAGAGGAGAGGGCGAATTCACCATCCCCTGACAGGAATGGGGGGAGAGGAGAGGGCGAATTCACCATCCCCTGACAGGAGTGGGGGGAGAGGAGAGGGCGAATTCACCATCCCCTGACAGGAATGGGGGAGAGGAGAGGGCGAATTCACCATCCCCTGACAGGAGTGGGGAGAGGAGAGGGCAATTCACCACCCCTGACAGGAATGGGGGAGAGGAGAGGGCGAATTCACCATCCCCTGACAGGAGTGGGGGAGAGGAGAGGGCGAATTCACCATCCCTGACAGGAGTGGGGGAGAGGAGAGGGCGAATTCACCATCCCCTGACAGGAGTGGGGGAGAGGAGAGGGCGAATTCACCATCCCCTGACAGAAGTGGGGAAGACGAGAGGGCGAATTCACCATCCCCTGACAGGAGTGGGGGAGAGGAGAGGGCGAATTCACCATCCCCTGACAGGAGTGGGGCAGAGGAGAGGGCGAATTCACCATCCCCTGACAGGATTGGGGAAGACGAGAGGGCGAATTCACCATCCCCTGACAGGAGTGGGGGAGAGGAGAGGGCGAACTCACCATCCCCTGACAGGAGTGGGGAAGAGGAGAGGGCGAATTCACCATCCCCTGACAGGAGTGGGGGGAGGGGAGAGGGCGAATTCACCATCCCCTGACAGGATTGGGGGAGAGGAGAGGGCGAACTCACCATCCCCTGACAGGAGTGGAGGAGAGGAGAGGGCGAATTCACCATCCCCTGACAGAAGTGGGGGGAGAGGAGAGGGCGAATTCACCATCCCCTGACAGGAATGGGGGGAGAGGAGAGGGCGAATTCACCATCCCCTGACAGGAGTGGGGGGAGAGGAGAGGGCGAATTCACCATCCCCTGACAGGAATGGGGGAGAGGAGAGGGCGAATTCACCATCCCCTGACAGGAATGGGGGAGAGGAGAAGGCGAATTCACCATCCCCTGACAGGAGTGGGGGAGAGGAGAGGGCGAATTCACCATCCCCTGACAGGAGTGGGGGAGAGGAGAGGGCGAATTCACCATCCCCTGACAGGAATGGGGGTAGCCAGGAGCCTCACATAGACATGGCTAAATACGCTCTATTATTGGTGTCTGGCGTTTCTTTTAACACGCGCATTGAGGGGGGGCGGGTACCCGCCCCCTCGGGTTTTTCGGAGATAGCAGAAAAACGGCGGCGCGTAGTGCCGCCGTACTTGACATACCTTACTCCTCATTATTTTTACAACTTCTGTGAAAATTTTAAGGTTAGGTCATCTCAGGTCCGGTCACCAGTACAGGTCAAGTGACCCGACCTCAAACAAAGATTAAGATAGCATAAGTCAGAGCAAGGTGAATTTATCTGATTGAAACTCATGTCACATAATGGCCCACCGAGTTCTCTAAAATATGTTCCAGTATTTTTGATATCGATGACCTAAGTTCAGGTACGAGGTATGACCTCTCCATTGGAAATACATGGGAAAAATGTTTTTTTTACGGAATAACTCAGTAACGGAAGGTGATAGAGCATTTATTTTGGCTGCATTAGACTCGCCTGGGCTTTGCAGTTCTAATGATATGCATTTTATATAATTTGACCCTGACCTGGCCTCAGGTCAGGTCAAATTCTTGATTTGACCTAACAAGGTCAAATTATGTATCACTCGATTCGGCTTGCTGAGAGGATTCATATAGTTCAAGTCGTTTTGCTCTATCTTTACTTGTTCAGATGTAATGGCCGAAAAACTGAATTGACATGTTGTCCCTATGACGGCAAGTTTTGCCCTCTCGTGACCTTAAATGTGACCTGACCAAAAAAAGGTTCAAATGTTTTCGATGGAGAAGTGGATGGGCAGCCCAACGCCGTTTACCGTTTTTCGCTACCTACCGTGGTTCTCGAGATCTTAGGGGGCGGGTACCCGCGCCCCCGTCAATGCGAAGGTGGCTCAGACCCCCGTCAATGCGTGTGTTAACCCTCGCCCCACCGGGGCCATCGATGGCCCCCTAAGGTTTTTCCGGGATAGCAGAAAAACGACGAGGCGCAGCACCGCGGTTGAGGGCTCTACCTCTCACTGCATCATTTTCCCATCATCCCTGAAATTTTTTACCCCGGGTCACCCAAGGTCAGGTCACCAGACGAGGTCAACCAAGGTCACCTCACTTCAACTTTAGAGCTCTGTAAGAGCTACATTTCAAAGTCGATCGATTTGAAACTTCCTACACTTCATAACCCCTCCAGGGTCTACAAGGTGTATATCCGGGATTTTTCGATTTCGTGCCCTGAGGTCAGGTCACGAGGCGACCTCTCCCATTGGAAAAGCATGGGGAAAAGTTGTTCATTATATAAAAGCCACAACAATGATTGCAAATACTCAGATTGCTCAGAACAACGTTTTTGCGTTTTTGGACACCCTTTCACGGATCCCAGGGTTAATATTTGCCCTTTGACTTTTTCAAGGTCATCCAAGGTCACCAGAGGTCAAAAACAGTATTTTGACATTAACTTTTGACCTAATTAAGCTAGAGCGGTGAAACAAACACCATCGTGTTTGTCTTGTCACTGGCTTTCATTTAATATACGGCAAGGTCACTTTTTGACCTTTCGTGACCTCAGGTCATATTAGGTCACGAGGTGACCTCTGGAGGTCAAACCACTGGCGGGAGGTCTTTACGTTCCACACAGCGGAAAAAGTACTGGAAATTTTCTATCAAATGTACTTTACCAGGCCTCAATAGCTCTAATGACATAAGAGTTATGCCCAGTTTGCTTAATCATTGCATATTTGAGTTAAAATAGCCGATCTTGACCTAATTTGACCTCTGGAGGTCAAACCATTGACCTGAGCACTAAAACATGCGAAGCAATTTCTTACTGAATTCACGCGAGCTTTCTATTGCACTTTGCAGATTTGCGCTAACGCCCATATTTTAGGAGTTAGAGGGGGGCATCGATGCCCCCCGGTGGGGCGAAGGTGGCGACGGACCCCCGGTGGGGCGCGGGTTAAGCTAAACAAACACCATTACGAACACCTAGTTGTGTACTAAAAGGCAAGGTTCTTTTAACTAAATCCAACCAAGCATGGACTCAAGAGCTTTATAATGATGTTTAGAAACGTGATCAAGCTGTTGTATACACCGAATTACGCCCCGGTGTTGTCAGCCTCATTTTAGAAGAACAGAATCGCCTTAACACGCGCATTGACGGGGGGGCGGGTAACCGCACCCTTCGGGTGTCTCGGAGAGAGCACAAAAATGGCGGGGCGTAGCGCCGCCGTACTTGGTATACCTTTTTCTCATCTTTTTTTAAAACTTTTGTCGAAAATTTTCAGGCCAGGTCATCTCAGGTCAGGTCACTAGTACAGGTCAAGTGACCCGACCTAAAAAAGTTTAAGATAACATAAGTCGGAACAGGGTGAAGTTATCGGATTGAAACTCGTATCACATAATGGGCCCACGGAGTTCTCTAAAATGTGTTCCGGTCTTTTTGATATCGATGACCGAAGGTCCGGTACGAGCCATGACCTCTCCATTGGAAATACATAGAAAAATGGTTTTAACACGCGCATTGACGGGGGCCTGAGCCACCTTCGCATTGACGGGGGCGGGTACCCGCCCCCCCTAAGATCTCGAGAACCACGGTAGGTAGCGAAAAACGGTAAACGGCGTTGGGCTGCCCATCCACTTCTCCATCGAAAACATTTGTACCTTTTTTTGGTCAGGTCACATTTAAGGTCACGAGAGGGCAAAACTTGCCGTCATAGGGACAACATGTAAATTCAGTTTTTCGGCCATTTCATCTGAACAAGTAAAGATAGAGCAAAACGACTTGAACTGTATGAATCTTCTCCTCAGCAAGCCGATTCGAATGATATATAATTTGACCTTGCTAGATCAAACCAAATATTTGACCTGACCTGAGGTCAGGTCAGGGTCAAATTATACAAAATGCATATCATTAGAACCGCAAAGCCCAGGCAAGTCTAATACAGCTAAAATAAATGCTCTATCACCATCCGTTACTGAGTTATTCCGTAAAAAAAACATTTTTCCCATGTATTTCCAATGGAGAGGTCATGCCTCGCACCTGACCTTAGGTCATCGATATCAAAAATACCGGAACATATTTTAGAGAACCCGGTAGGTCCATTATGTGATATGAGTTTCAATCGAATAAGTTCACCCTGCTCCGACTTATGCTATCTTAAACTTGTTTTGAGGTCAGGCTACTTGACCTGTACTGGTGACCTGACCTGAGACGACCTAACCTTAAAATTTTCAAAAAAAGTTGTAAAAATGATGAGGGAAAAGGTATGCCAAGTACCGTGGCGCTACGCACCGCCGTTTTTCTGCTGTCTCCGAAAAACCCGAGGGGGTGGGTACCGGCCCCCCGTCAATGCGCGTGTTAAAATTAGTGTTCGAGCGACAAAACAATCCACGCCTCACAGATTCTACCCTTCCAAATGGAACATGCAGCATACTACCGTACATTGCCCTTGTGTTCCTTCCTGGGACATGAAAAGGGAAATTACCGAGCAGAAAGGCGGAGTCTATTTTGCCGGAGATAATTTTGTGTTCGAAAAGGATATCATATTGTAGTCGTCGGTTAGTCAGAGTGCTTATTTTGAATATAGCCAAAAGCTCATGGTACACAAATGATGGTGAGCTTTTCGTTGAGCTTGACGCGAGCCAAATCAAGAATTTATGCTGAATTTTGTCCAGTCTATCAAGATGAGTCTTGGCAGCCCCACCCTAAATTACGCAGCCAAACTCCATAATAGATCGAATGTTGCCAAAATATGCCGCCATGATTGGTTCGGGTTTCAACTTCTGTCTCGCTCTCCCCTCTGAATGGCCAACCTGAAGAGACCGAATCATCCGACCTAGTGCCCTGTTCTCCTTACTAACAATGTGATTCAGGTGTTCTACAAACGTCAATTTTGAATCCAACCACACTCCAAGGCAGGGGCGCAACTTTATGTTTTCGATTGGGGGGCACCCGGCTCGAAAGGGGGCCCGTACATGATGGGGGCCCGTACATGATGGGGGGCCCGTACATGATGGGGGGGCCGTATTTTTTAATGAAAATGTGACCGAAAAAACGTATTTTCGACCGTTTGTTGTCGAAAACTGACTGCAAAGGTTAAATAACAATTTTTAGCGCACTATTCGTCACTGTTCCTGATTTGCACTATTTAGCCTAAAAAGTAGACAGAAGACCCAATCTTTTGAACGAGCTGCCAAACTATGTAAGGATATTGGACAAGTAGGTGTCTACTTACCGTCTTCGTCGTCCACGCGGATGCTCTCCTCCGGAGGTACAACGGGATCAGCCCCGGACGACGCAGGAGGGATGGATGCTGGAGGGTCTTTTAGCAAACGGGATCCAGCTGGTGGCCTGGCCGAGGAAGGCAATGATCAGGAAAAGAAGGATTGGAATTACAACCTTACTTTACCGTTTTGCTGGAAACTTTACACATTGCACTTTTCCGAGTTAGTTTTAAATTGGGGTTTTAATTTTTGCGGTCGATAAATGAACGTAGCTTGCAAAGTACCAAAAATAGTAGTGATATGAACTACTTTAAGTGGACGCGTACGTTGCTAGAGATTAAATACAAATATGATCGGGGTCATTTTGTAACAGTTTGCAAAATAAGCAAGACGATTCTAGATTCATAGGTTACCTGAAAAAAGAACAAAGTTTGGGTAGTTTTGCCAGAGCAGCCCCTCGGTATTGAATGTTCTTTGTTTTACGCTTTTGTGCACCCGACTTATGTTTATACTGCCCAACCATTTTAACATTCACACCTGGAACAAAACCGCATTATCGCGAATAATTTGATACAAATGAAAGGTAGAGATCGAAGTACGAAATTCCTTTATCAGCGGGGAAATCGAACCTACTGATATTCATTTTACATGATCAAGACACCTTTTTCTGATCCATTCACCTTGCCAGTTCATGACATTTTACAACACTGGGTACTGGTCAAGGGGTACTATGAATAGGTGGTACTGCCTATTTCCCTTTACAATCCTCATATAGGATCAGTACAAAAGGAATGGGGGGCCTTACATTTTTCCCCGAATGTTCCAAGAGGCATGGGACCGGCCGCACGTTGCCCGGGAAAACCACAGGAGGCCCGCAAGCATGGCAGGGGGCCGGTTTCGGCAACAGGGAGCACGGATACACCATCTGGGGCACGAAACTGCTAACAAATAAGGAACTCCTGCAAATATGCGACTAACACAACAGCTTCAGTTTCTGCACGATATTCTTAGACCACAAGGGGCCCAGACAGACCACAGAGGGCCTGAGTACACCAAAGGGGCTGGGCAGACCACAGGAACCCAGAAAACCAAAGGACGCCGGTATGCCCACAAGGGGCCCGAGCAGACCACACATAGCCAGCAATTTGGCTGGACTCTGCCAGATATATGCTGGGCGTTGACTGGGCAGAGCCCGCGTACATGGGCTCAGCCCAGGTCCGGCTCCGCTGCGCCTGGGCAGAGCCCATGGTCAAGCAAGACCGGGCTCTACCGCTCGGGCAAGTTGTCATCCCCCGACCTAATGTCGGGCTCAGCCCGAGTCTATGTGGCTTAGCTATGAGTCTTAGGGCTCGGGCAGGGCCCGGCCCAGCCCGCTCTGGGCCCGGTCGGAATTGCTGGCTGGGCAGCGGGCCCGGGCAGACCACACGGGGCCTGAACAGATGAAAGGACCCGGGCAGACCACAGGGACCCGAGCAAGACACAGGGGCCGGGCTAACCACAGAGGGGCCCCAGTCTGGAAAGTATGGCAGCAGACCCGACGAGTCCGCACCAGCCTTGTAGATTTTTCGCACCACCAGCAGCCTAAAATTCACACCAAGCATTGGTGAGAAATTTCACTGACCCGGAAATTTCGATGTTTTTACCAGTTTCTCCCTTCTCAGACCTCTGTGGGTGTTTGAATTGAGCTCCCTCGCACCATACAGCAAAAGTGGACATTTGTTTGCTCCAAAGTTCGAACCACCTGAAGGGTGTCCGCACCACAAGATCTCGCCAAAAGTGCCATACTTTGCAGACTGGGAGGGGCCCGGGCAAACCACAGAGGGCCCGCGCAGACAAAAGGGCCCCGAACGGACAAAAGGGGGTCCGCAGAGGCCACACAGAAGCCCGGACAGACCAAAAGGGTTCCAGGAAAACCACAGGAGGCCCGGGCAGACCTTAACACGCGCACTGGAGGGGGGCCTCGGAGGCCCCCCCACCTGTTTTTCCAAGGTGGCCGGGAACCGCTTGCAGCGGAAAAACGAAACTTAGCCACATTTAACAGAATTTAATAGCGCATCGATTGGTGAAGACTTTTTGAAAATCGGCCGAAATTTTTTTGACTTATAGGCTTTCAAAGTCAGACCTGCATTTTGAGATCGCCGTAAACGCGCGGTCGGACCAGTTAGCTTGCATTGAAGACCAAGTGGTGACGTCATAACGTCATATAAGCGGGACTATATGTCAAGGTCACTTCACATGAAAGTCAAGGTCAAGGTCAAAGGTCACAGGTCAAGGTCATATCTGCACTTTCAAGGTCACTGACCACTGCGCGTCCGGCCAAATGAGGTTACCCCGTCTGACATATATTATGCTATGACGTCATCGGTAGGGTACCCCAATACAAAGGCCAAGGTCAAAGGTCAAGGTCAAAGGTCATTGGGAAAGGTCAATCCTCATTTCCCGCCAAACAGTGGCTACAGTGTTAGTCAAAGTGTAAATAATAAGTAGTATACCATATGGTGACCTTAAAGGTCAATGACCTTGAATGACCTTGACCCAAAAGTTGTGGGGAAGCCTTTTTGAGACCTCTTCTCTATGAACCGTGTCCGTCTTTAGCTTATTCCCGCCATTTTCCTGCATAATCACAGCATTTATCAATCGATACCAGCATGGCCAATATTTGACCTTTACGACCTCATTTGACCTTGAAGATATTGACCTAGGTCAATGAAAATTTGTCATCATGTAGATCATCATAGCCCCCACCCACCTACCAAGTGGCGTTTTTCTAACCCTCTTAGTTTCCGAGATCTTAGGGGGGCCTACCAGGCCCCCCCTCCAGTGCGCGTTAGTGCCAGAACCCCCTCCAGTGCGGGTGTTAAGGGGCTCGATCAGAACAAAATGGGCACTAGCAGACAAGGAGTCCGTGCAGACCAAATGGGACCCGGCCAGTCTGCAAAGTATGGCAGCAGGCCAGACGAGTCGCACCACCAGCCTAAAAAAATTCGCACCAATCTGCCATATACCAGGGAGAAAAACGCACACATTTCTACCCACACGATGCAATACTACCTCTTATTAGTTAGTTAAGGACTTTTTATAAGGCCTCCTCCTGTGTCTTCCTAACTATTCAGTCATTTTTTCAGTGTCAACTTCCTCGCACCAGTCTTGCAAATTCGCACCAGGCTGATAAAATTCGCACCACTCGCTCCTGTCTCCAAGGGCACTCGCACCGACGAGATCTCGTCGAAAATGCCATACTTCGCACTCTGTGGCCCGGGCAGACCACAGGGGCCCAGGATACCACAGGGGCCCGCATGGCAAGCATGGCAGAGGCTGGTTGCAGTTACACGAACCGCATCCATGGCAGGCCCGTCTGCATCCACAGGGTATTAACTACTGGGAGTAGGGACCCGGCTGCAGCCACCAGGGGGCGGGGCGAATGGGGTGGCCACCAGGGGGGGCGAATGGGGCAGCCACCCCTTAAACCCAAGAGCCTCTGAGGACAAAATGCCGCCCCCAAACTCTCCCCTCCCCGGGATGCGACGATTGGTCGCCCTTTGGGTGAAAAGTGCGCCCTTCGGGTGGCTAAGTGTCACCCTGTCCCCTGAGGCTTTGCCCTTCCCCCTTCCCTTACCCAAATTCTAGATACGTCACTGGCGGCCATAGGGGGCAAAATATTCTCCAAGTCTTGGTATTTAGCCATCAGGGGAGCCAGACAGGGGATCATCACTCATTAGTGATTTAGCCCGACAGGAGCTAATAGCAAACAATCACTTCACTTGCCATTCAACACTGCGCATCGGAGCACGATTTGGATTGACACGAAAAGCCCAAACGTAAAATCCAAATCAGAGGCTAACGAAACTTTTGCAGAGTAGACACAAGCCGATTGAATCATAAGCATGCCAATTTTACTGTTCAAGGCAAACTTTGTGCAAATCATTCGCCTCGGCGAATGCGACAAGAGAGCAAGGAGCATGCCCTAGCTTCCTTCGCGCTACGCTGACAAGCCCGGGAAATTAAGAGGCTACCATTCGCCGGCGGACGCACATTATTTGACCCAGATTTGACGACAAAATATGATACACTTTTTGACAGACAAATTTAAGAGACTTAAATTTGTCTGTATTTAAAATTCCACTAGAACAAACAAAAATGGAAAACTTTATGCACATTTCTGACAAAAATGCCTAGAAATATATCAATGAAGAAAAGTAGTGCCGGCGGAGAGATGCCAAAATAGCAAACATGTCAATTTATTAAACCAGTACTTATCGGAAGGGGCCCGGCTGCGTACGGTGGGGGCGGGGGGTGGTGAACTACGGGGGGTCGTAAGCAAGGCAAGGAGCCCGGCTAGAGCCAGAGGAGGCCTGGGTAGCCCAGGGGGAGCCTGAAATTATAGCACGGGTTCCCGAATACAGCGAAGTGGGAGGAGTGGAATCAGGGGCGGATTCAGGTGGAGGGAGGGGGGCAACGGGGCCCCAAATCGTGAAAAACATAAGGTTTTTGTTTGAAGAAAATCCGTAAAAATCGGTAAAATCGGCGGGTTTGGGGAGGGCATCAAATCCCTCGATTTTACCTTTACCCCCCCCGTGGATCCGCTAGTGCTGTGGTTCCTTGCAGACCACAGGGACACGGACAAACCATAGGAGCCCGGGCAAATTGCAAGGGGCCGGGCAGACCGCAGGGGGCTGGGTAGACCACAGGGGGTCTGAGCAGACCACAGAAGGCCCGGGCAGACTAAAAGGAGCCCAGACCGCCCACAAGGGGTGCAGGCAGACCACAGGGGCCCGGGCGGACCACACAGGACCCAGGCACACTACAAAAAGCCCAGACCACCTACAAAGGCCCCGGGCAGACTAAAAGTGGCCAAGGCAGAATACAAGCAGCCCGATTGCAGTCACAGAGGAACCAAAAACGTCCCGGGACTGCCAGAAATAGGGCCCCGGATGCAGTCAAAATGGGTCTGAGAATATCGTTAGGGGCCCGTTTGCAGACACAGCGATTATGGGTGGCCCTAAAGGGGACCGCACCCAAGCAAGCATGCCAGGCAAGCATACCAGGGAGGCCGGCCGCAGCCACAGCAAGCCCAGATAGACCACGGGGCCCCGCACTCATGGCAAGGGCCCGTCCGTGTCATTAGAGGACCCGCGCCTCCTGGACCACAGGGAGCCCGGTTGCAGTCACAGGTCCCGGTTGCAGTCACAGGGGGCCCGGGTGGATCACAGGCGCCCGGTTGCGGTGACAGGGGCTCGAGCGGATCACAGAGGGCCCGGTTGCAGTCACAGGGGCCCGGGTGGATAACAGGGGGCCGGGTGGATCATAGGGGGCCCGGTTGTAATTACAGGGGGCCCGGGTGGATCACATGGGGCCCGGTTGCAGTCACAGGGGGCCCGAGTGGATTACAGGGGGCCCGGTTTCAGTCACAGGGGGCCCGGGTGGATCATAGATGGCACGCTTGCAGTCACAGAGGGCCCGGTTTGCAGTCACAGGGGCCCGGGTGGATAACAGGGGGCCGGGTGGATTCCAGGGGCCCGATTGCAGTCACAGGTGGCCCGGTTGGACCACAGGGAATCCGTTTGCAGTCACAGGGGGCCCGGGTGGATCTCGGGGGCCCGGTTGCAGTCAAAGAGGGCCCGTGTGGATCACAAGAGGCCTAGGATGGATCACATGGGGCCCCGGGTGGATCACAGGGGGCCCAGTTGGATTACAGGGGGCCCGATTGCAGTCACAGGGGGCCCGGGTGGATCAAAGGGGCCCCGGTTGCAGTCACAGGGGGCCCGGTTGCAGTCACAGGGGGCCCGGTTGCAGTCACGTAGTGCATGGCTGCAGTCACAGGGGCCCCGAGTGGATCACAGATGGCCCGGTTGCAGTCCCAGGGGGCCCGGGTGTATCACAGAGGGCCCGATTGCAGTCACAGGGGGCCTGGTGGATTACAGGGGGCTCGGTTGCAGTCACAGGGGGCCGGATGGCTCACAGAGGGCCCGGTTGCAGTCACAGGGGACCTGGGTGGATCACAGATGGCCCGGGTGGATCTTAACTGGCCTGGTTGTAATCACAGGGGGTCTGGTTGCAGTCACAGGGGCGCCCGGTCGCAGTCACAGGGGGCCCGGTTGGATCATAGGGGCCCGGTTGTAATTACAGGGGGCCCGGGTGGATCACATGGGGCCCGGTTGCAGTCACAGGGGCCCCGGGTGGATCACAGATAGCCCATTTGCAGTCACAGGGGGCCCGGGTGGATGACAGGGGGCCCGGTTTCAGTCACAGGAGGCCCGGATGGATCATAAATGGCCCGGTTGCAGTCACAGGGGGCCCGGGTGAATCATAGGGTGCCCGATTGTAATTAAAGGGGGCCCGGGTTGATCACAGATGGCCCGATCCCAGTCACAGGGGGTCCGGGTGGATGATAGGGGGTCCGGTTGTAATCACAGGGGGCCCGGGTGTATCACAAGGGGCCCGGTTGCAGTCACAGGTGGGCCGGGTGGATCACAGATGGCCCGGTTGCAGTCACAGGGAGCCCGGGTGGATGACAGGGGCCCGGTTGCAGTCACAGGGGTGCGGGTGGATCAAAGAGGTGCCCGGTTGCAGTCACAGGGGGCCGGATAGATCACAGGGGGTCCGGCTGCAGTCACAGGGAGCCCGGGTGGATGACAGGGGCCCGGTTGCAGTCCACAGGGGGCCCGGGTGGATCACAGAGGGCCCGGTTGGATGACAGGAGACCCGAGACTGCCGGAATTAGGGACCCGGCTGCAGTCAAAGTGGGCCTGAAAAATATCGTTAGGGGCCGGTTGCTGACACCGAGGTTAAGGGTGGCCCACAGGGCACCCGCAAGCATGGGAGGGAGCCTTGCCTCAGCTAAGGCTAGCCCAAGTAGACCACTAGGGCCCGGAATCGTGGCAGGGGCCCGGCTCTGTCCGCAGGGGCCCGCAACTTGGGATTGGGGGGCTCGTCGGGTCATTGGGGGGGCTTCTCCTAGCATTGGGGGGCTCGAGCCCCCCCCAAATATATGGAAACTTGCGCCCCTGCTCCAAGGTCCCGGATTGCACAGACTTTCCCTAGAGTAGAGTCTTGGATTTTGTATGTGGGTTTTCGTTTCAATGACACGGTGAACGATTTATATTTGGCTGGATTGAGTTGAAGCTTCCAAAGGGCAGACCATGCAGCTAAATATGTTAGTTCATCCCGAAGGAGCTCAATGTCGTGTTGCGAAGTAATTTTGTTGTATAATTTTACGTCGTCGGCAAATAAGATACCATTAGTCTTAATTTTGTCTGGAAGGTCGTTTATGTACAGGGCGAAGAGGAGCAGAGGTGCAGAAACTTGCCAACTCGGCTACTGGAGTTTGTGACACATTTAGGAAAATCGAGGTGCATAATTGTGACAAAACAGGGATCCTGACTATATGGTTCAAAATCAAACCACATATTTTCGAAATACAGAAACAAGTGTGTAGCGAATATTTTAATTTAGCAGCTCTATTCTTCAATTACACAGCGTACCATTAGTGATACAATATTGGTACACTGTGCCCTTTTATTAAAATTGTACAAGTTGTACAAGTTAGGCCAACTTCATGCATGTATGCGGTGATAGGGGATTTTAATGCTAACAGCCATGGGTCTCGTTTTTACAAGGAGCTCTCAGAGTTTTGTGACGAAATTGGCATGCTTATCGCCGATGTTGAATCTTTATCACCGTCCTCCTTCACATTCATTTGTTCCTCAGGAAGATCTACATCTTGGCTTGATCACTGTATTGCCAGTCCTATGTTTTACAACAAAGTAGAAAGTATTGGTATTAGATATGATTTCAGTACAAAAGATCATTTGCCCTTACAGCTTCACATGAACTTAATTGTAAAAGCTTCGTTACAAGGGGAGGCAAGGAATTTCGGACCCGATACTTTGAATTGGAATAACGCTGATTCTCAGTGCTTTCTCATGTATAATGAACTTATCTTACAGTCCCTGTCAGAAAGCGGCTTGGAGCTATTCAATAGTTTGAAAAGTCAGTGTAGCTCTGCTTGTACGGTTAGTGCACATTGTTCTGCCATCGACTTAATATGCGACTTACTGATAGAGGCAGTTATTAAGTCTGCATATTTAACAATTCCAAAGAATACTCGGAATGCACGACGACACATCTGCCCTGGTTGGAATGATATTGTTAAAGACGCTCATGACCAGGCTCGACGTGCTTTTCTGGTTTGGAAAGCGTGCGGGAGCCCTCAGGAGGGTCTAGAGGCTAGTAATATGCGATACACTCGAGCTAGGTTCAAATACGCGTTTAGGGCATGTAAAAGTAACGTTAACTCCTTCAAAGCAGATAAACTAAGCGCCTCTCTACGAGGAAAACGTAACCTCGAGTTCTGGAGGTTAGTCAACAGGGATCTTGGCGGACGAGTTTGCCTCCCATCCACCTTGAATGGCGTTAATGGGGGAAGACAGATCACCGCCATGTGGAAGGAGCACTTTGAGCGTGTTTTTAATGACTCTTCATGTAAAAGCTCGGATGATGAACTCCTTGCCATATTAAATAGAGCTGATGACGGAATTGATATGTTTTCAGTCGACGAAATCACAGCAGCCCTCGCAAAGCTAAATACTGGGAGAGCACCTGGGCCCGATGGACTGACAAATGATCACATTCGACACTTAGGGAGATCCGTGCTCGCCCTCATCACGGATCTCTTCAATTTTATGGTCACTCATCATTATATTCCTCCTCGTTTAGCTTAGTTTCTTCTAGTTCCCATAGTGAAGGACAAAGCCAGCCCTCTTGACAATCCCAACAACTATAGAGCCATAGCTTTATCAGCTAGTTTATCTAAACTGTATGAAACTGCCTTGCTAGATCGACTGCAACAATATCTGGTCACAAATGACGCTCAGTTTGGCTTTAAGAGAGGTCACTCGACCACCCAGGCAGCGTACGTATTGAAAGAGACAGTAAATCACTACATTTCACTAGGCAGTCCTGTTTATGCTTGCTTTCTAGACGCAGCCCGAGCTTTTGACCGCGTATGTTTTTCAAAACTTTTTGATGCTCTCTTAGCTAAAGGCTTACCTACTAGGTACGTTAAAATATTGAAGCAATGGTACTGCTCCCAAAATGTGGCAATCCAGTGGGATAAGGTACTTTCAGAACCTTTCACAGTTAATAATGGAGTCAGGCAGGGTGGTTGCACCTCTCCTCTCCTCTTCAGTATCTACATTGATAGTTTGCTTGATAAAGTACAGTCATCGAGATTAGGATGTCACATCAATGATTGTGCTGTTAACGTTCTTGCTTATGCTGACGACGTTGTCTTGTTATCTCCAACACGACATGGCCTACAGGAACTAGTCACACTATGTGAAAACTTTGCCGTTGGGATGGATATAAAATTTAATGTAAAAAAGACGGTCTGCATGATGTTTCACGGTAAGAAGATGCGACATCTCTTTGGTCCAGGTAGCAGGACAACCAGCATTGTGTTAGACGGTACCCAGCTTAGTTGGGTCGAGGAATTTAAATACCTAGGCCACATTTTAACTCCGACTCTTTGCGATGCATCAGACATATCTAGAGCAATAAGATCAGTTTACTTTAGCACAAATAGACTGAAAGCTAAGATTGGCTATGCAAATAAAAGGACGCTTGCTAAATTGTTCCAAATTTACTGCGGGCATCTGTTCGGTAGTGTTCTTTGGAACATTGAAAACTCTAAAATGGCTCTCCGGAAATTTAGTGTGGCTTATCACTCCTGCATCAAGCGACTGCTTGGTAAGCCGCTGCATCATAGCAACCATATTATCTGTGACGAATTTGATATTTTTACCTTCGCACTGCAGGATGTAAAAATAAGCTACTGTTTAAGAAAGCTCTTTCCACAAGTAACAACTCCATTTTAGCTACTTTGAGGACTAGCAAAGTCTCTCTTGAAGGAATTTTAGCCCAAAATTGCTTGTGTATTAGAAGAAAATATGGCCTCTTGGAATTAGATTTGGATAGTAGCTCCTACTCAGACATTAGGCGTTGCTTGAGAGGTATGATATCCCACAAAGCTGCAGAAATCAAAGAAGGCATTGGCTGATTAATGTCGATTAGGGCTGCCTCAAACAGTGTTTTAGGCAAGTATTATGTATTATATAATGTTTTATGTGTATTTGCCTGATGAAATCTGATATGCACGTGTACTGATATGTGATGTGTATGTGAATGCATGTGTGATATACACCATGAGTGTGAAATAAACATTATTATTATTATTATTATTAAAACAAAAAACGTGACTTTCTTAGCAACGATCCACCAGATAAAAAACATTGGAAGCTTTTCCGAAAAACAACCTCGCAGAAAGAGATTTTACAAAACTGCGTTTTTTTTGCAGTTCAGAATTCATGTTTATCTCGTGCGCAAGATTTTAGAAGCAAGAATCTACTTGATCCAGTCCAGGATGAGCCAATCGCAAAATGAACCTTCTGTACATGGTAGCCAAGAAGTGGTTTCTTGTTGCCCTGGATGCAACACGCGGAACAAACGCAAAAAAAGTAATATTATGTCACCGCTGTGGTCTCGAGTGGCACAGATCTTGTGTCGGCATCACCAAATCACAGGCCGACTCACTCAACCATTGGCAGTGTCCAACATGCAGCAACTTTGCCGAGAGCAGCGATGCCTCCCAAGGTCACCATGATGGCGATGTAGTAGATAAAATAGCATCACTTAGACATACAAGCCGAGTGCTTCCCCGTATTCCTAAGGGAGCACGGATTGCTGTTGCTGATCAGCTCGCCACGACCATAACTGAGGCGGTGACAGAGAGAACAGAAGTGGCTTGGCTAGAACTGATGCGCTTTGCCTATGTTGCCCTCAGAGTCAGTGACCCTCCTAAGGATGGGAAGAGAGTGTCATTGACAGCTCAAATCCGCGAAAACCTTGTTAATAAAGACAACCACAGGCCAACCTGTATGGTGGGGCCTAACAAGCGCAGTCAGTGTGGTAAAGTCAATGAGAACACGGCTATGGCACGTCGAGTCTCTTACAAACTGAATGACGGCGACGTTCGGGGCGCACTGCGCGTCCTCACATCTGACGACACATTCATGTCACCAACTAACGAAGTGGTAGTCAGCATGAAGGAAAAGCATCCAGATGCGCCTCCCCATCTGCGCGAACTATCACCTCCCGGAGAAAACAGCCCATACATCTCGGCAACCAGGGAAGAGGTGCGTCGCGTCATTCAATCGTTCCCACCTGCTTCAAGCTCTGGTTTGGACGGCATCAGACCGGCCCATTTGCGCGAACTCCTGTCTGACAAGACAGCTGAGGCGGGACAACGCCTTCTCACTGCACTGACGGCGCTGATAAACCTAACTCTGAGCGGACGGCTACCAAGCTTTGCAATACGGAGCTTTTTTTGGTGCACGCTTCATCGCGTTGCGCAAGAAGAATGGTGGACTTCGACCCATTGCTGTCGGCAACGTCTATCGACGCATCGCTGCGAAAATCGCAGCGACCAGCGCTTCCGTGGAGCTTGGTACCGAGTTGCGGCCAGTGCAACTGGGTGTCGCCACCCGGAACGGCTGTGAGGCGGCTGTCCACACAGTGAGACAGTACGTTGATACATCGGAAGGCTCCGAAGAAAAACACATCCTGGTCAAATTGGATGTGGCCAATGCCTTCAACACGGTCAGAAGGGACTCCATGCTGGAAGTGATCCGGGAACGAGCGCCCAAGATCTACCTCTTCGTTTGGCAAGGGTACAGTGAGGCTGCTCCACTGTTCATGGGAGACAACGTGATCCTGTCGCAGACAGGGATTCAGCAGGGGGATCCCCTGAGCTCCTTGATGTTCTCCCTCGTCATCGACAAAGCTACTCGCAGTGCAGATACAGACATAAACATCTGGTACCTGGATGATGGTACCCTGGCAGGCCCCTGCTTGGAAGTAGTCAACAGTGTGCGACGAGTGAAGAATGAACTTGAAAAACTGAACCTTACCATTAACTCTTCCAAATGCGAAGTAGTGTCTCTAGGAACGAATGCGCACGCATGGAGGGATGAGGTTACAAATTCACTTCGTACAGTGTTACCGGACATTCGGGAGATCTCCGCAGAGGAACTCGAGCTGCTCGGCGCACCTATCCGGACATTCCAGCTCAAAAACCACCTCACTCGTGGCTGTCAACTGGTGGAAAAACTGATCACACGTCTCGAGGCACTTGGTGAAGCGCACCAAGCATTCTTCCTTCTGAAAAATTACGTGTCAGCGCCTCGTCTCTTATACCTACTACGCAGTGCTCCTGCTCACAACCACCCGGCTTTTCTCGCTGAAATCGACGAAGCAGTTCGACGAGGAACAGAGAGAATCACAAATGTACAGCTGGAAGGTGACGCGTGGCGACAGGCAACGCTGCCAGTAAGTCTTGGTGGGCTCGGTATTAGAATGACCGTCGACCTGGCTCTTCCTGCCTACATGGCATCCCTCGCAGCATCTGCACCTGTGGCTGAGTTCATTCATCGTCCCGCTGCAGCGTGTATCCTCGAGATTGCACGGAATCTATGCACGGAATGGCAGCAGCTCACAGGCCTAACACCACCACTAGAAGCTCGCCAGGACATTCAGCGAAAGTGGGACCGAGCAGGAGCTACGGCCATCGCAGACAAGCTGCTCCAAGACAGCACATCCGATGCAGACAGGGCTCGACTCCGAGCGGCTGCGCAACCACACTCGGGGGCATGGCTGAACGCTTTTCCAGTGGCCAGTGTTGGCACTCTCATCCAGCCGGACACACTTCGGACGGCCGTCGCCCTCAGAGTTGGTGCTCCAGTCTGTGCGCCTCACCGCTGCCGCTGTGGTGCACACATAGAAGAAAACGGACACCATGCCCTGTCATGCATGCGCAGCGCTGGACGTCATCCGAGACATGCAGCCATCAATGACGTCATCAAGCGATCGCTGACGAGTGCAGGGACTCCATTTGTGCTGGAACCGCCAGGGCTCGACCGTGGTGACGGCAGAAGACCAGACGGGCTGACCACCTTCCCTTTCTCGGAGGGGAAATGTTTAAGATGGGACGCGACGTGTGTTGATATATACGCCCCCTCCATAGTGAGCACTTCAGCCTCTGAGGCTGGGGCTGCCGCAGCCGCTGCCGAGAGCCGCAAAATTCGACGGTATGCCAGCATTAGCTACCGATATCACTTCGTGCCCCTTGCCGTTGAAACGGGTGGTACGTTCGGTAAGGCAGGAGCAGCCTTCCTTCGAGAACTAGGGCACCGTCTGGTCCGTGAAACGGGCGACAAGCGCGAGTCGGAATGGCTGATGCAGCGAATCTCCGTAGCTGTCATACGAGGCAACTCCACCTCCATAACCCTAGCTGGAAAGGAAGGTGCAGATCCGCCTTCCAAACTAAAAAACATCACTGTACCTTCGGCCCCTGCAAACCGCCTGGCTAGATACCGCGCCATGTTCAGGGACATGGCCGGTAAGTCCCCGAGGAAGGAGAGTGAGCCGGCATCAGAGTTGACTTCCCAGTGCTCACGGGACCCTATGTCAGACCCTGAGCTGGCAAGATACCTCAGGCCGCGAGTATCTGTGGAAAAAGCTCTGGAAACCTATATGGAGTAAAAATATGGTAAAGGAGGAGGAAGAGGATTACGTTTTTTTTAAAAGTGTAACTTTGATAATGTTATTTAGTGTGTCTTGATGCTCCAATATATTTTTCTCCTTTTTTCAAAAAAATATTGGTACTGTTTTCAGCTTCTACTAAAACGAGGGACCCCGCTGCAGAAAACCCGGAAACCGCTGTCACAGTTGCCAGAAACAAGGGACAGCCCAATGGGACAGCCCAATGGTGCCGATTGTTAGTAGTTACCAGAAAGTTGTCGCCTAGATACCCGAAATGTGACAGTCAATTTTTTTCAAGAAGTACACGATTGTGGACATATTTAAGGCCTTAAAGATAACGCAGATACCTTATCAAGTACTTCTCTGCCCATTTTTAAGGTTAAATCATATTTATAGTTTGAGTATCTTCGATTTATTGGCCCCTATTTCTTCGAATTTAGTATTAAGTACGCCTAAAAGCTACTAAGAAATGTACTAAATGAGTGAAAAAATAAACATAGCTGGGCAGCAATTCTACTTAAACTGCGCAACAGCGACAATACAAGTTCGAAAAATGTTTATGAGATGTAGAGCGTGCCAAAAATTCAAACAGGTGGGAAGCCGCATTTTTTGAGGGCATATTTATTAGCTATATCTGAAATAAGTGCAGGCTAAAACAAGCTAGAATAAATATTGCTGCCCTTGGCTAATCCAAGATGAATGTAGGCTACTGTAAGACTGATGCACTTTCACATATCAAACTTGGTTTTTCATTCCTTGGCCTGCTTTTGCCCTAGATTGGTTAGATCGATTTGGAGCTGGAGGAAGTTGGGAGAGTTGGCGCCAGCAACAGGCTGGCAACAACAGTGATTCAGGTGAGTTTTCATGATCAAATTATCATATCAATATTGTACAGATAGGAAATGTGTGCCAATGCAGTCCTCCACAAAGTGTTAACACCCACACTGGAAAGGGGCCTAGCAGTGGCACTAACATGCACTGGAGGGGGGCCTAGTAGACCTTCTCATTCAGAAAATCACAGCAAATCTCAGAAAGAAAGAGACTTCAAAAAACGCTGGTTGAGGGTGTGTTGCTTACTACCAGTGGTAGTAAGCAATGCACAGGACCTGAACTGCATGGAGTTAAAGCAGGATTTTGACTACACTGGATCTTTCTTTGGTATGTGAATTCCAATACCTCTGTACCTGTTAGGCCAATAGACATAATTTTACATCTATGCAGGCTAGTTGCCTCAGAGTTTTTACTGCAAGAAAAAATGACCAGGCAGGTGATAATCGTGGGTGGGAGGCAAATTTTAAGCATTTGATATGTTTATAAAAATGCTACCTAAGGTCCACTTTACCAACACATTTTAGGTAGATCCAAATACTATGTTAACATTGACATTTTTGTCCCTTTTGTTGATATGTGAGATAGAAGTTTATTGGGGGGGAAGCTGTGATTAGGTTTGCCAATTATGTGTACGTTCTCAAATCACAATGCTAAAGCATAGCGATTTTGACCATTGACAATCGCCTTCGGTTATGTTCCCAATAATAATTATTTTCATGATAATTGCTACATTTAATCATGATGAAATGTACCACAATTGGAAACACTCCTTCCAAAAATGGAAACTTCAAAAAGGGAAACGCATGTCATTGAGGGAAACTGCGGTTAGAGTTGCCAATAATGGTTATGGTCCCAATACTGGAAACAATGACCCATAATTGGAAATTTTCCTTCCAAAAACAAAAACATGATCTAAGAATGAAAACACAGTTTACTACTTTCATGCTATAATGGTTTGGTGCTTGAACCTTGCCTGCTGCAAAAAGTAAGAGACAGGTATAGGACATTCAACATATTGGAAATAGTATTCAAGTATACAATTATAATTTCCAGCTCTGTGTGACAGAGGAGGCGTACGTCGCATCGAGTTTGTGACAGCCAGCATACTTTCTGCACCTCTGAAGAGGAGAGGCGAGATAATTCCACCTTCCGGAGTTCCAGGGTGTACATGGACCCAATCAGAACATTTTCCGTTCACAATAACGCGTTGCTTACGATTTTCTAAATATGATGAAAGTCATTCCAGGGCCGCACCTGAGATTTGGTAAGAGTTTTTCAGTTTGTGAATAAGAGGTTTGTGATTGACGCTCTGGAATGCCGCTGAATAGTCCGTATAAATAACGTCAGTTTGATGGCCTAAATAGACTCCCACGCCGTTTTTAAAAAGCAAGCTAAATTTGAGTCACATGATCGGCGTGGGACAAAACCATGCTGTTTTGGAGTCAGGACTGGTTGCACATGAGAAAGAAGCACGTCACAAACGCACCGTTCGAGAAGTTTGCCAAACAGCCGAGGTGAGTGAGACAGACCGATAATTTGAAGGTAATTTTCTAGACCCCTTTTTTGGGAATGGGCACGATGTTAGCCTCCGCCCATCTGCTCGGAAAGGCACCTTGAGACACTAACTGCCTGAAAAGTATAATCAACGGCACCGACAGCTGCTCACTGCACTCCTTTATAATTTGTGCACTGATGTTATCAGGCCCACAGGCCTTATGCACTTGGAGAGTATTCAAGGAGTTGCGAACACATGGTTCAGTAATCACAAAGTGAGTGAGTGAGCTCAGGTCGTAAATGGGTGCTTCAGGATAATCCTGCACGGTGGGATCAGTAAACCTACTTGCAAATGTCATATTTAGCAGATAGCAGATGTCATATTTAGCAGAATGTCATATAGCAGATTCAAACAAGGACAAAACACATAAGGTTCTTTGTAAGGTTTTCGTCAAGTCATGATTTCATCACGTATGAAAATGTCTCAATAATGGAACGGTGGGAGTACCCCCTCGCCAGAGACTATCGAGGGTTCTGATGGTTCGATGGCTCTGATACGATTTGATGATTCGATGATATGAGGATTTGATGATTCAATGATACGAGGATTCGATGATTCAATGATTCAATGATACGAGGGTTCGATGATTCGGTGATCTAACTGACTCAAGTGATTACAAAGGCGACAAATCTGACCAAGCAATAAGCTGAGTAAAACTTATTAATCATACGGTAACGTATTGAACAGTGGAAATATGTCGGCAGGCGTGACCTTATAGAAGTATATTCCGCGCCATTATGTCCTAAGATTCCCAGCCAGCGGCTCTGGAAAGTACAAAAGTGTAGTCACTTGCTATTATTTATTAGCGCGGTGACAAATTTAAGAGAACATCAGGTTTTAAAGCACTGGCAAACCACCCTGTCTGCTAAACATCGCCAGCCACAACAAAATGCGTAATCACCGAGACCTATTTCAAGCCAGAAGAGGCATATGTACCGGTTAGATTGTCAGTTTTTTTATTTTATTTGTAGACTACTAAAAATTTGAAACGTCACAAAATGCCTAGGCATCGCATTCTAAAAGAAATACAAACTACGAGAAACACATAATATATTACTAGCTAGCTCTTATGTTCTGTTTTAACACGCGCCTTGACAGAGGACCATTGACGGAGGACCATTGACAGAGGACCATTGACGGAGGACCTGAGCCATGGGACTGGAAATACACTAGCCCACTAAATGGGGACAGCCGGAAAAAATCATTATTTTTGGTAAGATTCCGGTACGCAGCACCAGGTAAAACCCCCATCCTCCGGCACCAGCGAAACCGACTAGTACGCTGAAATAAGGAAGTAATGATTGTTTCCCCCAGTTCGTATCAACTATTGAGCGTATCATACTAATCTGACATCATTTAAGAATAGTTCATTTTGGGGCTTCATCACTTTTTAAGCCGACTGCATCACTGTGAATTTGAGTGATATCCTCTTGAGAGGATCGATTCTAGAAATAGACTGAATGTAAGGTTATGATGAAAAAGAGAGTCCCTCTGAATCATAGTACCTGTCAAAGTCGTTTGAAAACCGATCAATCTCGAATGGAGCCGAAGGGGCAGATGCAAATGTTATCGCCAGAGTGACGTCACAGCGAAGGCGGCTCGGGATTGGTGGTGGAGCTGACCAGGACGACCGTCGGGCGGCGGGTGTCAGCTGGTCATCATGAATACCTGTTTTTCTTCACCTTGAGTCGCAGTGCTCCAGTTTACCGCCACTGACGACGTGCAAAATGTGACACACTACACGGGCGTCCGGCCACTTCTCACGCTAGCTGAGGTTGAGCCAGTCTTGCACGATGGCCAGAGCTCAGCGATTCAGTGGTGGTGGGTGTCCGGTGCGGTGGAGCAGGCGTGTGTATTTGTCCACCTCTGCTGTTGTGGAAGGCTGTGGCCACGCCCTGAACCACTGAGAAAGGCCGGTGGGCCCCCTCACGGCCTCGGCCGCCGCCTCACACCCAGTCCTATGACACACACCGCAGCCCAGCTCCCACCTTTAGAACAGCGCGGCAAATCATTCTGGCGATAACTGCCTGCTTACTATTTTCAAAACCAATTCCATAAGTATACTTATGCATGCCTAATTTGATGTTGTTTTATGACCACTGCTTTAGTGAAAGTTTCACAAGAGTTGGATAGTGATCTCGTGCCCTCAGAGTATATTGCCCTAAAACTGCTTTCAGTGCTGGTCCTGCCAGTCGCAGCTCGATGTTGTCAAAAACATCGAAAGGGAACGTTCAGGGAATGGGTGGCTTTGTGGATAGCCTCAGCATCTCCTAACCTGCCGGTCCCGGGTTTAAGTCCCAGGGGAGACTCTGAATACGTTGAATAAGTCTGAAGTCCGAGCTGAATACGCCTCCTCGTCCCTGGTCTGTCGTGTGCCGTCTCCTTGTCTCTGGTCTGCCGTGTGCCGTCTCCTTGTCCCTGGTCTGTCGTGTGCCGTCTCCTTGTCCCTGGTCTGTCGTGTGCCGTCTCCTTGTCTCTGGTCTGCCGTGTGCCGTCTCCTTGTCCCTGGTCTGTCGTGTGCCGTCTCCTCGTCCCTGGTCTGTCGTGTGCCGTCTCCTAGTCTCTGGTCTGTCGTGTGCCGTTTCCTTGTCTCTGGTCTGTCGTGTGCCATCTCCTCGTCTCTGGTCTGTCGTGTGCCGTCTCTGTGTCCCTGGTCTGTCGTGTGCTGTCTCCTTGTCTCTGGTCTGCCGTGTGCCGTCTCCTTGTCCCTGGTCTGTCGTGTGCCGTCTCCTTGTCTGTGGTCTGTCGTGTGCCGTCTCCTTGTCTCTGGTCTGTCGTGTGCCGTCTCCTTGTCTCTGGTCTGTCGTGTGCCGTCTCCTTGTCTCTGGTCTGTCGTGTGCCGTCTCCTTGTCCCTGGTCTGTCGTGTGCCGTCTCCTCGCCCCTGGTCTGCCGTGTGCCGTCTCCTCGCCCCTGGTCTGCCGTGTGCCGTCTCCTTGTCCCTGGTCTGTCGTGTGCCGTCTCCTTGTCTCTGGTCTGTCGTGTGCCGTCTCCTTGTCCCTGGTCTGTCGTGTGCCGTCTCCTTGTCTCTGGTCTGCCGTGTGCCGTCTCCTTGTCTCTGGTCTGTCGTGTGCCGTCTCCTCGTCTCTGGTCTGTCGTGTGCTGTCTCCTTGTCTCTGGTCTGTCGTGTGCCGTCTCCTTGTCCCTGATCTGTCGTGTGCCGTCTCCTTGTCTCTGGTCTGCCGTGTGCCGTCTCCTTGTCTCTGGTCTGTCGTGTGCCGTCTCCTTGTCCCTGGTCTGTCGTGTGCCGTCTCCTTGTCTCTGGTCTGCCGTGTGCCGTCTCCTTGTCCCTGGTCCGTCGTGTGCCGTCTCCTCGTCTCTGGTCTGTCGTGTGCTGTCTCCTTGTCTCTGGTCTGTCGTGTGCCGTCTCCTCGTCCCTGGTGTGTTGTGTGCCGTCTCCTTGTCCCTGGTCTGTTGTGTGCCGTCTCCTTGTCTCTGGTCTGTCGTGTGCCGTCTCCTCGTCTCTGGTCTGTTGTGTGCCGTCTCCTCGTCTCTGATCTGTCGTGTGCCGTCTCCTTGTCCCTGGTCTGTCGTGTGCCGTCTCCTTGTCTCTGGTCTGTCGTGTGCCGTCTCCTCGTCTCTGGTCTGTTGTGTGCCGTCTCCTCGTCTCTGATCTGTCGTGTGCCGTCTCCTTGTCTCTAGTCTGTCGTGTGCCGTCTCCTTGTCCCTGGTCCGCCGTGTGCCGTCTCCTTGTCTCTGGTCTGTCGTGTGCCGTCTCCTTGTCCCTGGTCCGTCGTGTGCCGTCTCCTCGTCTCTGATCTGTCGTGTGCCGTCTCCTTGTCTCTGGTCTGCGTGTGCCGTCTCCTAGTCTCTGGTCTGTCGTGTGCCGTCTCCTCGTCTCTGGTCTGTCGTGTGCCGTCTCCTCGTCTCTGGTCTGTCGTGTGCCGTCTCCTCGTCTCTGGTCTGTCGTGTGCCGTCTCCTTGTCCCTGGTCTGTCGTGTGCCGTCTCCTTGTCCCTGGTCCGTCGTGTGCCGTCTCCTCGTCTCTGATCTGTCGTGTGCCGTCTCCTTGTCTCTGGTCTGTCGTGTGCCGTCTCCTTGTCCCTGGTCTGTCGTGTGCCGTCTCCTTGTCCCTGGTCTGTTGTGTGCCGTCTCCTCGTCTCTGGTCTGTCGTGTGCCGTCTCCTCGTCTCTGGTTTGTTGTGTGCCGTCTCCTTGTCTCTGGTCTGTCGTGTGCCGTCTCCTCGTCTCTGGTCTGTCGTGTGCCGTCTCCTCGTCTCTGGTCTGTCGTGTGCCGTCTCCTTGTCTCTGGTCTGTCGTGTGCCGTCTCCTTGTCCCTGGTCTGTCGTGTGCCGTCTCCTTGTCTCTGGTCTGTCGTGTGCCGTCTCCTTGTCTCTGGTCTGTTGTGTGCCGTCTCCTTGTCTGTGGTCTGTCGTGTGCTGTCTCCTTGTCTCTGGTCTGTCGTGTGCCGTCTCCTTGTCCCTGGTCCGCCGTGTGCCGTCTCCTTGTCCCTGGTCCGCCGTGTGCCGTCTCCTTGCCTGTGGTCTGTCGTGTGCCGTCTGTGTCCCTGGTCTGTCGTGTGCCGTCTCCTTCTCTGTGGTCTATCGTGTGCAGTACTGCAATCTCTGCCTGGTTAGCGCGTGACGTTGTGTTGCAGTCCCCCCATTTGGTAATAGCGCCGGTAGCGTTGGCTCTCCCGGCGCGTGCAACAAGAGGCCCGTGTCACTGTTCGCTCGCCGAAGGAAAACGGTGGAGCGGCTTCTTCCAGGTCCGCTCCTGATGTTCTGTAGGGTGGGACGTGGCTGTCTGCAGTGCCTGATCTACGCCGGTTTTTTGGGGGAGGGTCGATTAAAAAAGGTGAATTTTTTTTTCATTTTAAGATAATCAGTAAAAACCTTTTTGCAGATTAAAGTACCTTCCCCCTCCTCTTCCGCATCCACGTGTTGGGGTGATGGGGTAAGCCCTATCTTTTATATAGTTTTACTGTGCATACATCAACCCTGGCCCCATCGGTGAGCCATTGATGATCCCCTAAGGCTTTTTTCAGAATGGCAGAAAAACGCCGAGACGCAGCACCATGGTTGAAGGTTCTACGTCTTACCCTTTTATTTTCCCACCATCTCTCACATTTTGTACCCCGGCCACACTAGGTCAGGCCATCAGGCAAGGTCAAACAAGGTCAGCTTATTTCAACATTTGAGCTCTACCATAGGTACATTATAGCCGATCGATTTAAATTTTCTACACTTGATGACCCATCCAGGGTCTACAAAATGTATATCCAGGATTTCTCGATTTGGTGACCTCAGGTCAGGTCACGAGGCAACCTCTCCTATAGAAAAACATGGGTAAAAGCTGTCTTATGATATCAAAGTAACACAAATGATTGCAAATACTCAGATTTCTCTGATATGCATTCTTGACTAGCCTTTTGCGGATTCCAGGCACGAAATTTGCCCTTTGACTTATTTGAGGTTATTGCAGGTCACCAGGGGTCAAAAACAGTATTTTGACAATATATTTTGACCTAATAAAGTTAAAGCACTGAATTAAACGTCATCGTGTATGTCCTGTCACTGGATTTCATTTGATATACGGCAACCCCACTTTATGACCTTCCGTGGCCTCAGGCCATGGTAGGTCAAACCACTGTCATTATGTTCCACATAATGACAATGGTTTTCAATGGGAGGTCATTATGTTCCACATAGCGGAGAAAGCCCTCGCATTTTCGTTTTTTCAAGCCCCGACATTTTTTAAACATGCTTCACGGTTCAAGCTAGTCAATAATGCAAGTTAAACGCATTGATTGTTTTGAGTTTTAGAGTCATGCTTAACACGAGGGGTTTAAATATTTATAATGAATAAAAATTTGCCCACCCCTAGCTCGCGCAGCGGGACTTGAGTATGACGTCACTTTGCTAGGCTCACCTGTCAGCGCTCGAACAATTGGTGAGGGCAGTGTCGGTAGGGGGCAAACTGTTACCTTTTTCCCTATGCGAACGGTAAGTTCTGGGACAAATGAAATATCGATCAATATATATATATATATATATATATATATATATATATATATATATATATATAACCGCTTGCCCTATCACGTGTTTGAATATCATTATGAAGGTGCCACATTCCCTTTAACCCTCGCCCCACCGGGGGGCCATCGATGGCCCCCCTAAGGTTTTTCCGGGATAGCAGAAAAACGACGAGGCGCAGCACCGCGGTTGAGGGCTCTACCTCTCACTGCATCATTTTCCCATCATCCCTGAAATTTTTACCCCGGGTCACCCAAGGTCAGGTCACCAGACGAGGTCAACCAAGGTCACCTCACTTCACCTTTAGAGCTCTGTAAGAGCTACATTTCAAAGTCGATCGATTTGAAACTTCCTACACTTCATGACCCCTCCAGGGTCTACAAGGTGTATATCCGGGATTTTTTCGATTTCGTGCCCTGAGGTCAGGTCACGAGGCCACCTCTCCCATTGGAAAAGCATGGGGAAAAGCTATTTCATGATATAAAAGCCACAAAAATGATTGCAAATACTCAGACTGCTCAGAACAACGTTTTTGGACACCCTTTCACGGATCCCAGGGGTCATATTTGCCCTTTGACTTTTCCAAGGTCATCCAAGGTCACCAGAGGTCAAAAACAGTATTTGGACAATAACTTTTGACCTAATTGAGCTAGAGCGGTGAAACAAACACCATCGTGTTTGTCTTGTCACTGGCTTTCATTTGATATACGACAAGGTCACTTTTTGACCTTTCGTGACCTCAGGTCATATTAGGTCACGAGGTGACCTCTGGCGGTCAAACCACTGGCGGGAGGTCTTTACGTTCCACATAGCGGAAAAAGTACTGGCAATTTGCTATCAAATGTACTTGACCAGGCCTCAATAGCTCTAATGACATAAGAGTTATGCCCAGTTTGCTTAATCATTGCATATTTGAGTGAAAATAGCCGATCTTGACCTAATTTGACCTCTGGAGGTCAAACCATTGACCTGAGCACTAAAACATGCGAAGTAATTTCTTACTGAATTCACGCGAGCTTTCTATTGCACTTTGCAGATTTGCGCTAACGCCCATATTTTCGGAGTTAGAGGGGGGCCATCGATGGCCCCCGGTGGGGCAAAGGTGGCGCCGGATCCCCGGTGGGGCGCGGGTTAAGTTTGGTTGAAATTCTGCGAGGAATTCAGCGACTCATCTTTTGCTGGAACAATAAGATACCAATTCATATATAAAAAGCACCCTGGCACTTCTAAATGCATGCATTGGAGATCCATGGAGAAACAATGGATGTAAACGCATGCCTGCTCTTCATTTTATATTCCTACATAGGGAAGGACCGAAGCTTACCCTACCACATCGTTAAAGTCCGCACGAAAAACGCAAAGCAACGTGGCCTGCGGCATCGCATCCTTGATTATTCCAACGCGACTTCCGTTTTCTTCATCAGGCAATTGGTTCGACAGTCGTCAGGTAGCGAGGCTCAACCTGAAAACCGAGAATTTTTATTTTAGGTGGTGCCCCAGCCACAGACACGTACCATCAGATGCAGCGTCGGACCCCAGGGGCAGAGAAGGCAGCTGGCTCCCTGGTCTGCCTGGCTGTCCGGCCCCGACAGTGGCGCACCTGGCTGTCCGGCCCCGACAGTGGCGCACCTGGCTGTCCGGCCCCCGACAGTGGCGCACCTGGCTGTCCGGCCCCGAAAGTGGCGCACCTGGCTGTCCGGCCCCGACAGTGGCGCACCTGGCTGTCCGGCCCCCGACAGTGGCGCCACTGAGAACGATATAAAACCGTTTATTCTCTGCTATTCATACTTTTGAAATTACCGCGCCCCCGCTACAAAACACACCCAGAACATGCGTTACGAGGGCGCAACCGTGATTAAAAATTCGGTCCAGAGGGTGTATTGGCGTCCCTCCCTTCCACGTCTTGTTCTCCTGACGAACTAGGTTCGGCAGTCTTGCGTGACAAGGTCACTGCTTTGGCGTTCACAAATCTGTCATTTCAGAATATGTTGAGAAGACCTAAGATCGGAGAAGTTTTTCGTCAACCCCATATGAATGTATTGTATATTGCATGACACTTCGGCAGCCCCCCTCCCCCCGCCCTGTATGCGCTGCATGGTTGGCCAGCGGTATCTGAGTCGGCGGCGGCACCGTCGAAAACGACAGCAGCGGCAGCGCGCGGCTCCAGCCGCCGCCGCACGCGGCAGCCGCGCCGCTTTCGAAACCGGAGGTGGCGCGCCGAGGGGAAAAATGCTGTCGCATACATACATGTGAGCCAGAAGCGGTGTGTCTGTGACGCACGTCTGCGTCCAGAGTAACCAGCTAGTGTGGCACGGCTGGTGGTTTGGAAGTGCGATGGGCCGCCGGCATACAGAGGCCGCTTTTGGCTGGCTCTGTTTGGCCATGCCAGCGGCGGGAGGGGCCGTCTGGCCTTGGCTGCGGCTGGTGAAAGGTAGCGTCGCCGCCGCCGGCCGCTGCCGGCTCTCCACTACACTACACTACACTTCACTGCACTAGACTAGACTAGACTAGTCTAGACTAGCTTGTCGGCCTGATCAGGCGGCACACGCTCTATTCTGCAGCAGTGTGGGGAGCACGACGGAAGCGGCCGGTCTGCATTGTTTCTGACGACTGTTTTATTGTGGTTGCGCGGTTGGTTTGGATATGGAGCGGCGGTCCTGCGGCTGGGCGACAGGCGGAGACAGCGTCAGTTGTCTGGGGAGTGGCGCCCACCCACACCCACAGCCCGCCCGGAGCCACTGCTCTGCTGTCGGCCAGGCTGAGTTCCGACCTTGACGGCTGAGGACCGGGCCTGAGGCGAGACTGAGCAGGGCAGAAGGCGCGGCACGGCCAGCCACCGCTAACACTAACGGGACGCTGACCTGGATTGCCGCATGGTTCAACCATGACCTTCCGCAACCATGCAGTAGCCGCAGCTACAGACCTCCCTACACCCGCTCTACTGTAGCTACAGGCCTCCCTACACCCGCTACACTGTAGCTACAGGCCTCCCTACACCCACTGCACTGTAGCCACAGGCCTCCCTGCACCCACTGCACTGTAGCTACAGGCCTCCCTGCACCCACTGCACTGTAGCTACAGACCTCCCTACACCTACTGCACTGTAGCTACAGGCCTCCCTACACCCGCTGCACTGTAGCTACAGGCCTCCCTACACCTGCTGCACTGTAGCTACAGGCCTCCCTACACCCACTGCACTGTAGCTACAGGCCTCCCTACACCCGCTGCACTGTAGCTACAGGCCTCCCTGTACCCACTGTACTGTAGCTACAGGCCTCCCTGCACCCGCTGCACTGTAGCTACAGGCCTCCCTACACCCACTGCAATGTGGCTACAGGCCTCCCTACACCCGCTGCACTATAGCTACAGGCCTCCCTACACCCGCTGCACTGTAGCTACAGGCCTCCCTACACCCACTGCACTGTAGCTACAGACCTCCCTACACCCACTGTACTGTGGCTACAGGCCTCCCTGCACCCACTGCACTGTAGCTACAGGCCTCCCTACACCCACTGCACTGTAGCTACAGACCTCCCTACACCGACTGCACTGTAGCTACAGGCCTCCCTGCACCCACTGCACTGTAGCTACAGACCTCCCTGCATCCACTGTACTGTAGCTACAGGCCTCCCTACACCGACTGCACTGTAGCTACAGACCTCCCTGCATCCACTGTACTGTAGCTACAGGCCTCCCTACACCGACTGCACTGTAGCTACAGGCCTCCCTGCACCCACTGCACTGTAGCTACAGACCTCCCTACACCCCCTGTACTGTAGCTACAGGCCTCCCTGCACCCACTGCACTGTAGCTACAGACCTCCCTGCATCCACTGTACTGTAGCTACAGGCCTCCTACACCGACTGCACTGTAGCTACAGGCCTCCCTGCACCCACTGCACTGTAGCTACAGACCTCCCTGCATCCACTGTACTGTAGCTACAGGCCTCCCTACACCGACTGCACTGTAGCTACAGGCCTCCCTGCACCCACTGCACTGTAGCTACAGACCTCCCTGCATCCACTGTACTGTAGCTACAGACCTCCCTACACCGACTGCACTGTAGCTACAGGCCTCCCTGCACCCACTGCACTGTAGCTACAGACCTCCCTGCATCCACTGTACTGTAGCTACAGGCCTCCCTACACCGACTGCACTGTAGCTACAGACCTCCCTGCACCCACTGCACTGTAGCTACAGGCCTCCCTGCATCCACTGTACTGCAGCTACAGGCCTCCCTACACCGACTGCACTGTAGCTACAGGCCTCCCTGCACCCACTGCACTGTAGCTACAGACCTCCCTACACCCCCTGTACTGTAGCTACAGGCCTCCCTGCACCTACTGTACTGTAGCTACAGGCCTCCCTGCATCCACTGTACTGTAGCTACAGGCCTCCCTACACCGACTGCACTGTAGCTACAGGCCTCCCTGCACCCACTGCACTGCAGCTACAGACCTCCCTACACCCCCTGTACTGTAGCTACAGGCCTCCCTGCACCTACTGTACTGTAGCTACAGGCCTCCCTGCATCCACTGTACTGTAGCTACAGGCCTCCCTACACCGACTGCACTGTAGCTACAGGCCTCCCTGCACCCACTGCACTGTAGCTACAGACCTCCCTACACCCCCTGTACTGTAGCTACAGGCCTCCCTGCACCCCCTGTACTGTAGCTACAGGCCTCCTGCATCCACTGTACTGTAGCTACAGGCCTCCCTACACCGACTGCACTGTAGCTACAGGCCTCCCTGCACCCACTGCACTGTAGCTACAGACCTCCCTACACCCCCTGCACTGTAGCTACAGGCCTCCCTGCACCCACTGCACTGTAGCTACAGACCTCCCTACACCCCCTGCACTGTAGCTACAGGCGTCCCTGCACCTACTGTACTGTAGCTACAGGCCTCCCTGCATCCACTGTATTGCAGCTACAGGCAGGGGTGCAGAAACTTGCCAACTCGGCTACTGGAGTTTGTGACACATTTACGAAAATCGAGGTGCATAACTGTGACAAAAAAGCGATCGTGACTGTATGGTTCAAAATCAAACCACATATTTTCGAAATACAGAATAAAGCGTGTAGCGATTATTTTAATTTAGCAAATCTGTTCTTCAATTGCGCAGCGTGCCATCAGAGATACAATATTGGTACTGTGTTCAGTTTCTACTAAAACGAGGGACCCCCGCTGCAGAAAACCCGGAAACCGCTGTCACAGTTGCCAGATTTTAACATGCAGCCCAATGGTGCCGATTGTTAGTAGTTGCCAGAAAGTTGCCGCCTAGATGCCCGAAATGTGACAGTCAATTTTTTCGAGAAATTGACGATTGTGGGCATGTCTAAGGCATTAAAGATAACGTAGATACGTTATCAAGTACTTCTCTGTTCATTTTGTCAGGTAAAATAATATTTAAAGTTCGAGTCTCTTCGATTTAGCGGTCCCTATTTCTTCGAATTTAGTATTAAGTACGCCTAAAAGCTACTAAGAAAAATACTAAATGAGTGAAAGAAATAAACATAGCTGGGCAGCAATTCTACCTTAGCTACGCAACAGCGACAAGACAAGTTCGAAATGTTCATGTGATGCAGAGCCTGCCAAAAAATTTTAAACAGGTGGGAAGCTACTTCTTTTGAGGGCATATTTATTAGGTATATCTGAGATAAGTGCAGGCTAAAACTAGCTGGAATAAATAGTGCTGCCCATGGCTAATCTAAAATGAATGTAGGCTACTTTGAGACTGATGCAGTTTCACATATCAAACTTGGTTTTTCATTCCTTAGCTTGCTTGTGCCTTACCTTATTTGTGCTCTAGATCAAGATTGGTTAGGTAGATTTGAAGCTGGAGGAAGTTGGGAGAGTTGGCGTCAGCAACAGACTGGCAACAACAGTAATTCAGGTGAGATTTCATGATAAAATTATCATGTCAATATTGTACAGATAGCAAATGTGTGCCAATGCAGTCCACCACAAAGTGTTAAAACACTCACTGGAGAGGGGCCTTGCACTAACGTGCACTGAGGGTGCCTAGTAGACCCCCTTCTCATCTCAGAAAATCACAGAAAATCTCAGAGAGAAAGAGACTTAGAAAAACGCTGGTTGGGGGTGTGTTGCTTACCACCAGTGGTAGTAAGCAACACGCAGGACCTGAACTGCATGGAGTTAAAGCAGTATTTTGACTACACCGGATCTTTCTTTGGTATGAGACTTCCAATACCTCTATACCTATTAGGCCAATAGACATAATTTTATATATATGCAGGGTAGTTGCCTCAGAGTTTTTACTGCAAGAAGGAACGACCAGGCAGGTGATAATCGGGTGTTGGGGGCAAATTTTAAGCATTCGATCTGTCTATAAAAATGTTACCTAAGGTCCACTTTACCAACACATTTTAGGTAGATCCAAACCCTATGTTGACATTGACATTTTTTCCCTTTTGTTGATATGTGAGATATAAGTTCAGTGGGGGAGGGGAGCTGTGATCAGGGAATAATTATTTTCATGATAATTGCCACACTTAATCATGGGGAAATGTACCATAATTGGAAACACTCCTTCCAAAAATGGAAACTTCTTTAAAAAGGAAATGTATGTCATTGGCAGAAACTGCAGTCAGAGTTGCCAATGATAGTTATGATCCCAATACTGGAAACAATAATCCATAATTGGAAATTTTCCTTCCAAAAACATAAATATGATCTAAAAATGAAAATACAGTTTTCTACTTTCATGCAGTAATGGTTTGGTGCTTGAACCTTGTCTGTTGCAAAAGGTAAGAGACAGGTAGATGACATTCAGCATATTGGAAATAGTATTCAAGTGTACAATTATGATTTCCAGCTTTGTGTGACAGAAGAGGCATACGTCACATTGAGTTTGTGACAGCCAGCATACTTTCTGCACCTCTGGCTACAGGCCTCCCTGCACCCACTGCACTGTAGCTACAGACCTCCCTGCACCCACTGCACTGTAGCTACAGGCCTCCCTGCACCCGCTGCACTGTAGCTACAGACCTCCCTGCACCCACTGCACTGTAGCTACAGGCCTCCCTGCACCCACTGCACTGTAGCTACAAGCCTCTCTACACCCACTGCACTGTAGCTACAGGCCTCCCTGCACCCCCTGCACTGTAGCTACAGGCCTGCCTACACCCCCTGCACTGTAGCTACAGACCTCCCTACACCCCCTGTACTGTAGCTACAGGCCTCCCTGCACCCGCTGCACTGTAGCTACAGGCCTCCCTGCACCTGCTGTACTGTAGCTACAGACCTCCCTGCACTCACTGCACTGTAGCTACAGGCCTCCCTGCACCCACTGCACTGAGCTACAGGCCTCCCGCACCCACTGCCTGTAGCTACAGGCCTCCCTGCACTCACTGCACTGTAGCTACAGGCCTCCCTGCATCCACTGTACTGTAGCTTCAGACCTCCCTGTACCCACTGCACTGAAATTCCCTCTTTCGTAACACCCCCACGTGCTGTTGACGTTTTGGTGCACTCGGAACACCAAACGCAGCGCGACATCCAAATTGAGACCAACACTCCCCCTGGCGGTGGAAGTCTGCCACTGCTGGAGACCAGGGCCTTGGCCAGCGGAGCGGCACGCGATCGGGCCGATTCATCAGCGGGGACACCGGGAAGCTACGAGCCGGCCGGTGTGCAGAGCTGGCGGCTGACACTGGCTGCGTGCCAGCCGGCTACCTCTCTCCCGCCGGCCGGAGTTGGGCTGTCCGACCGGCACCAGACGGGCAGCCGGCGCGTCACAGCCTCAGACCACAGCGTGTAGTAACACTCCGGAAACAGCGCCGCATTCCCCACCTGCGATCATATACAGGCCGATCCAGTCTCTGGATTATGAGAATAGCATTAGAGACAGAGGAAATGTTTCAGTGAATCAATAGCACGGAGAACAGGCGGAGCCATGCGAGGACGTTTTGGGCTCGATAATCAACATTCCCAATTTTATCGTATAAAGTGCACTCTGAAACCAACACCAAAACCCATCAGTGGCTGTCACTTGACATGAAATACGCTGGCATAAGACATGATGCATACAAGTCACTACACAATGAAAAGTGATCTTTTTCTCGGTTATTGACTACTGAAAAATAGTACTTAGCTAAGGAATTTTTTACGCAAAGTTTTGATCTTCGGTTTAATAATGGATGTCATAAAACATCTGGTGGACATTATGCATCTTTTATCGATCCGAATCCAAGCAGCTTCAATGGGTTTTGACCGAGTGCAATTGAATGTTGCACGGAACAAGCTTGTTGGATAAAATAGTCAGTGTTCGGCAAGCTCATGCATTTCGGCACGACGGGAGCATTTCTCGATTCGGGCCATCAGCTCTAGTCACGACCATACGGGATCAGCAAGACCCATTCAGATTAGGCAGATAGAAATCGATTCAGTCAAAATGTGTTCGATTTCGAAAAATGTCATTCACAATTGCTTATTGACAAGTTGTGTCCCGGGAGAAAATTCATGATGGTTGAAAGATTGAATTAAAAAATAGAATACGTCAGAAATCGAAGTCTAACAGCATAATGCTCTTTTTATCAATTCGGAAGGATGAGTTTCCATCGGGTTCTAACCGAGTACAATTGATGTCTACATAGGGCAGGCTTGTGTTATAAAATAAGGAATATATAGGTTAAGTTATTTTATTCGTCGTCACGAGGGATAGACTAAGGAAACTATAAGAGCAAAGTTGATCAGAATCCATCGAAAATTGGAAATGGAGTTACAAATACTTTGGTAGCCGAATTTCAGTTTTAACTTTTCGAAGAAAATTAACAAGCCCCACAGCTACATCATTCGACTACCGTCATCTGTCATTCGATCGTATCGCCAAGATCATCGGAGTGATTTGCCAGGAATTGGGTATGTCGGAGATACCTATCAGTAAAGCACCATCTAGGAACTACATGCGTGGGAAAATTCGGACTGCAACTCGTCAGCTGATTGGAGATAAGCCAAGGAATGCCGTCGAGACTGCCGCAAAGTACTCACTTCCCCGGAGCCTGATGAGATGCAGCATCCCTTCGCCGGCTACCCTGAGAGGGTGAGAGTAAGGCATTAGATAAGGCCAGTGAAGAGGAGAGTTGGGTGGGTTAGTCCTAAGCAGTTGATGTCATTGATAGGGGAGATTTAATGACAGGGAGGGCAAACTGGGGCCATTTGGCCACATTGATTTAACTTTCACGACCCACATGATTTGACCTCCCTAGGTCAATGAGAATTTATACCTAGATGATACCTAGAGAATACCTAGATGATACCTAGGTAGATCACCATGTCCTACATAAAACCTCAAACGGGCGTTCTTCTAACGGTCTTGGTGTTTTTATGTCTCAGGCGTTGGTCACTTTAGTACCCCCTCTCCACTGCGCGTTGACGCCCTATACTACTCCATTGCGCGTTGACGCCATATATTACTCCACTGCCCGTGTTAAAGAAATCCTTTTATTTCTTACCACGCTCTTACTTGCCGGAATCCCGCCCTTGATTGCTTACCATCTCAGAAGTTGACTTATGGTGTTCAAGCTTAAAACTCAGCCCAAGTTCCAGCCATTCATCGTAATCTTTTGTATTATTTCCATATATCCAAAACCGTAAAGAAAGGGCTTTAAGACAAAAAAACAGATAACGCGAATAATAGACGAGGCAGTAGAAGACTGCCAAAAGAAGAAATTTTAGTTCAAGAGCAATGCACATTCTATTATCTAGCAAATTAAGTACATACATGTTATGCTGGGATTTCCCCTCGAACAAATGTCACAATATTAAATGTATTTCAATGAAAAGAAATAACGACTGGCAAAGACACGCCAGCCTTCAGTCTCTTCATTTATTCTTGAGAATCTCATACCAACAGGAAATATATAAAATCAAATATTCCTAATAGTGAGTAAAAAATTTAAACTTGTGGGCATTCTCGTCTTACCATTTCTTTGAAAACCGAAAAACTTAGCTAATCTACTCCATCATCAACAAGGCATTGCCCGTTGCTCAATTTTGTTTGTTTTGCTTGGTATTGACAGAAATGGCGCTCAAAGGCAGATTTGCCGCATTGCGTAAATGGCTCTGTCAGATTGTGTAAATCGTGTTGTCGCAGCCAGATTTAACGCACAAAGCTTTGGGGAAAATTGAATATGGCCACATCTGGTTGCAGTACTCTGACTGGTTTGAATCCCAAGCCCTGTCACTGCCCACGCAGTCCACGGGACAATTTTTAAGGGAATGTGGCACCTTTATAACGTGATTTTAACTGAGATAGCCAAGTTGTAAAGCTAGTCGGAAAACCCCGTACTCTATATATCATTTATCTTGGAACTCGATATTTCCGTAGAAAAAAAGCTAAAAACTACCCGAAATGTACCTCTCATGTACCTCTCGCCAGGCGGCCATTGTTGTGAGCTGCTGGTGTGACGACATATGCTGACGTCACGATGAGCATCAGCCAATTGAAGTCCTTGAAGCGTTTCGATTATGGTAAAGGCTGCCAGATTATGACATCATCCACGGGCAGATATTTATTTCTTTGCCTAGAGGAGTATTTTAAAAATCAAAATATTGAGCTTATTGTGCCTTTTCAGAGAAATGATGGACGTTTTCATGATTTTTGGCTAAGAAACCCCTAATTGCACTAAATTCCAGGATTTGACCAAGGTGCCACATTCCCTTTAAAGATATAAACGCTGATGCAACGTTGATGTGCTACAAGCGGCACCCTAGCAGTCAGCCTCATAATTACACGCGGTGCCTTGATGAACCATTGGGGGGAAAATTGTATTTTAATGTCATAAATTGTAAGAAAGAAAGGTATATTTTCTTCTAAGCGATTGAAGGCGTAGGCTGATCTACATAGGATTGCCGATCGGGGGAGGGGGCACATGGTTGGGAGGGCGCGCCATCCGAACCAAAAAGGGCGCCACTTTAGGACTCAAAACCTATTAGGTGGGCGCCAAATCCTATCATGGGGGTACCGATACTCGCATCCTGGAGGTGGGGGTGGTGGTGAGAAGTCATATTCCAGGGAGCGCCATCAGCCTTTCAGGGGCGCCGAGTCGTAAAATTGTCAGAGTCGTAACATAAACGCCGGGTAAAATTGTCGGCAAAGTTGCGTAATCGATCAAGGATAAGTTACGTTAAGTACATCGGTGCTTCGCGCCGCTGTTTTCTGGCACTGTCGAAAAAGAAAACTCTCGAGAAGAGCGTTGGAACACTCTCAGTCACCGGGGCGACTGTTTAATAGGTAGAGTTGAAAATAACAAACATGCGATTTTCTCCTTTGCCTAATGTTTTTTGTTTGCCTCTAAGTGTGTAGAAACTGGGAGTAAAATTGTTATTTCCCAAAAAAATAATTTTGATTGGTGGAATTTCAGTCGAAAAGTTGGTGTTTTCCGCGTTTTTCTCTGTTTCGGCCGCTTGGTGCTAAACAATACTACATATTTAACCGCTCATAAAGGTAGTTATAAATCTCACTGTTTTAAAGATCATGCCAGTTTTGAAAACTAAAGAGCAACAGCTTTCTAAATATGGTTTTACTTTGTCAATACGGATTTATTTAGATGGGTAGAATCCCGATGAAACATGTTGAATTTTTGGTATAATTTCCCAGTGTCGGCCGCCATTTCGGATAAAACATACTACCTTTGAACTAATTGCATACTTGTTCTAATTATAATGCTCAATTCGCTTGAATGAAATTGCCTTTGCTGCTTTTACTTTCAGAAGTTAAATTGCACTTTAAAAATTGTCTCAAATGTATTTCGTGACGGTATGATCAGGAGCATTGCATTGTCTCAGTCCAGAGAGAAATCGAACAGAGCCTTGTAGTCAGCTTTGCTCTCTGGCCTCTTCAGTATCTTCCTAGAATGCTCAGCGCTTCCTTGGTGATGGTGCAGATGTGAGCAGCGGCTCGCTTAGTTTGACTGAATCCCAGCAGATCAGAGCTTGCAGGGTTTCAGCCTGGAAGTTGATGGGGAGAGCTCGGAACTGGCGAGTCAGTGACAAACCGAGCTCAGGACCCTTCCTGATATTGTCCATAATCACCTGCAATGCCAACCTTTTCTCATCCTCCTCGTCTGAGGCCAGTATGGTGATCAGCAGCAGCTACGGGTGGGCACCAGTGAGGTCACTAGCTGCTCCGTGGCGATGGTGGATGTGATCAGCAGCTCCTGACGATCTAGGGCTCCATCACGGCCTAACTTCATCTGAGCAGTACTTTTGCGCTATCTGAAATTGTCTCAGCATGTATCGGAGAACAGTCCACCAGCTTGCAGTCCTTCTTTATAGAAAATCACTTATTTTAGTACACCCCGTGGATGAGCAAAGAGAGCTACCTAAGGTCCGCCGGATCCTACCTCACTAACACGTTCTCCCTGGTCCACAGGTCTAGTAACCGGTTTGCGGTCGTAAGCCAACGGCTGTGATCCGGGGGCCCGTTCACAATGATCTGGAGGGATTGAGGGTCGGTGCCTGACTCCAGTGCCCGCATCATCTTGTACCCGCACTGCTGGTCCCAGCTTACGTCTGCTAACACCCTAGGAGGAAGGGTGACGAGTGGTTCACCACAAGATATCGTTGGGAAGTCACTGCTGTAGGGTAGGGGCTGGGTGTGCGGGAGGAGGCAGCTGGTAGGTCAGTCCAGGTTGGTGATCAAGTGTAAGGAAGCTGGTGATCCTCAGGGCGATCACATGGCCTGCCTCATCTCTTTCACATTTTCCCTGGTGTAGTGCATCAAGAACTCACCCTTGCCGTCTGTGAGCGTGACATGCACTTCCTTGATATGCTTGACGACCCTAGTGCCGCACTCCAGAGTGACCCAAGCCTTCGCCGTCTCTTCCTTTCCATCAAACTGTATGAAACTGATGCCAACGGTCCTCGTTCATTCCTCCGCCTTTATCGTCACCCTCACCATTTCCATCTCCGCTCCCTGACCACCTTGGCCTGGTCCACCAGCAGACCGGGGTCCTTCGTGCTGACCAGCTTCATGTCCACGGTATAGGAGGAAAGGATGTTAGCCAGCGTCATCTGGGACACGCCGTCCCTCGTAACCATCAATCACCGTCTCAGGGAAATGCAAATGCTCCGGTTCTGCCGGCCGCTCCAGTTTCTAGAAGCATTGGTATCATCACTCCTGGTGGGAAGCTCATGCATGGTGTCCTCCCACTCCTGGAGTAGCTTCTCCTGATCCTGCTCATGCTCCCTGTGCCTGGTGAAGAGCTCCTTCTCTCTTGTGGCTTCCTTGTGCTCCCTTTTCTCCCTCTTCTGCTTATCCAGCAATTCCATTTGCAGAGCCTTTTCTTGTCTTGCCGTCTTCACTGCATCCATTCCAGCAATCACCACCTTGCCCTTGAAACGAACCTTACTCCGCTGGTCGTACATGAAATCCAGCTCTAACTCAGATATTTTGGACTCCTTGGGGCCCCTGCACCGGATATGAACCATGGACTTGCAGCTGATGGGGCAGCCGAGCTCAGCGTAGAGGGTGATGGGGCAGTGACAACTGGATATGTCAAATAGTTTGTCCAAATCTTCCAGGACGCTCTCCCTCTCCCCTCAGGCTTTCCCATATTTCTTCCTCGTACCTTTTGGCTTCTATCCTCCACTGGCTACTCCCTTAATTCTGGTCCACAGCATTAACACTATCCCCGCTACCTCCCTTCTCTTCACCAGCGCCCCCACCATATTACTGTTGACCTTCCACGATGAGGGGACAGCCTTTTCTACCTTCTTCTCCACCTCCATGTTGGAGATGTACCTGCAGTACCTACCTACCTAGGATCCCTAATCCTTTCCAGTAGTATTTTTTGGAGGACACTCCTACTAGTGGGGTGGACGGCAATAAAAAGCTCCTCAGAACTACCCACAAGATTTGCCAGGTGAGTGTCAGCGGCTGACCTGGTCCTAGGACCACCAGACATACCAGCGGCTAGGAGAGGCTAGGATGCTAGGAGAGTATGAAGGGAGGAAAGTATACAGAGGAGAGTATAAGGTCAGGTTTACAAATTTTCTAATGCATATTTGAAAAAATTGCACTTAACTTACGTCAATAAAATATTGAACAGTTTTCATATTTAGGTGAAGGTAGTATATTTTACCAAAGGTGGCGGCCGACACTGGGAAACTATACCAAAAATTCAACATGTTTCATTGGCATTCCACCCATATAATGAATCCGTATTGACAAAGTAAAACCATATTTAGAAAGCTCTTGCTCTGTAGTTTTCAAAACTGGCATTACCTTTAAACCAGTGAAATGTATAAATACCTTTATGAGCGGTTAAATCTGTAATATTTTCAGAACCAAGCGGCCGAAACAGAGAAAAACGCGGAAAACACCAGCTTTTCAACCGAAATTCCACCAATCGAAATTATTTTTTTTGGGGAAAAAACAATTTTATTCCCAGTTTCTACACACTTAGAGGCAAACGAAAAACATTAGGCAATGGGGAAAATCGCATGTTTGTTACTTTCAACTCTACCTACTGTTTAATCTCAGTTTAAAACCCATTTCCAACGGGCTCCCGGCTACCCCTTTTTCCAACAAGGGGGGGCATGCTCTGCCTTCCACTAAGATCTCAAAATCTACCCGGACAATTTTTAAAACTCAAACTGCAATCGATTCCTCTCGCGCTAAACTCCATTTTGAAGAAGAGAATCAAAATTTTGACAATTGAGGGTAGGGGCTTAAAATATACAAAATGTCTGCCTTTTTAAGTTTATCCGTAACTCTTGTCTCTTAGGCTTGATTTTCACGAAACTAGTATGGATTAACAGGAAATTTCTTGGAAATGGTCATATCTCTCATTTGGGTGAAATTCAAAATTTCAAGGGTGGTTCTCGGGTCCAGAAATTTGGGGGGAGATATATGAATTTTTCATGTATTCTTTGCAGAAATGCACACGCCAGGTACAATGTGATATCTCTGATGTCAAACAAAATGCTCAAATACCAATAATATGTCAGAGGCGGATTCAGGGAGGTAAAAAGTGGGGTAAGACACAAGTTACCCCGCCTTTCAGGTATGGCTACTTTTCAAATTAATCCGCCTTTATCCACCCCTGCCCAACCCGGGGAACACTCCTGGATCCACCTATGGATGACTGTGTCCATTTGGTGTTAGGACTAAATGCATATACACAATGCGTTGCCCCATTCAATGCAGACACAACACTAAAATACGCTTGAAAGTTAGTGAACCCCCTAATTACGGTACCTAAGCACGCTTATGATATCTTATTATCCTTTGCCCGGGTGGGGGTCTTTTTAGACCCCCTCGGGTTTTTCCAAAGTGATAAAAAAACGGCGGCGCGCAACGCCGCCAAACTTAGTCTAGCTGTCCCTTCATCATTTTTACATATTTCCTGAAAATTTTAGCTCAAGGTCATATCAGGTCAGGTCACCAGGCCATGTGAAGTGACCTCACCTCAAAAAAATGCTTAGGGCCGCATAACTAAAAGAAGGGTTGATCGATCAAGTTGAAACTCATACCACATATTGGGCCCACCAGGAGCTACAACATTCGTTCCGGGATTTTTTATATTGGTGACCTAAGGTCATGTGCAGAGCATGACCTCCCCATTGTCAATACATGGGGAAAATCACGAAATGAGCTTTTCTCAGTAAGTATGGATGGAATCAACTTCAAACATCGGTTACGACTTGCTCTTAGCCCATTTCTGAAGTTGATGTCAAAAATTTTGACTTGTGACCTTTAAAAGATCACCTTAGGTCAAATAAGCATTTTTTGGTGTTTTACTCTATACATTTTGAATAAACTAAGATAGAACTTTTATTTTGTCACCAGAAAGTGTTTGTATAGTCACTGCAAGTCAAATGATGCACATCATGACTATACCAAGTCAAGTTGGGTCAGACCGTTGACCTGGGTCAGGTCAAATTCTTAAACTTGACCTGGGATAGCAATATTATATAGCATTCAATTCGTATTGACGAGAGAATTGCAATGGTGCATCAACTAATGCTGTATCTTGTTTGGTTTGGAAGTTATGAGCGAAAAATGAAACGCCCTTATGCATGGGTGGCTATGGACATTCCCAAGAACATGCTCAATATTCAGTGACCTGAAGCTCCCTAGGCTTTGACCTGACACGAAAATGAATGCCACTGTAATGAAAGAAAAACTCAAGAGCTTTTGAATTGTGTTGAAAAAAATGTTTCTAGCTATCATAGCTTCTGAGATATATTGGGATTTCTTAGTACAGCTCATATTGGCGATTTTGACCTATTTTGACCTCCGGTGACCTTGATATTGACCTGACAAGAAAAATGACCGAAGTGTTTTCGATATAATTTTTGAAGAGCTTTCGATTGCCGTTTTGCGCTTTTTCTAGCTCTCTTAGTTTTTTAGATCGTGGGGGTCTTTTTTAGCCCCCCCCACAAGGGCGAAGGTGGCTCGTACCAGCCACCGGGGCGAGGGTTATCATAACAAACACGGAAGGGATCAATACATCCATATTTTTACCCCTCCCGTCCATTCTGTAGGCAGTTTATTAAAATTTGGAAGAGTTCGAATGGATAACATTGTAGACCCCCATTTTGAGCTCCTGGAACCGCCCATGGCCAAAAATATATCGAAACACACATCAACTGTCATCCTAAATCTCAGTAAGAGCGCTCAAACATTACAACTGCCGCCAATTCGTAACATACAGCTTTATTGTAGGACAAACGCAACGCAGATGACAATGCTCGGCTTCTGGATAAAACCCCCCCCAAGTTCGCGAGCTATAGATCCGCCTCTGGCACATATATATTTTCAAAATTTTTAGGAAGCACGGGTTATAAAGTTTTAAGAAAAGTCAAAAAATTTCAAGAGCCTATCTCAAACCGTTTGTGAGATACGATGGAAAAGCCTGAGGGGTGGGCAGAATCTGCCCCTGTTGGAAATAGGGCTAAAACCCATTTTTAAATTGGGACAATGGCTTTAAGGACGGCAGAACCCTGCTGGAAGAGAGAGGAGAACATGTATTTTGAGACAGATTTCACTGATTCAGCGAGCCAGCCGGTACTTGAAGCCGAGGCTCGCGGCTCAGGACTCGTCCCATCCACAGAAGGGCACTGCTGCCTCAGCATGCCCGAAACACGCCAATTCCAATCGCAGCGTTTTAATATCTTCTCTACTTGACATTGTTTAGGCTCGAACGAGCATGCAGTTTGAGCACCTTCTGATGTGTGTCAGGGCCTCTCAGAAGCCACGGTCGGTCAGTAGAATAGCCTGGAATCTCAGAGAGCTCCTCATGCCTGGCCGGTAGCTGCGGACGGCGTCGCGAAGGACAGAGCGCTGCCAGGGCGTGTCCGGCGCGGACTCTGAAGGACGGCCGGGCTGACGTCCTCAGTCGTGCGTCCCAGCGCAGCGCCGCCGCAGCTGCGGAAACACCTTGAACGGCCCCTGCCCGACCCTGCCGCCGACTGCACCACCTGCCAGAGACTGCACTGCAGAGGGTGGCGGACACCCTGCCAGAGAGTGTACAAGAGGGTGGCGGAAGCGCGACAAAGGCTGGTACTGCGACCACGGGGCACGCATAATTGGGAAGTCAAACGATAGATAACGGGAATATATGGCAATTGTTAGATAAAATTAGCATCTAAGAGGCACCTGGCAGGGTGGAGTGGACCCTGGGTAGCGCAGTCGGTTAGCGGGTACGTTCAGTGTCAACACATGACCACTGACGTCAGTACTACCAGACAGCCAACTCCCGCCCGGCCTCTGCGGCGTGCCCCATTGAACCACCACTTTGCCACCAGGTTCAGCTGATCTTTGTGGTAAAAGGGACGGTAAGTCATTGACTGCTGGCATTAAATCTGTATATCAACATAAGTATTTCCGTACGCATTTTAAAATGAGTTTTAATAATGTAGAAAAACTTATTACACGCAGGCCAATGCCAAACCGCCTTTTTGCCACATAGATCAGCTGATCTGGGTAGTAGAATAGTGGTTCAATTGGGCATGGCAAGCGCCATATCAGTTGGCTGTCTAATAGCATTGCACATGACCTTCTACAGTGCTAAGGCTGGTCGCGGGTTCGAGACCACCCGGAGGAAGATTTGAGCGCCCTGACCCAGCGCGGGTCTGCCTTGCTTCCTGCCGTCCCTGTTGCCCAGCTACCTTCCATTCAGAGCGGCGCGTGATACGAATAAGTAGAACCTGCTTTGTGGGAAGGGCATGGTTTCCAAGGACAGCTTCCCCTGCTGAGCAGATTTTGTATCACAATCAACATGAAATCACGGTCCAAGCACAGCTCTGTTTTGGGTATGTGTGGAGAAGTCCAAGTACAGCTCTGTTTTGGGTATGTGTGGAGAAGTCCATGTGTAGACGGGGTCTCCTCATGGCCCCGTCGGTATGAGCCGCATGCCCAATCTGCTTCCGCTGTCTCGGTCGTCCAAAAGCAGTGATGCCGTTTCTGGTTTTATTTTATAACATCTCGTGACTTCAAATCTTCATAATTCTGCCGTTCACAGGAAGGTGTCACCCGCACACACACGTGCGCTCTCGCTCGATGCTGCAGCGGAAAATGACCCGGGGTCAACGCTTGACCTGGCCGCCAGGCGGCAGTCGGGGCAGAGCCGGAAGGGCAAGTTATGTGGGCAGTAATAAATGCTCACGGTGAAAATAAGTGCGGAGACTAATTAGTTGTATTAACATTTGACAAGAGAAGTTCACCACATAAGCCTAGAAATCAAATAAACCTATCTTTCAGAAAATCAGTTTCCAACCGGAAGACTTGAGCGACATCTGCTATCTAGCCGGCAGAGGCTCACGATGACGTCACAGGATGCGGCACAGTGACGTCACCGATAACAATAGTGGTAGCGCACTTCGTCCAGCAACAGTACACTCAGGTCTACACATGCACCAGCTCTGTTTTGGGTATGTGGGGAGAAGGACACCATCGGGCGGTGATGAAGTTTAGTACCAGAGGACATTCTGGAGTCCATGCCCACAGACCAGAAGTTATCATACAAACTGGTACAAGCTGTGAAATGTGGCACACTTTCTGCATATATGCAGGAAATTCAATGTGGCGGGCTTTCCCATGCAAGGTGGCTAACCACTGCCCGGAGCTTGGTTTACATGTGGACCAGAATGCACGAACTCGTTGGCCAGCCGTTGGATTATCTGAGGATTCTAGTTGAGTTTTGTGTCCAGGTCTACTTAAAAATGTATTTTGACATTAAAGTGAAGTAGAAGCTACAGGACCGGCCACAGAATATCTTGACACATCTTACCACGCGCATTGACGGGGGCGGGTACCCGCCCCCTCGGTTTTTTAGAGACAGTATAAAACGGTGGCGCGTAGCGCCACCGTACTTGGCAGACCTATTCTTGGCCATCTTTACAACTTTTGTCAAAGTTTCAAGATTAGGTCGTCTCAAGTCAAGTCACCAGTACAGGTCAAGTGACCTGATCTCAAAAATAGTTTAAGATAACAGAAGTCAGAGCAGGGTGAACTTATCTGATTGAAACTCATCAAATAATGGGCCCACCGGTTTTCTAAAATATGTTCCACTTTTTATATCGATAACCTAAAGTCAGTTACGAGCCATGGGACGAGCCATATTTTTCCCATATCTCCATTGGAAATACATGGGAAAAATTGTTTTAGCTGAATAAATTAGTAATGGATAGTGATAGCGCGTTTATTTCAACTTAAGTAAATTGCCATTGTCTTTGCAGTTCTAATGATATGTATTTTGACCTACTTTGACCTTGAACTAACCTCATCATCTCAAATACCATGTTTAACTTGATTTGATCTAGCAAAGTTATATTATACATGATTCGATTTGGCTTGTTGAGAGTATTCCAATAGTCTGAATTATTTTGCTCTATCTTTACTCGTTCAGATATAGTGACCGAAAACCTTTTCTAACATGTTATCCCTATGACAGCATGTCTTGACCTCTAGTGACCTTAAATGTGACCTGACAAAAAATGATTATAATATTTGCGATAGAGAAGTGGATGGGATACCCCAAGCCGTATATCGACTTTCGCTATCTAGCGAGGTTCTCGAGATCTTAGGGGGCGGGTACCCGCCCCCCCCGTCAAGGCGAAGGTGGCTCAGACCCCGTCAATGCGCGTGTTAAGCTGCTTCAGTCACAGCCGAAGGCAGTGTGGAAAGCTGTAAGCCTTAGCGTCAGAACTGGCGCCTGGTTCGCTCATCCAGAATATATTCACCTATCGCTTGTATCCAGTGAGAACAGGGCCGACCGACAGTTCGCTGTGAATCAGATCTTGAAGATCAGAGGAGACTACGAATATGGAGATATGAGCGCCCGCTCACGCATCACCCCGAAGCCCAACATAAAAGCAAATCGTCTTCAAGATATGATGGATTGGGGGCCTGACACCATTCATCAGCCCCTGTTTACGTGTGGACTACTGAAGACAAATATCGAGGATTTTCTCGACCAGCCATTTAAGGCTCCAGACTTCTGCATTCATACGCAGAGTACAGAGAGAGAGAGAGAGAGAGAGAGAGAGAGAGAGAGAGAGAGAGAGAGAGATAGTAAAACAGGTGTCAGGGGCAGTTGCAGCAGTGGTAGGCAGGGAGGCTCGGGAATGTTTCATACGGGCTAGGGCGCACCATAGGCAGGACCTGCTGGTCTTTAAGACATAGAGGCATATCATGTCAGTATTCTAGTAAAGTATGAGTGGAATGTACAGTGTCAGCATGTCGATGCATTTGCTCCTGTTACCGCCCAAAAAAAATCCGCTTTCTGTGTCATCACCTCATTATTTGTGTGCGAGCGTCGAATGTATCGTGACTTCTGAAGTAGAATATAAAAAAATTACTGCCAATATTTTGCTCTGTTACAGCTGTTATCTCAGAAATAAAATTAGAAATATATATATATATATATATATATATATATATATATATATATATATATATATATATATATATATATGTATGCTTGTATGTGTGTGTGTATTTTAATGCACTCACCATCCAGAAGACAAAAAGTGCCAGATAGAATAACACGCGCATTGACGGGGGTCTGAGCCACCTTCGCCTTGACGGGGGAGGGGGTTCATACCCCTAAGATCTCAAGAACCGCGCTAGGTAGCGAAAAACGGTAAACGGCGTTGGATAGCCCATCTACTTTTCCATCGAAAATATTTAAACCATTTTTGTCAGGTCACATTTAAGGTCACTAGAGGTCAAAACATGCCGTCATAGGGATAACATGTCAATTAAGTTTATCCCCATTACAACTGAACAAGTGAAGATAGAGCAAAACGATTTAAACAATATGAATCCTCGCAGCAAGCCGAATCGAATGATATATGACATGACCTTGCCCGGTCAAATCAAGTATTTGACCTGACCTGAGATCAGGTCAAAGTCAAATTGGGGAAAATGCATATCATTAGAACCGCAATGACAAGGCAAATGTAATGCAATCAAAATAAACACTGTATCTCACTTCATTACTGATTTTTTTCAGTTGAAACCATTTTTCCCATGTATTTTCAATAGAGAGGTCATGGCTCGTACCTGACCTTAGGTCATCGACATAAAAAATACCAGAACATGTTTTAGAGAACTCGATGGGGCCATTATGTGATATGATTTTCAATCGGATAAGTTCACCCTGTTCTGACTTATGCTATCTTAAACATTTTTGAGGTCAGGTCACTTGACCTGTACTGGTGACCTGACCTGCGATGACCTAACCTTAAAATTTTGAAAAAAGTTGTAAAACTTATGAGGGAAAAGGTATGCCAAGTACGGTGGCGTTACGCGCCACCGTTTTTCTGCTTTCTCCGAAAAACCCGAGGGGGCGGGTACCCGCCCCCATCAATGCGCGTGTTAAAGACGAATTTTTAGCTATAGGTATGACATATATTTGGGGATGAAAACATCATTTGAATCATGATGATGTTACTTTTCCCTAGTCTTTCACTATGGGCCCAGTGGTTCTGCGGTACCTGCCCATTATCTATATGCAAATATAAGATATGATTTCCCGCCACCAAGAAATGTTCAAATTACAAAAAAATGGTGCAGTCCCTTTTAAAATTCCGCGTTACAACCCGATATGTCTGGGCCGAAGAGTAAAACGAAAAACTTTTATTTTGACGCTGTACCCTAACGGGTATTTTCACTACGTCTGCTTGACCCTGCCCCACGACACCATTCACGCCTTACTGACCCAGTCTCGACCCATGGCCCCAGTCCCGACCCACGGCCCCAGCCCCGACCAACGGCCCCAGCCCCGACCCACGGCCCCAGCCCCGACCCACGGCCCCAGCCCCGACCCACGGCCCCAGCCTCGACCCACGGCCCCAGCCTCGACCCACGGCCCCAGCCTCGACCCACGGCACCAGCCCCGACCCACGGCCCCAGCCTCGACCCACGGCCCCAGCCTCGACCCACGGCCCCAGCCCCGACCCACGGCCCCAGCCCCGACCAACGGCCCCGGCCCCGACCCACGGCCCCAGCCCCGACCCACGGCCCCAGCCCCGACCCACGGGCCGCGACCCACGGCCCCAGCCCCGACCCACGGCCCCAGCCTCGACCCACGGCCCCAGCCCCGACGCACGGCCCCAGCCCCGACCAACGGCCCCGGCCCCGACCCACGGCCCCAGCCCCGACCCACGGCCCCAGCCCCGACCCACGGGCCCCGACCCACGGCCCCAGCCTCGACCCACGGCCCCAGCCCCGACCCACGGCCCCAGCCCCGATGCACGGGCCCAGCTGCGACCCACGGCCCCAGCCTCGACCCACGGCCCCAGCCCCGACGCACGGGCCCAGCTGCGACCCACGGCCCCAGCCTCGACCCACGGCCCCAGCCCCGACCCAAGGGCCCGAGCCCCGACTTACAATGGTAATGGACGTGACTTACAATGGCGAGCCTACCAAAAGCCAAACAGAACTGCAGATGTAAGCCGGAGGAGCAATCATTATACGCTCTCTAACCAGCTGAGCCCTCAACGGTCAGCTGAGTTTTCTTTGCCCGCGGCATTAAATATTATTCTTAAGTGTTTTTTTTTCCTTTCAGAAGGAGCCCCCTTGAAGGTGAAAGAAATTCCTTCAGAAGAGAAAGAATTACTTACGGCCTTTTTCGCTTTTTGAACACAAACGGCTTCCAACGCGATGTGGTGGATACACAGCTGTCTCGTTATGGCGCAGCTGATATGTTTCAGGAGTGCTCTGGTTCAAAGCGATTTTTGGGGTTAGCTGATGTGAAAAATTGACTTACCGAACTAGCTGGATCTTAGCAGTGACCGCCTCTGCCGCTCAGTGATATTCAGTTTTGCTCGTCTACAATTGTTGGTTCCAGAGGAGCCCTTTTGGTGCTGTTACAGAATCATGTCCGGTGCCGCCCCCTCCCCACCCCATGAACGAGATCCTGGCTACGCCCCTGCGCACCCACGCGCCCTATCATGTCCTCACTCTGTACCTATCCCGCTCCTTATCAGATCGAGGGTATCAGCAGGGGGCGAGCCATGCGGTATACAGCATCTGTCCCTAAGGAAACCCCGATGTCGATCTCAGACGAAGCAAGCCAAAGAATCCGCCTGCCATTGGTTGGGTACCGGCTGATGGGTTATGTACAGCTGCTGTCTCTCGGGTTCGGTACTGTCTGATGGATTGGGTACAGCTGCTGTCTCTCGGGTCTCAGGAACTTTTTGCACGCTGCTCCTGGGAAAATCACTTTCACAGGAAATGCTGGCCTTCTGCAGGCCAGCGCAGGTCTTTCTCGGAATGTTTTACTTCTGATGGCATTAACTAGTGCCCAACCATGGACACGATATCAAAATCACACGAGAAAAAATCGTGAGGAAACTGTGGGTGCAGCTGGAAGGTGCAATATCACTTCGCGGCACCTATTTTGCGACAGAATACAGCCAGCTACTCGTTTGAGGAGTAGGAAGTATCAACGACACACGCACGCACGCACGCACACACGCACGCACGCACGCACGCACGCACGCACGCACGCACGCATGCACACACACTTGACACGAAAGCTCCGACCTCACCATCCGAACGAGCAATTCCCGTAATGACAGGCTAATTTAGAAGCCAAAGCTCAACGTTCCGCAAAGCACAGGGACGGCCGCCCCGCTCAGGTGACCCTCTGACCAGACAGTTGCTAGCCGACCTGCGTCGGGTAAATATTGACCGCTAGAGCGTCTCATGGGAACCGATTCCAATCTCTCACCACTGCACGGCCACTGCACGGTTTTCTGAGCGGACCGGAGCCCAGCGCTCTACCAACTGATCTGCCGGGGCGGCAGTACAGGTACCTCAGTTGGTATATATTGTCCAATATTCCAGGAGCTACCGCGCCATTTGTGTGGCTGACTTATGTTTCTTATGATTTCACAGCAGTACATCAGTGTTTTAGGATTCCTCCACCAGAAAATGAAAAAGGTGAGGTCACGGCACATTGATGCAAAATGACGACCCCAGACTTTCTACTCGCCTCATGTATCCTAGAGACAAAAATGGACCAGACTATCGAGGATTGGTGTCCAAAGATGACCGACGTTCCACAATATTGCTGTTCAGGTCAAAACCAATCTATAGTCGCCAGATTCTCTTTAAGACTGCATTATATGTCGAATACGTATTTTCCTAATACTGGAAACACCCTAAGGTGACTCCGGCTGGCTACCTCTCGTGCTTACAGGTCGCAGCCTTCTGATGTCTAACCGTGTTCACAGTTCCAGACTTCTGATGTCTAACCGTGTTCACAGTTCCAGACTTCTGATGTCTAACCGTGTTCACAGTTCCAGACTTCTGATGTCTAACCGTGTTCACAGTTCCAGACTTCTGATGTCGAACCGTGCTCACAGTCCCAGACTTCTGATGTCTAACCATGCTCACAGTCCCAGTCTTCTGATTTCTAACCATGCCCACCAGGGGCGCCGCCACGGAATTTTCGCAGGGGGGACGGACCCGGGCTGGTGCTGACCGGGGAAGGCGATTTTTGAGCCTATTCGGTACCTGACGGCATTAATGACCATTGACCCAAACATTTTGGTGGGGGGACGTCCCCCCTGGTTGGCCAACAGGGGGACACGTCCCCCCCGTCCCCCCCGCTTTCGGCACCCATGATACTCACAGTCCCAGACTTATGATTTCTAACCATGCTCATAGTCCCAGACTTCTGATGTCTAACCGTGCTCACAGTCCCAGACTTCTGATTTCTAACCATGCTCACAGTCCCTGACGCCTGATTTCTAACCGTGCTCACAGTCCCAGACTTCTGATGTCTAGCCCTGCTCGCAGTCTCAGTCTTCTGATTTCTAACCGTGCTCACAGTCCCAGACTTCTGATTTCTAACCATGCTCACAGTCCCTGATGCCTGATTTCTAACCATGCTCACAGTCCCTGACGCCTGATTTCTAACCGTGCTCACAGTCACAGACTTCTGATGTCGAACCGTGCTCACAGTCCCAGACTTCTGATGTCGAACCGTGCTCACAGTCCCAGACTTCTGATGTCGAACCGTGCTCACAGTCCCAGACTTCTGATGTCGAACCGTGCTCACAGTCCCAGACTTCTGATGTCTAACCATGCTCACAGTCCCAAACTTATGATGTCTAACCCTGCTCACAGTCCCAGACTTCTCATGTCTAACCATGCTCACAGTCCCTGACGCCTGATTTCTAACCATGCTCACAGTCCCAGACTTCTGATGTCGAATCGTGCTCACAGTCCCAGACTTCTGATGTCTAACCATGCTCACAGTCCCTGACGCCTGATTTCTAACCGTGCTCACAGTCCCAGACTTCTGATTTCTAACCATGCTCACAGTCCCTGACGCCTGATTTCTAACCATGCTCACAGTCCCAGATTTCTGATGTCGAGCCGTGCTCACAGTCCCAGACTTCTGATGTCTAACCATGCTCACAGTCCCTGACGCCTGATTGCTAACCGTGCTCACCTTCCCAAACTTCTGAGGCTACGTTGATGGAGGGCCAGTGACTGGTAAGAAACCAGTGACTGATGGCCATTGACTGATGGCAAGTGACTGATGGCAAGTGACTGATGGCCAGTGAACCAGTGATTGATGACAAGCAATTGGTAACCAGTGACTGATGGCTAGTAATTGGTAACCAATGACTGATGGCTAGTAATTGGTAACCGGTGACTGGTAATTGGTAACCAGTGGTCGACCGCTGGCGCGATCGGGCTCGCTGGGGGCCGCTTTGGTTCCACAATCTTTATTCAATCGATCGCCAACACAAATGTATACAAAATGTAGAAAAAAACATGACTTCAAAGATGTCCACGGTACTCAAAATCACTTGTATTTTGTGGTGTTGTGTGCATCGAAAAGTCGCCCAGATATATGTTTTTGTTTTCAAGAATTGGAGTAATTAGCGAATAAATGAATAGAGGGTAACGCAGAAGTCACGTAAACTCACAAAAGCGCCGATGTACCAATGGACGGCTTTCAGTCGCGCCGCAGCCGGCGTTTTCAGTTCGCTCCGAACACCCAGCCTGGCTGCTCACAGGTACGGAGAGGCAAAGCGGTATATGTGCACACGGCCTGACAATGAACCCGGCAGGGCGGCTTGCCGACTCGGATTTCATGCAGGGCAGAGACATATCGATAATCCCTCTCGTACAACGCTCTTTTAGCAGAAGGGAGCTACGTTATCGGCGAGGCTGCAGTTCAATATAGAAACAAGCCGGTGAAATATTTTCATCAATTATATATATATATATATATATATATATATATATATATATATATATATATATATATATATATATATATATATATATATATATATATATATATATATATATATATATATATTTGGTTAAAAATAGCCGCGTTCCGGGAGTTTACCAGTTTTTATCTTACCACGTTCTTACTTTCATTGTCAAGCTCTGATATAATATTCCCCAATAAAGCCATACAGTTTGACTATCGGTTTCGTCTATTCATGAGACATTATAAAGTCCTACATGTTTTACTGAAAAATATAATTGTAGCGATTCGTTCTATCTACATACGTTCGAAAAGTATCTAATATATGTGCAAATAGTGGAGCAGAACTGTAATAGTGGAGCAGAACTGTAAAAATCGTTCAAATCCGGATACAAGCACCAAAATTGGCACCCATACTCTTTAAGGACTGCTCGTTTCAGAACACCCGTTAGCCACCTGAAATTCTAAGATGGCGGCCATTTTTCAAGATGGCCGCCATTAGCACGCGCAGTTGAGGGGGTTCTTAAGTACCCCCACCTATTTTTTCACGTTGGCCGGAGAACCGTTTGCCGTTGGAAAAAGCTACTCGGCCAAATTTGAGAGAATTGATGAACGCGTTGATTGGTGAAGGTTTTTTGAGAATCGATAAATGATATTTTTACTTATAGGCTTTCAAAGTCCGCCCCATATTTTGAGACCGTCACAGTCGCGCGGTCGCACCAGTTCGCGTGCTTTGTAGACCGAATGGTGACGTCATAGCGTAAAATTATCAATTACATGTCAAGGTCAACCCATATGAAGGTCAAGGTCAAAGGCCACGGATCAAGGTCATTGACCCCAGTAATCTGGTCAGATGGCATCATTCAGGATGACGTATACGTCATACTAACATGTAATGTATAACATACATGTTATGCTATGACTTCATAGTTAACACGCGCACTGACGGGGGTCTGAGCCACCTTCGCTTTTACGAGGGTGGGGGCGGGTACCCGCCTCCCCTAAGATCTCGAAAACCACGGAAGGTAGCGAAAAACGGTAAACGGCGTTGGGGTAGCCCATCCACTTCTCCATCGAAAATATTTGAACCATTTTTTTCAGGTCACATTTAAGGCCACGAGAGGTCAAAACATGCCGTAATAGGGATAACATGTAAATTAAGTTTTTCGGCCATTACATCTGAACAAGTAAAGATAGAGAAAAACGACTTGAACTATATGAATCCTCGCAGCAAGCCGAATCGAATGATATATAATTTGACCTTGCTAGGTCAAATTAAGGATTTGACCTGACCAGAGGTCAGGTCAAGGTCAAATTATATAAGATCCATATCATTAGAACTGCAAAGACAAGGCGAGTCTAATGCAGCTAAAATAAACGCTCTATCTCCATCCGTTATTGAGTTATTCAGTAAAAACCATTTTCCCATGTACTTCCAACGGAGAGGTCATGCCTTGTACCTGACCTTAGGTCATCGATATAAGAAATACCGGAACATATTTTAGAGAACTCGGTGGGGCCATCATGTGATATGAGTTTCAGTCGGATAAATTCACCCTGCTCCGACTTATAGTATCTTAAACTTTTTTGAGGTTTGGTCACTTGACCTGTACTGGTGACCTGACCTGAGATGACCTAACCTTACAATTTTCACAGAAGTTGTAAAAATGATGAGGGAAAAGGCATGCCAAGTGCGGCGGCGCGTAGCGCCGCCGTTTTTCTTCTCTCGCCGAACAATCCGAGGGGGCGGGTACCCGCCCCTCCCCGTCAATGCGCGTGTTAAGGCTAGTCAAGGTCAAGGTCACAGGCAGGGGCGCAGCCGGGGGGCACAGGGGCACGTGCCCCCTATCGGTGCCGGAGTGCCCTTTGATCGCTAGACGGTGTACCCTGTGTGGGCTATGCCGCTCGAAATTTAGTGCCCTACGGGGCTGAACCTAGATGCAACTGTACTGCATTTAACAATTAAAATTATTTTTGACAATTTAGTGCCTTTCTTGGTCAGCTAGGGCATTTTTTCGTCTTTCCAAGCACCCAGGAAGAGTATGGGCACGTAATCCGTTTCCAGCTAATGCCTCATCGCCGTCACTAATCGTACGGGCTGACCTAATCTGGTGCCCCTTGGGCCCATCTGGTGCCCACTGAGCTGGTTTTGGCCCCTTGAGCTAGTAAGTCTGAGTAAGTCTGATGACCCCGAGCGTGCCTGGTGCCCTATTAGCTGTTTTGGTGCCCCTTGTGCTGATCTCATGCCTCCCGGAGTTTTTCTACTGTCCCCTGAGCCAATATGGTGCCACTTGAGCAGATCTGGTGCCCGCTGAGCTGGTCTAGTGCCCGCTGAGCTGGTCTAGTACACCTGTAGCTGATCTTGTGTTCCCTGAGCTGATCTATGCCCCTGCTCTGGTATGGGAGCTAGGAACTGATCTGGGCCCCCGGGCTGATTGATCTGGTGCCCCCTGAGCAGATATATTTCCCCCTGAGCTAAACTAATGACCCCTGAGTCGATCTCGCGCGTTCTGAGCCATCATTGTGCCTCCTGAGCCCATTGCATGCTCTCTCCAGAATCAGAATGTGACTGGAGATATATTGCAAAAGAGCATTAGAGGTTTCAAATAACGGTCCGAACCATGTCCGTTGACATGGAATGCTAATGCCTCGTATAGCCATTTATACATAGGAAAGTTCGGCTAGGAGGCAGAGTGGCGCAATCTCCCTCTCTTGTAATCGCCACTGAGTTATGTTATGAAATTCGAATTCGGCTATGTGGAAAATGTAGGCCTAAACATAAAAAATTTCAAACCACCCAAATATGTGAATTTATTGTCAAACGCAGTGTTAATGTGCATTTGGTGGCGGCCATCTTGAAAAATAGCCGCCATATTGAAATATCAGCTGGCTAACGGTTTTTTTGAAAGGAGCAATGTCTTAAGAATATGTGTGCCAATTTTGGTGCTTGTATCTAGAAGTGAACGATTCTTATGTTGTTTTGCAGTTATCTGCTCCAATAAAAGTGTTATCATTTCTTTTAACAAATTGAGTATCAATATGCATGCTAAAATTCCAATTTCTCCTTCCTTTTTGAAGACACCACATATATAAGAACACAATATAAAACACGCAAATAAGACACTTGTTCAAATCACGTATTTTGCCGATTCAAGTCATGGAGACCCATCGCTTAACGTCAAGATCCCTAGGTGCTCCCGCTGGTTGTTGAGCGCAGGTCGGCGGATTTGGATCAGGACTGCCTCCATTATCTTTAGACGTCGCGGGTTGCTTTCGTGGGCGAGGATCCGTGTGTTCTCCACCAAATCCTGGCGTCTGATGTTGGTGTTATGTTCTGTGGCCATGTGTTGTTGAGGGCCGTCATTCTGGAGGTGACAAGTGAGGCGTCTTGATAGGGAAGTTATGGTGTGACCAATATAAGCTACTCGTGGGTTTTGAGGCTTGCAGTCCTCATGGGGGCAGGTCAATTCGTAAACTATATTGGTGCACTTGAGTGTTGGGCTTGGGGTCGAGTTATTTTTTAAGATGAAGCTGGATGTTGTTTTCGTTTTGTAATAGATACGCAGGTTGAGACGGTCATTGTCCTTGGGGATGACATTCCTGCGGATAATGTTTTTGAGGACCTGCTCATCAATTTCATACGAAGATGTCATTTGGTTTTTGTAATAGAGGACATGGGTTTGTCCTTGGTCCTTGTGCTGCATTTTGGTCGGGTTCATAAAGTTATTCAGGAGGTTTTTATTTCTCTGTCGATTTCTGCTGCTGGGTAGTTGTTGTTAGTTAGCAGTTGTCGGACGGTGTTAAGATCCAGCAGGTGCCACGAGTTACATGTTTTTAAGGCGTCTCTTATGTACATTTGAATGACGCCCTTCTTGTACCGTGCTGGACATTCACTTAATGCATTTAAGCAGCGTCCTGCATCTGTCTTTTTCTGTGGACGGTTGTGTTTTAGTGCCCATGTTCCGTGTCTAGGGCTATGTCAAGGAAAGGCAGCTTTCCATTCAGTCCTATTTCATAAGTAAACTTCAAAACAGATTTCTTTTCAAGCTCGCTTTGTAAGCGTTTTAGTGCATTTTCGTTTTCTATCTGGAGATATATGTCGTCTATATACCGTTTGTAGATGTATGGTTGTTCCTCGATATTACCAAGTACTTTATCTTCAACATAGCACATATAGGCATTAGCAAATAGGACACCAAGAGGCGACCCCATCGCCACACCATCGATTTGTGTGTATAACTGACCACATGGTGAACGAAACGGTGCTTCTGTAGTGCAAGCGAGGAGAAGTTTCTTAAGCACGTTCTTCGGTAGGCTCGGTGGTGGAATGTCATGAATATGGTATACGTATTTCAAAATAATATCTATCGTCTCTTTCACTGGTTCGTTTGTAAACAAACTCTGAACATCAAGAGTGGCTACCAGGGGCGCAGCCAGAGCTTTCGGGGGGAGGGGGCACACCAACTTTGAAGGGCACCCCGGGGAAAAAAGGGCACTTTTTAACGTAACCTAAAAAACTTAATATATCTTTGTTTATACCATTTTTTGGGCATCTTTGGTTCAATTAGAATGCAAATAAATCATTGGCGGAGAAGAAAACTCGATTAAAACCGAAAAAAAGAAAAATATCACCAAAATGTCATGGAAGTAGCCAAAACACGATTGTTTTGGATAGATTTAACCCTCGCCCCACCGGGGCCCATCGATGGCCCCCTAAGGTTTTTTCGAGATAGCAGAAAAACGACGAATAGCAGCACCGCGGTTGAGGGCTCTATCTCTCACCTCATCATTTTCCCACCATCCCTGAAAATTTTTATCCCGGGTCACCCAAGGTCAGGTCACCAGGCGAGGTCAACCAAGGTCACCTCACTTCAACTTTTGAGCTCTATAAGAGCTACATTTCTTGGTCGATCAATTTAAAACTTCCTACACTTCATGACCCCACCAGGGTCTACAACGTGTATATCCGGGATTTTTCGATTTCATGACCTAAGGTCAGGTCACAAGGCGACCTCTCCCATTGGAAAAGCATGGGGAAAGATGTCTCATGATCTAAAAGCCACAAAAATGATTGCAAATACTCAGACTGCTCAGAACAGCGTTTTTTTGGACACCCTTTCACGGATCCCAGGGGTCATATTTGCCCTTTGACTTTTCCAAGGTCATTCAAGGTCACCAGGGGTCAAAAATAGTATTTTGACAATAAATTTTGACATATTTAAGCTAGAGCGCTGAAACAAACACCATCGTGTTTGTCTCGTCACTGGCGTTCATTCAACATACGGCAAGGTCACTTTCTGACCTTTCGTGACCTCAGGTCATATTAGGTCACGAGGTGACCTCTGGAGGTCAAACCACTGGCGAGAGGTATTTACGTTTCACATAGTGGAATAAGGTCTGGCAATTTTCTATCAAATTTACTTACCCAGATCTCAATAGCTCTAATGGCATAGGAGGTATGTCCAGTTTTCTTAAGCATTGCATATTTGTGTGAAAATAACCTATCGTGACCTTTCTTGACCTCTGGAGGTCAAACCGTTGACCTGAGCGCTTAAACATGCCAAGTAATTTCTTACTGAATTCACACGAGCTTTCTAATGCTATTTGCAGATTTGCGCTAACCCCCATATTTTCGGAGTTAGATGGGGCCATCGATGGCCCCCGGTTGGGCGAAGGTGGCGCCGGACCCCCCGGTGGGGCGCAGGTTAAGGACAAATCAGCCAACTCAAGCAAGTACTTAACATCAGAGAAATCAGCGGAGCATGTGATATCTGTTACGATGTGCAAGTTAAGGCATATTGGAGTCGAAAATTCATTTGTTATGCCTACTGGTTTTGTCGTGAGGAGTGAGCCCTGGCTGATCGCGGATAAAGTTTCTTGCCTCCCACAATCGCCGTGGGACGAGGAGGAGCATAGTGTCTTTGAAGAACACATTTTTGCTGCCGGAAAAATTTGGGAGATACCTTTTGAACGCGTTTATTAACAGTGTCCCAAAACCTGGGGTGCTGGGTGCAGAACGACACCCAGTCAAGCAGAATTTTCCACTCACTTTTAGATATTTTTTGCTGAATTTTCCCCTCACTTCCAACAATACTTACTACTATTTAATTTTACTCAGCAATACTTACTACAACAGCCAATTCCACTACCTCCTCTACCAACGCCCACTAAAAAGAGAGCAGCAGAATCGACTAAGAGGTCGCCAGATTAACTCGGCTCTTATGCGCTTCTCTGGCTTTTCTGTAAGAAAATCTGGCGATTTCTATTTTTCTAGCCAATTATACCTGGCATCCTTATATCCACCGATTTCAGTGGAACAACTGAATCGAAATTCTGGCGCAGGCAAGACGCTCAGTGCCCCCTGCCCCACCGGAGAAAATTCCAATGGGTGAACACCGCCACTAAATTCCACCACTCACAAAATTGGTGAGTGGAAAATTAGACACCCTAGCCTTGTGTTGCCAAAAAATGAGCTGACCGCTTTGAAACATACATTTCTGGAAAGCAGTTTATCTGTGCACATGACTTCTAGGCTTACGTCCTTCAAAAGTTGTTTTTGTATTTTTGGTACCGAAAATAGTGAAACACCATTTTTGGTCATCTTGTTGTTAAAAGAAATTATCTTGAAATTTGTATGCTAAGCAGCATATTTTTTGAAATTGTATGGTAGAAAATTGACCATTTATTTCGAAGAAAATAATTTTTATCCATATCAGCCCTTCATTGCTGCGTCCACGCCCTGTGACACCCAAATCCACTCACGACACCCTACGACACCCTAGGCATAAATACGCTGATATTTAAGTTCAACTGAAAGTGTCCGGTACTTGAATACATTGAAACTCTACATTTTCATGAAATGATTTTTTTGGGCAACAAGAATGCATCCAGTTACCCTTCAAACATCGGCACTTTTTTGTATGGCTGGTCTACGGCGTGGACTTACCAAATCGCCGTCTTTACATCTAGTAAATAAAAGCGGCATCTTTAGGCTTTTTGAAAGGCCGGTTTCATATTCGTTATTGACAAAAAATTGTTAGTCTTACTCTTGGTGTGCTTTTAGTTGTATAATTTTCTAGTCTATAAGGATTTAGAAAATTAATTTAGAGCAATTTTTAAAATGCAAATTATGTCACTCATGCGACCGGCAAGCGGAAAGTGATCAGAAATTTAAATTAGTAGTCGCTCTGACGCTGTCGCAACCCGCCGCGCCTGGCTGATTGTAGACGAAAGGAAGAAACAACACAGAAAGGAGGCTGTAGCATCGATTAGATATTGATAGAAAGCAGCATATTCATATGAAGGTGAGCATATATGTGAAAAGAAGCAGGGGAATTGACAGGTAAAGAAAAGAAACTTTTAGCAAGAGTCTGGAAGAGTTTATTGCCATGATAGAACGTTTGTAGTTTCGTTTTGGTTAGTTAGGTGTAAACCAAGGCTCTACTGGGCCCTAGCATAGGTGTATGCGAGGTGCAGTGATTGAGGTCAGGAGTGGCCTCCAAAATTCCGATAACTATAGGTATAGGTATAGGAGGGGCGTTCTCCCGGACAGAAAAACTATACATTGTATGCTTAGATAATTAATTTTGGCACTAGGTATTGCATGAAAAAAACTCCCTTTCCATTTTTTACCACCTGCCGATCTCGGAGGCCCCCTCTGTAGAGTTGGTCTAAGGGGGCCCCGATATTTCGTCTCAGGGGCCCTTTAGAGCTGGTCGTGTGGGAGAGGAAAGGAGGGGCACAAGAGTTGGTCTAGGGAAGCCCCCCAAGAATTGATCTTCCTCCCACAAATGTTAGTCTTGGTGGCTCCCAGAGTTCTTTCCCCCAAAGGCTGGTCTCAGAAGCCCCCAAAAAGCTTTTTATTTGTGGAAATTCACCAATTCCTTTAAAAAATTTGAAGACTGCATCAGGGGGTTTCAGTTGGTAAAGATTTACCTGCTTAACCCAAATTTTTCACATGGTAATGGTCAAACAATGCTGCTTGGGGACGATTTGAAAATATTTACTTTGAGAAAATTAAAGGAAATATCCATCCCTCAGTTCAAACAAGGGCTCTGAGAGTTTACCACCTGAGTACCCAAATTGGAATTTTTTACTCCGCCATACATTTTGGGGGGAATTTTCCACTCTCTCGCCATACATTCCGAGCTGAATTTTCCACTCGACACCCTAGCACAAAACCTTTTTTGGGTCACTGTTTATTAAGTTCCATATTCTCAAGGCTCGGTCCCAGTTAAGAGTAAATAAAAGGTGAACAGGCCGGTGGTTTGGATGGGGATGGTGTGACAGGGCTGAAAATTGTGAGAACTAGTTCTTCATTTAGATTAATTAGTAGAAATCCTGGTTTAGAGGACTGTGCTCTGAGCTCAGGGCCACATGCCTTTTTATCATCCCTTCCCAGAATCCACCAGTATAATAAGCAATTTATGTAACCAGGGGTGCCTAGGTATCACAAGCCGTTTTAGGGATTCCTCATTCCTCGTTAGCTCCGTTTTACAATTTCCATTATTCCATTCTAAGTTTCCATTGCGTTCTTATTCCCCATCTATTCAAGACCAGCTCTGGGGCCCCCAAGTGTGGATCAAATGCCTCCAGGGCAGCTTCCCCCATCCCTCCAGTTTTGCCTCCAGGGACTAGACTAGCTCAGTGACCCCGCCCCGAGCTGATGGGAGTTGGCCTTGTGTTCTTATCATCTGTCTATTCAAGACCACCTCAGGGGCCCCTGATCTAGATCAGGGCCACAGAGCAGTTCATGCTTCACCCAGGGACTAGACTAGCTCATTGGCCCCAGCGATGAGGTCATCAGACTAGCTCAATGAGCCACAGATAGGCTCATAGGGCCTTAAACCAGTTCAAGAAGCCCCAGAATAGTTTAAGGCGCCAGATCACTTCAGGGTGCCTCATGCCAACTTAACCCTATTTCCGTCAGGCTCCCGGCTACCCCCTATTTCCGGCAGGGGGGCAATATCGGCCCCCCTAAGATCTCGTAATCCAACCGGCCGATTTTGAAAATTCAAAGTGCTATAGATTCCCCTGACTCTAAACTTTATTTTGAAAAAAGAAAATTTCAAAATTTTGATTTTTAAGGAGAAAGTCGTGCAAAATATACAATTTTTGTGTATTTTTTAGATTTTCCATAACCCTTGTCTCTGTGGTACGATTTTCACAAAACTAGTTCAGATTTACAAATAATTGACCCAAAATTGTCATATACTCGAGTTACGCAAAAATTCGAAATTCAATGGCAGTTCCAGGACCAGGACTATGAGGGGAAATATATACAACCTAAAAAGTTTTTGTTACGCGGATTAGAAGCCGTGATATACTGCTTGGCATCTTTGACACATAAATAAATGAAAAAAGTGAAAAACTCATCAGGGGCGGATGCAGTAAGGTAAAACAGTGGGGTAAAATACATCCCAACAATATGCGAGTGGTATGCATGAGTATATTAGTCCCTCGACTAGTTGAAATTTATTTCTGATAATTTTTACCCTCCCATGGCAGCTCTGGGAAAGGGGGTGACATAGGCGGATCAAGGACTCTCGTCGTGGGGGGGGGCGGGTGGGGGGTGATTGGAAACACATTTTTAATATACAACGATATTGAGTCGCGGCGGTGATACTGGCTGGAAATATGCATTTTGAAAATGTGTAGTGACTGGACACGCCTCTGGTAATCTAGAATTTGGTTATAACTATTTTGAATTTTCATATACCCAATTGTATTCGCCCTGGCACGGCTGTAAGCAGTCTTCTCACTTACTAACGTTTAGTCCTTCTTGATAACATTCCCCCCATTTTGAACTGCTGTAACCGCCCCTGATGAATACAAATAGTGACAATTGTGAATGCACTATCATCTCACATAAAAAATGATATAATAAAACCATATAACTGGTATCAGGATCAGCAGAGACGGCTTCCTTTTACAAAGAACCCATCGCATACGATAATACTTGGTTTGTGGATAGAACCTCCCCAAAAACCCAGCCATAGCTCCGCCCCTGGTAAATATATAATATTGACAATTTCAGAAAACCTGCCTGTACTAGTTGTAGGAAAAGTCAGGAAGTTTCAAAGTTCTATCGCAAGCCGTTTCGGAGATATTCTTGAAAACCTTAGGGGGGGCAATATTAGCCCCCCCTGCCGGAAATAGGGTTAAGGGCCTCTCACAAGCTCAGCGCCCAGACCAGCTCAGGGTACCCTCAGAACCTAGATCCGCTCTTGGGCCCCAGATCAGCTCTTGGGGCCCCAGATCAGTTCAGGGTCCTCAAGTCAGGTCAGGGGGCAAGATCAAGTCAGGGGCCACTAATTTAGCTCAGGAATCCCTCACCAGCTCGGGGCCCAAGCAGTTCAAAAGCCCCAGAGCTGCTCAGGCGACACCAGGTCGGCCCATAGGGCACCAGATCAGCCTCGGGGACAAACAATCAGATTAGTGGTCCCCAACCAGCTCGGGGCCCAGATCAGCTCGGGAATACCAGATCAAGTCAGGAGGCACTTAATCAGCTCAGGAGCCCCATACATCTCAGAGGCCCTCACCAACCCCTGTGGGCCCAGCTCAGCCCAGGGCCTGGGAGCTGCTAAGGAAATCACGTAATCAACCCAGGAGGCCCAGGTCAGCTTAAAGGGCACCAGATGGGCTCAGGAGGCACCAGATCGACTAAAGGGCATTAGTGCAGCTCAGGTGGCACCAGATCGATCCGCTCGGGGGCCAGATCAGCTCCCAGCCCCCCAGACTATGGCAGGAGCCTAAATCAGCTCAGGGAGCAACATAACAGCTCAGGGGACACAAGGTAGGCTCAGGGCCCACCAAACCAGCTCAGGGGGGACCAGACCATCTAAGGAGACAGTAATAATCCGTTGAGGGGGCACCTAATCAGCTGAAGAGGCACCATATTGACTTAGGAGACAGAATCAACTTGGGGAGGCATGAGATCAGCTCGGGGGCCCGAATCAGCTCAAGGGGCACTAAATCAGCTATTAGGGCACCAAGCAAGCTCGGAGGCATTAAACTAACTCAGAGGGCATTATATAGGTTCAGGAGGCACAATTATTTGCTCAGTGGGGCACTCGGTTGACTCAGGGGCACCAAATCAGCTTAGAGGGCAAGTAATCAGCTCAAGGTGCAAATACCAGCTGAGAGGCCATGAGATGAGCTCAAGGAGCACCATATTAGCTTCACCCGTACGATTATTGGCGACGATGAGGCATTAGGTGGACACATATTAGGTGCCCATACTCTTCCCGGGTGTTTGGAAAGGCGACAGAATGCCCTAGCTGACCGAAGAAGGTATTAAGTTGACCAACAATAGTTTCAATCGCTACATGCGGTCCAGTTACATCTAGGTTCAACGGCGTAGGGCACTAAATTTCGAGCGGCACGGCCCAAATTGGGTACACCACCTGGCAATCAAAAGGGCACCCCGGCAGTGATGGGGCACGTGCCCCCTGTGCCCCCCTGGCTGCACCCCTGAACAGTAGATCAACTCTGGGAGGCATTAAATAAGCTCAGGGGCCCGGATCAGCTCAAGGGGCACTAAAACAGCTAAAAGGACACCAGGCAAGCTCGGAGGCATCAAACTAACTCAGAGAGTATTATATAGGCTCAGAAGGCACACTTTTTTTTCTCAGGGGGCACCAGATTGACTACGAGGGCACCAGATCAGCTCAGAGGGCACATGATCAGCTCCAGGGGGCACCAGATGAGCTCCGCCCGTACGATTATTGGCGACGAGGCATTATCTGGAAACGGAATACGTGCCTATGCCTATACTCTTCCCGGGTGGTTGGAAAGGCAACAGAATGCCCTAGCTGACCAAAAAGGCACTTAATTGTCAAACAATAGTTGAAATCGCTAAATGCAGTCTAGTTATATCTAGGTTCAACGGCGCAGGGCACTAAATGTCGAGCGGCACGGCCCAAAGGGGATACAACGCCTGGAAATCAAAAGGGCACCCGGCACCGATGGGAGCACGTTCCCCCTGTGCACCCTGGCTGCGGCCCTGGACAGTAGATAAGCTACGGGAGGCATTAAATAAGTTCAGGGGGCCCGGATCAGCTCAAGGGGCACTAAAACAGCTAATAGGGCACCAGGAAAGCTCGGAGGCATCAAACTAACTTAGGGATCATTATATATGTTCAAAAGCCACAATTATTTATTCAGGGGAGGGGGGCACCAGATTGACTACGAGGGCATCAGATTAGCTCAGAAGGCACATGATCACCTTCAGGGGGCACCAGATGAGCTCTACCCGTACGATTATTGGCGACGATGAGGCATTATCTGGAAACGGACTACGTGCCTATACCCTTCCCGGGTGCTTGGAAAGGCGATAGAATGCTTTCGCTGACCAAAAAGGCACTTAATTATCAAACAATAGTTGAAATCGCTAAATGCAGTCTAGTTCCATCTAGGTTCAACGGCGTAGGGCACTAAATTTCGAGCGACACGGCCTAAAGGGGGTACACCACCTGGAAATCAAAAGGGCACCCGGCAACGATGGGGGCACATGCCCCCTGTGCACCCTGGCTGCTGCCCTGGACAGTAGATAAGCTACGGGAGGCATTAAATAAGTTCAGGGGGCCCGGATCAGCTCAAGGGGCACTAAATCAGCTATTAGGGCACCAAACAAGCTCGGAAGCATTAGACTAACTCAGAGGGCATTATATAGGTTCAGGAGCCACAATTATTTGCTCAGTGGGGCACTCGATTGACTCAGGGGCACCAGATCAGCTTAGAGGGCAAGTAATCAGCTCCAGGGGGCACCAGATTAGCTCTGCCCATACGATTATTGGCGACGATGAGGCATTTTCTGGAAACGGATTACGTGCCTTTACTCTTCCCGGGTGCTTGGAAAGGCGACAGAAAGCCCCAGCGGACCAAAAAGGCACTTAATTGTTAAACAATAGTTGAAATCGCTAAATGCAGTCTAGTTACATCTAGGTTCAACGGCGCAGGGCACTAAATTTGGAGCGGCACGGCCCAAAAAGGATACACCACCTGGCAATCAAAAGGGTACCCGGCACCGATGGGTGCACATGCCCCCTGTGCCCCCCCTGGACAGTAGATAAACTCCGGGAGGCATTAAATAAGTTCAGAGGGCCCGGATCAGCTCAAGAGGCACTAAAACAGCTAATAGGGCACCAGGCAAGCTCGGAGGCATCAGACTAACTCAGAGAGCATTATTTAGGTTCAGAAGGCACAATTTTTTCTCAGGGGGGGCACCAGATTGACTACGAGGGCATCAGATCAGCTCAGAGGGCACATGATCAGCTCCAGGGGTCAAGACCAGCGCTCAGGGGGCACCAGATGAGCTCAAGAGGCACCAGACTAGCTCTGCCCGTACGGTTATTGGCGACGATGAGGCATTATCTGGAAACGGATTATGTGCCTATACACTTCCCGGGTGCTTGGAAAGGCGACAGAATGCCCTAACTGACCAAAAAGGCACTTAATTGTCAAACAATAGTTTAAATCGCTAAATACAGTCTAGTGCCATCTAGACTCAACGGCGTAGGGCACTAAATTTCGAGCGGCACGGCCCAAAGAGGGTACACCACCTGGAAATCAAAAGGGCACCCCGGCACCGATGGGGGGCACGTGCCCCCTGTGCCCCCCTCTGGCTGCGCCCCTGGAGGCTACGATGCCTTTTGGTTCATTACATTTTAGGACGGTGATGAAATCACTTGACGACTTTAACGTGTTCATAGAGGAAATATAAGCTTATTTGATTATTTAGCGTTCCCGTAAGTTGGGGTTGGAATCTGTGAGATGATTGGTCTTAGTGGATTTCCGTCCTTATGAATTTTTACGTTTCCGTACAAGTATCCAGGTTTATACTCTCCGATGATACGTTGAAAGTGGACCCCATCCACTTGTGCGTTTGCCACATCTATCAGTTTGTTTACTTTTTTATTTAGTGATTCTGTGCTGTCTTCTGAAATCTTCCGAAATTTGCTAGTATCCGAAGTAATATCATCTAGCTTACGGACATAGTCACTACGATCTAGTATGACATATATCGACGTCTTATCCGCTTTACGAATTACTATGTTTTCATCTTCACGCAACGACCTCGCGGCCTCTCGAAATCTAGGTGTAAGTAACTTATTATTCTTCGAGCCTCTATTTTTGGTGGCTTCTGCAATAAGTTGCGGGCGCAGCTCAGGCCTAATCGTAACTTCATTTTCCTTTTCAAGCTTTGTTATCTTTTAAAATAGAAGTTTAATGTCTGCCCTCTTTTCATGAGGTTTGAATCTACTCTCAATATGGCATTTTACTCCAAGATTCAAAAACTCTATTTCGTTATCATTGCATATATATATATATATATATATATATATATATATATATATATATATATATATATATATATATATATATATATATATATATATATTTATATATATGCAATGATAACGAAATAGAGTTTTTTGAATCTTATATATATATATATACATATATCCCTCTCTCTCTCGCTCCCTCTTGCTCTCCCTCTCTCTCTCTTTCTCTCTCTCTCTCTCTCTTGCCCACCACCACCACCACCGTCACCAGCACCAGCGGAGGGGGCGGCGACACTGGCCGGCGGCGACGCCGGCAGCGGCGGCGACGCCGGTCTTGACCCAGCTAGCCGGCTCAGTTGGGTGGAGAGCGGGCCCGAGCGAGGGTGAGATCAGGTGTGTTCGGCGCTGGTGAGCACGGTGTATCGCTGATCTCGGCCGGCCTCTAACGAGCCTTTCCACCGGAGCACCAGCCAACAGCTTATCCCGACGTTCTCAGAATGGTGAGTCGGCTGCTGTTGTGGGACACGGCAGGGAATTAAAGCTGCAGTGGTGGGACACGACAGGGAATTGGAGCTGCTGTGGTGGAACATGACAGGGGATCGGCACTGCTGTGGTGGGAGAGGAGGGATCTGCACTGCTGTGGTGGGACATGGAGGATCGCACTGCTGTGGTGGGAAACGGCAGGGAATTGGAGCTGCTGTGGTGGGAGACGGAGGGGATCTGCACTGCTGTGGTGGGATTTGACAGGGGATCGGCACTGCTGTGGTGGGACATGGAGGGGATCGACACTGCTGTGGTGGGACATGGAGGGGATCGGCACTGCTGTGGTGGGACATGGAGGGGATCGGCACTGCTGTGGTGGGACATGGAGGGGATCGGCACTGCTGTGGTGGGACATGACAGGGGATCGGCACTGCTGTGGTGGGACATGGAGGGGATCGGCACTGCTGTGGTGGGACATGGAGGGGTTCGGCCCTGCTGTGGTGGGACATGGAGGGGATCGGCACTGCTGTGGTGGGATATGGAGGGGTTCGGCCCTGCTGTGGTGGGACATGGAGGGGATCGGCACTGCTGTGGTGGGACATGGAGGGGATCGGCCCTGCTGTGGTGGGACATGGAGGGGATCGGCACTGCTGTGGTGGGACATGGAGGGGATCGGCACTGCTGTGGTGGGACATGGAGGGGATCGGCACTGCTGTGGTGGGACATGGAGGGGATCGGCACTGCTGTGGTGGGACATGGAGGGGTTCGGCCCTGCTGTGGTGGGACATGGAGGGGATCGGCACTGCTGTGGTGGGACATGGAGGGGATCGGCACTGCTGTGGTGGGACATGGAGGGGATCGGCACTGCTGTGGTGGGACATGGAGGGATCGGCACTGCTGTGGTGGGACATGGAGGGGATCGGCACTGCTGTGGTGGGACATGGAGGGGATCGGCACTGCTGTGGTGGGACATGGAGGGGATCGACACTGCTGTGGTGGGACATGGAGGGGATCGGCACTGCTGTGGTGGGACATGGAGGGGATCGGCACTGCTGTGGTGGGACACGGAGGGAGGAAGGCACTGCTGTGGTGGGACACGACAGGGGATCGGCACTGCTGTGGTGGGACACGGAGGGAGGTGGGCACTGCTATGGTGGGACACGACAGGGGATCGGCACTGCTGTGGTGGGACATGGAGGGGATCGGACTGTTGAGGTGGGACATGACAGGGGATCTGCACGGCTGCCGTTATCTGCCATCTGAATTCACGGTGGGACAGCAGGCGGCGGACCATCCGTCGCGCTAAGGCTGGGATGACGGGTGGCGGACCGTTCACGGCACTAAGGCTGGGATGACGGGTGGCGGGACCGTCCACCGCACTATAGCTGGGATGACGGGTGGCGGGACCGGCCACGGCACTAAGGCTGGGATGACGGGTGGCGGACCGTTCACGGCACTAAGGCTGGGATGACGGGTGGCGGGACTGTCCACCGCACTAAGGCTGGGATGACGGGTGGCGGACCGTTCACGGCACTAAGGCTGGGATGACGGGTGGCGGGACCGTCCGCCGCACTAAGGCTGGGATGACGGGTGGCGGGACTGTCCACCGCACTAAGGCTGGGATGACGGGTGGCGGACCGTTCACGGCACTAAGGCTGGATGACGGGTGGCGGGACTGTCCACCGCACTAAGGCTGGGATGACGGGTGGCGGACCGTTCACGGCACTATAGCTGGGATGACGGGTGGCGGGACCGTCCACCGCACTAAGGCTGGGATGACGGGTGGCGGGACCGTCCATCGCACTAAGGCTGGGATGACGGGTGGCGGGACCGTCCACCGCACTAAGGCTGGGATGACGGGTGGCGGGACCGTCCATCGCACTAAGGCTGGGATGACGGGTGGCGGGACCGTCCATCGCACTAAGGCTGGGATGACGGGTGGCGGGACCGGCCGCCGCACTAAGGCTGGGATGACGGGTGGCGGGACTGTCCACCGCACTAAGGCTGGGATGACGGGTGGCGGGACCGTCCACCGCACTAAGGCTGGGATGACGGGTGGCGGGACCGTTCACCGCACTAAGGCTGGGATGACGGGTGGCGGGACCGTCCACCGCACTAAGGCTGGGATGACGGGTGGCGGGACCGTCCATCGCACTAAGGCTGGGATGACGGGTGGCGGGACCGTCCATCGCACTAAGGCTGGGATGACGGGTGGCGGGACCATCCACCGCACTAAGGCTGGGATGACGGGTGGCGGGACCGTCCACCGCACTAAGGCTGGGATGACGGGTGGCGGGACCGTCCACCGCACTAAGGCTGGGATGACGGGTGGCGGGACCGTTCACCGCACTAAGGCTGGGATGACGGGTGGCGGGACCGTCCACCGCACTAAGGCTGGGATGACGGGTGGCGGGACCGTCCATCGCACTAAGGCTGGGATGACGGGTGGCGGGACCGTCCATCGCACTAAGGCTGGGATGACGGGTGGCGGGACCATCCATCGCACTAAGGCTGGGATGACGGGTGGCGGGACCGGCCGCCGCACTAAGGCTGGGATGACGGGTGGCGGGACTGTCCACCGCACTAAGGCTGGGATGACGGGTGGCGGGACCGTCCACCGCACTAAGGCTGGGATGACGGGTGGCGGGACCGTTCACCGCACTAAGGCTGGGATGACGGGTGGCGGGACCGTCCACCGCACTAAGGCTGGGATGACGGGTGGCGGGACCGTCCATCGCACTAAGGCTGGGATGACGGGTGGCGGGACCGTCCATCGCACTAAGGCTGGGATGACGGGTGGCGGGACCATCCACCGCACTAAGGCTGGGATGACGGGTGGCGGGACCGTCCACCGCACTAAGGCTGGGATGACGGGTGGCGGGACCGTCCACCGCACTAAGGCTGGGATGACGGGTGGCGGGACCGTCCACCGCACTAAGGCTGGGATGACGGGTGGCGGGACCGTTCACCGCACTAAGGCTGGGATGACGGGTGGCGGGACCGTCCACCGCACTAAGGCTGGGATGACGGGTGGCGGGACCGTCCATCGCACTAAGGCTGGGATGACGGGTGGCGGGACCGTTCATCGCACTAAGGCTGGGATGACGGGTGGCGGGACCATCCACCGCACTAAGGCTGGGATGACGGGTGGCGGGACCGTCCACCGCACTAAGGCTGGGATGACGGGTGGCGGGACCGTCCACCGCACTAAGGCTGGGATGACGGGTGGCGGGACCGTTTACCGCACTAAGGCTGGGATGACGGGTGGCGGGACCGTCCATCGCACTAAGGCTGGGATGACGGGTGGCGGGACCGTCCATCGCACTAAGGCTGGGATGACGGGTGACGGGACCGGCCGCCGTGCTAAGGCTGGGATGACGGGTGACGGGACCAGAGGTCAAGAATCTCACCAACTCGCCCACGCTCGTGGGTAGCCAAATGAGGTTCAAGGACCAGAACTTAGGTAGCCAATCACGAGAATGGGCAGACATTAAGAATTGCACTTACCAGCACAAACCAAGTATTTCCACGATCTTACCGCCACGTAAAAAGAACGATCCATAACATGGAATGCTACCTTGACTAATTTTAGGTATTATTATAGCTTTAGTGTCAGACGATACAAATTAGTGACAAATAATTTATCCTTTCTCACTCGCGTTTTTCGCAGCTAAGTTAGAGATAGGTAGGTAACCATATCGGCAACGAAATTGACCCATATAAAGCCATGAGATAAAGGTACTCTAAATTGTGATGACATGAGAACGGTAATATTCATTCTCTTATATGAATTCGACCATTTATTTTGAACAAGAAGAGAAAAATGTAAAGTCTGTATCAGGATTCATAGTGAAATTACTCCGAATAAGATAGTAACTCCACTGCTTACGTTGTACTTGAGGACTCGTTTCACGGAATTAGAGATGGTCTGGTAGCCAGACTGGCAACGAAAATTACGATTAGCGACCACAGGTAGCCACTTGGGTAACCACAAAGTTTTGCGTTTCTGGCGCCGGAGTAGCGAGAAGAAAACAGTCAGAAATACGTGTTGAAGCTGCTGTGTGGGTATCTTACTTACTATGAGGGTGTAGATTTTGAGCTAAATCAAAGTAGGAGGTTTTGTTGTCAGTGGTAAACCCACTACCAAATCTTATATATCATGCCACAGCCAGAGAAACGTAGGACAAAGTGAAGTCTGCCAGATCTCAAAAGCCCAGGAAAGTAGTGTGATTTGAGGGTGTCAATTAGAGCACACATGTTAATCAAGTGCATGCGAGATATTCAAACTGTAGACCTGTGGAGATCAAGATGAGAGTTGCAAGTTCTGGCTTTGCACCTAGAAAATAAGATGCTGTTTGGTGCTCATGAAGTCAGGTAAACTACAGGTAGGTTTCTTTCGTGCCTACCTAGGTCAATTTTATCAAATCAAGCTTAAGAAAATTGTGATTATTCCACCAAAGTTTCCATTGAGCAGGTGAATGTGGTGATGTTCATTGATCTGCTTCAATCTTTCTAGGATTTGCTGGATGATTGTTGTGGTATTAGGAGGTACTTGTCCTCTGGCTGAGTACCTATATTTGGTTGCAGGCACTGGATATATTGAAATTATATGTATTCTTTTAACAAAATGTGAATTAAATGTATGCTTCAAGTAGCTTAAGCCTCAGCGTGGTGACTGCTAGAGTCAAATGGTGGTTGTCTGCTATCTTAGCAATTATTGATCATAGCAAGCAGATGCAGTAAGGGTACTAGACTCTGACAACACATATTTTTTCAGGTCTTTTTGTATTAGGTATTTGATAACATTTTTGACTGATTAATATGCGCAGCTAATGGACACATGCTTGTATTACAGCACATACAACTTGTAATCACTGCACATATACTTAACCTTTCGCTGTTAAGACGTATTTTCTGGGAGCAATTTAAAGCCTCAGTTCACGCAAAAGTCTATTTCACTTCAGGTAGCCACGTTGGTCGCATCAAGGATATGTGGGTAGCCAACCTGAGATGTTCTTGACCTCTGGACGGGACCATCCACCGCACTAAGGCTGGGATGACGGGTGGCGGGACCGTCCACCGCACTAAGGCTGGGATGACGGGTGGCGGGACTGTCCACCGCACTAAGGCTGGGATGACGGGTGGCGGGACCGTCCATCGCACTAAGGCTGGGATGACGGGTGGCGGGACCGTCCATCGCACTAAGGCTGGGATGACGGGTGGCGGGACCGTCCACCGCACTAAGGCTGGGATGACGGGTGGCGGGACCGTCCATCGCACTAAGGCTGGGATGACGGGTGACGGGACCGTCCACCGCGCTAAGGCTGGGATGACGGGTGGCGGGACCGTCCGCCGCACTAAGGCTGGGATGACGGGTGGCGGGACCGTCCATCGCACTAAGGCTGGGATGACGGGTGGCGGGACCGTCCATCGCACTAAGGCTGGGATGACGGGTGGCGGGACCGTCCACCGCACTAAGGCTGGGATGACGGGTGACGGGACCATCCACTGCACTAAGGCTGGGATGACGGGTGGCGGGACCGTCCACCGCACTAAGGCTGGGATGACGGGTGGCGGGACCGTCCACCGCACTAAGGCTGGGATGACGGGTGGCGGACCGTTCACGGCACTAAGGCTGGGATGACGGGTGGCGGGACCGTCCATCGCACTAAGGCTGGGATGACGGGTGGCGGGACCGGCCGCCGCACTAAGGCTGGGATGACGGGTGGCGGGACTGTCCACCGCACTAAGGCTGGGATGACGGGTGGCGGGACCGTCCATCGCACTAAGGCTGGGATGACGGGTGGCGGACTGTCCACCGCACTAAGGCTGGGATGACGGGTGGCGGGACCGTCCACCGCACTAAGGCTGGGATGACGGGTGGCGGACTGTCCACCGCAGTAAGGCTGGGATGACGGGTGGCGGGACCGTCCATCGCACTAAGGCTGGGATGACGGGTGGCGGGACCGTCCATCGCACTAAGGCTGGGATGACGGGTGGCGGACTGTCCACCGCACTAAGGCTGGGATGACGGGTGGCGGGACCGTCCACCGCACTAAGGCTGGGATGACGGGTGGCGGACTGTCCACCGCAGTAAGGCTGGGATGACGGGTGGCGGGACCGTCCACCGCACTAAGGCTGGGATGACGGGTGGCGGGACCGTCCATCGCACTAAGGCTGGGATGACGGGTGGCGGGACCGTCCACCGCACTAAGGCTGGGATGACGGGTGGCGGGACCGGCCGCCGCACTAAGGCTGGGATGACGGGTGGCGGGACCGTCCACCGCACTAAGGCTGGGATGACGGGTGGCGGGACCGTCCACCGCACTAAGGCTGGGATGACGGGTGGCGGACTGTCCACCGCACTAAGGCTGGGATGACGGGTGGCGGGACCGTCCACCGCACTAAGGCTGGGATGACGGGTGGCGGGACCGTCCATCGCACTAAGGCTGGGATGACGGGTGGCGGACCGTTCACCGCACTAAGGCTGGGATGACGGGTGGCGGACTGTCCACCGCACTAAGGCTGGGATGACGGGTGGCGGGACCGTCCAGCGCACTAAGGCTGGGATGACGGGTGGCGGGACCGTCCACCGCACTAAGGCTGGGATGACGGGTGGCGGGACCGTCCATCGCACTAAGGCTGGGATGACGGGTGGCGGGACTGTCCACCGCACTAAGGCTGGGATGACGGGTGGCGGGACCATCCACTGCAGTAAGGCTGGGATGGCGGATGGCGGGACCATCCACTGCAGTAAGGCTGGGATGACGGATGGCGGGACCATCCACTGCAGTAAGGCTGGGATGGCGGATGGCGGGACCATCCACTGCAGTAAGGCTGGGATGGCGGATAGCGGGACCATCCACTGCAGTAAGGCTGGGATGGCGGATGGCGGGACCATCCACTGCAGTAAGGCTGGGATGACGGGTGGCGGGACCGTCCACCGCACTAAGGCTGGGATGACGGGTGGCGGGACTGTCCACCGCACTAAGGCTGGGATGACGGGTGGCGGGACTGTCCACCGCACTAAGGCTGGGATGACGGGTGGCGGGACCGTCCATCGCACTAAGGCTGGGATGACGGATGGCGGGACCATCCACTGCAGTAAGGCTGGGATGGCGGATGGCGGGACCATCCACTGCAGTAAGGCTGGGATGGCGGATGGCGGGACCATCCACTGCAGTAAGGCTGGGATGACGGGTGGCGGGACCATCCACTGCAGTAAGGCTGGGATGGCGGATGGCGGGACCATCCACTGCAGTAAGGCTGGGATGACGTATGGCGGGACCATCCACTGCAGTAAGGCTGGGATGGCGGATGGCGGGACCATCCACTGCAGTAAGGCTGGGATGGCGGATGGCGGGACCATCCACTGCAGTAAGGCTGGGATGGCGGATGGCGGGACCATCCACTGCAGTAAGGCTGGGATGGCGGGTGACACAGTCGGCAGCAGGCACAGGCCGCTCACTCTTGCCCATTACTTATCCCGTCCGCCTCTATAAATATATCTTCTAATTATGCGATTTTGACGGCTTTCAAGCTTTGAGGAGGCAATTGTCGAGTAGTTAGTAATGGCTCAAAACGTGCTGGAGGGCGGATAGTCTCGCAATCAGACTGCGAAAGTCGTGACAAACATACACGCTCTGTAGGCCCAGACACATAGAACTCTCTATGACTCCACTAAACCCTCGCTCCAGCGGACTCAGGTCATCCTCTTGTCACACGTTCTTGATCAACCTCGCAAATTTTCCAAAAATGTGATGTTAAGGTCATATCAGGTCAGCTCATAGGCGAATCCTGGATTGCCAATCGGGGGGGGCAACTTCCCGGTGGAGGGGGAGGGGTGGCGCCACTTTTGACCGACAAAGCCTATCAGGTGGGTGCAAAATCCTATCGGTGGGCGCCAATTTTCGTATCTTGGGGGGGTGGGTGGGAAGCGAAATTTTTCAGGGGCGCCATGGACCTTTCAGGGGGCGCTGTGACCATTTCAGGGGACGTCGACGGTCGATGGGGGAGGGGCGGCACGTGCCCCTTTGCCCACCTTGGATCCGCCTATGGGTCAGTTCACCAGGCCAGGTCAAATTATCTCACCTGAAACATGTTTCAAGTGGCACCAGTGAAAACAGGTTTGATCTATTTATGTAAAATTCACAGCACATAATATACCCACAATGAACCACAAGTTGATGTGACGGGATTTTTATACCGACGATTTAGGGCTAGCTACAGGCACTTCTCCACTGAGGCAGTATAGGAAGACAGAAAGTTGTGGAAGATGCCTCTATTTCTGTCAAAACAGCTCAAAATGATATATTGTTCTCAAAGTCGTAGTGATTCGAGGCACTCTCCTGGGTCCAATTGAGATGTTTGATGGTGTTTGAAATACTCGGATAACTAAATAAACGTTGTTCTTGTTGTTGTCATGTAGCAAGTTGAAACTGGTGATCTCTGCTAGGTCATCTGGGACTTATTGGGCAGTTTTTTTCCGATTTGGACCCATAACTACCCAGGAAACAGTAATTGAGCTTCGATTGAGTTTCAGTATGTTTAATGACCTGCCTGCTCGAGCTCTGGATGCGAAATGGTTCTGATACACTGGGACTATATATTCTGTTCATTCAAGACTCCTTATGGACATAATTCTTAGGCTAGAGGTAGCCAGAGCATTAGTGTCGCGGTATCCAATTTTTAAGAATTCATTCTAAAAGGCACTTGTACGACACTCAATTCGAGGTCGTGCTACACTATGACCAGGAATTTGTGATTTTACCTGCTGTATTAAGCTAATTCTGATGCAGGAAACGTGCCCGAATATATGATATCGGTATATTAGCAACATTTTGTATCCAGAATTCGAGCAGGCAGGCCATTGAACATCTTACTAACTCAGTACTTCGCTTTAATTTTTCTCTGCACGAGGTAAAAGTGTTGCCAAGCAGTGTGACATTGAGCCGGTGTGCAATCTGGTAATGCTTTGTACGGGATTGAACCCTCTTATAATTGCAACACGAGCGAATATGAACAAAAAATGGAGGGTTGTTAGCTAAAAGAGGCTATCACTAAGAACCAAAGTGGCACTTGTCAGGCTCTGCTTTTTTATGTATTAAAACGTATTTTACGTTTCAAACCTGTGGTTGAAAAATGAATGCACATGTTTTGTCGCCAGTGCGAACGACACGTTTAGTACGGAGGTTTTACAAATGTCAAAGCAAGAAATATTTGACGCGCAGCGGGACTTGAGCAATGCGTCATGTTCCCAAGGTCACCGCATACCATGTGGCCAGACGGAAAGGAGCAGGTCGAGAGGCGGAAAATTTTCTTTTTTCTCCGCAAACGAAAAGTTCTGGGACAAATGAAATATCGATCACGTGGATTCTCGCCTTGCTCTATCACATGGCTATCCCAGTTCAAATCATATTACGGAGGAGTAATTCTTTTAAGGTTGCCTTGTTCTTACAACAGTATATCAAACTGTAAAATCATCTGAAAACGTATCATTCTCCGTGAATGAGGACTTTTCTACCAAAAAAAATCGGGAAAACATGTAAAATTTTGTTTTTTCTACAGGTTTCGCAAAGCAGAATTCATCGTGAACACCTAGGTGCTATTATCTGTTTCTGTTTTCCGAAAGGTTCTGAGGCTGCTGACCCTGTCCCTCAGCACACAACCCTGTCCCTCAGCACACAACCCTGCCTCTCAGCACACAATCCTGTCTCTCAGCACACAACCCTGTCCCTCAGAAGAACCCTGTCCCTCAGCAGAACCCTGTCTCTCAGCACACAACCCTGTCCCTCAGCAGAACCCTGTCAGCACACAAGCCTGTCTCTCAGCAGATAACCCTGTCCCTCAGAAGAACCCTGTCCCTCAGCAGAACCCTGTCTCTCAGCACACAACCCTGTCCCTCAGCAGAACCCTGTCAGCAGACAACCCTGTCTCTCAGCAGACAAACCTGCCTCTCAGCAGACAGCCCTGTCCCTCAGCAGACAACCAGTCCCTCAGCAGACAACCAGTCCCTCAGCAGAACCCTGTCTCTCAGCACACAACCCTGTCCCTCAGCAGACAACCAGTCCCTCAGCAGACAACCCTGTCCCTCAGCAGAACCCTGTCTCTCAGCACACAACCCTGTCCCTCAGTAGAACCCTGTCTCTAGCAGACAACTCTGTCCCTCAGCAGACAACCAGTCCCTCAGCAGACAACCAGTCCCTCAGCAGAACCCTGTCTCTCAGCACACAACCCTGTCCCTCAGCAGACAACCAGTCCCTCAGCAGACAACCCTGTCCCTTAGCAGAACCCTGTCTCTCAGCACACAACCCTGTCCCTCAGCAGAACCCTGTCTCTCCGCAGACAACCCTGTCTCTCAGCAGACAACCCTGTCCCTCAGCAGAACCCTGTCCCTCAGCATACAACCCTGTCTCTCAGCAGACAACCCTGTCCCTCAGCAGATAGCCCTGTCCCTCAGCAGACAACCCAGTCCCTCAGCAGACAACCTTGCCCCTCAGCAGACAACTCTGCCTCTCAGCAGACAACCCTGTCTCTCCGCGCTCCGCTACTGTGCCTACCTCCCGTGCCTGCATCCGTGCAGGTGTATTTTTCCAGACTTTCTCCAAAATCACGCACCTATTGTTTTCCACATAAGCCGCATGGTGTTATACCAAAAATATCATTAGAACATAGCACTGCATGCCGATATTCTGGGAACGCAAGTGACTCCAATTTCGAGGTCGTTGATAGCCGAGCGCTGGAACATCCACTCATATCTCCAGGGGTGCCTGTAACCCCAACGGCACGGTCTCCAGGGGTGCCTGTAACCTCAACGGCAAGGTCTCAGCAAATCCCTGACAATGTTTACTCATAATTGTTGGGGTCTAACGACGCACTAACTGCCAAGGTTATATGGCGTCGCCAACTCTCACCCTGTTGGGAGGGATTTGGGGGATCAGATCGACTTATTCAGAGGCCCCACCGAGACTTGAACCCGGGACCGGTGGCTTATGAGATTTCGATGCTATCCACTAAGCAACCCATCCTCTGACAAGAAGGTTTGAAATTGATGACTCTGCCTAGTGGTTTTGTCCTGGAATAAACCATCTTGTGTCTATCTAACAGATATATCTTCTACCTGTGTCTACCTGACAGACACGCGCCTACATTCTATGCCTGCCCGACATAAACATGCCCGATTCTCGCGCCTACCTGGCATACGCATGCCTTCCACCCGTGCCTACCTGACATACTCCTGTCTAGCAAACGTGCCTATATAGCATACTCATGCCTTCCACCAGTGCCTGCTTGGCAGATTTATGCCTTTCATCGGTGCTTACCTGGCATACACATGTATTCCTTGCCTGACCAAATTTATTTTACAAAAATCCACCCGTGCCTATCTGACATACTCATGCCTAGCAACCAAGCCTATATGACATAAACATGCCTCCCACCAGTGCCTGCCTGGCATATTTATGCCTTTCACTCGTGCCTACCTGGCAGATTTGTGCTTTCCACCTGCGCCTACCTGGCATACTCATGCCTTCCACCCGTGCCTACTTGGCATACATAGGCCTTTCATGCTTGCCTACCTGGCATATCCATGCCTTCCACCCGTGCCTACCTGTCCGGTAAAACAATCAGCGGTCTGTGCCCGACCAACGAGCAACACGGCTGACCTGTACATGCTCGGATCGACTTGACACAGTTGATTGCATCGTCTTGTTCACGTGCACTTCCAGATACTTTTCAGTATGAGAGCTTCTTTATCGTCATTTTACACCATCTTTTGGTCGGCCACTGAAAACTTCAGAAGCGTAACGTGTGTTGGCGCAGGGTTACCTTGGCGGCCCGGAGACGACCGGTGACGTTATTCCATACCAGGCGGTCAAACACTGTGCCGGTGCGGCCCAGTTCCCACGCCCAGAACAGTGGTGGCCCGCCCCCCCCCTGCTGCCTCCCAGGGCAGACCTCTCTCGGCTGCAAGCTCGGTCCGGAGAAGTGCAGTTGGGCCTGGCAGCGGCGGCGGCGGATTTCGCCACAGTACCTGCGCCGCCAGCCGGTCACGGTCGCTCCCCAGCACGTGACCACGCTTTAGTATACACTGCCGAGCGAAAGTGGAACTCGGCCCGCCGACTGCTCCGCTGCTCAGTGTGAGTGGGGATGGCAGCCGCTGCTCCGCTGCTCCGCTGCTCAGTGTGAGTGGCGTCGGCAGCCGCTGCTCCGCTGTTCAGTGTGAGTGGCGTCGGCAGCCGCTGCTCCGTTGCTCAATGTGAGTGGCGTCGGCAGCCGCTGCTCCGTTGCTCAATGTGAGTGGCGTCGGCAGCCGCTGCTCCGCTGCTCCACTGCTCAGTGCGAGTGGCGTCGGCAGCCGCTGCTCCGCTGCTCCGCTGCTCAGTGTGAGTGGCGTCGGCAGCCGCTGCTCCGCTGCTCCGCTGCTTAGTGTGAGTGGCGTAGGCAGCCGCTGCTCCGCTGCTCCGCTGCTTAGTGTGAGTGGCGTAGGCAGCCGCTGCTCCGCTACTCCGTTGCTCCGCTGTTCAGTGTGAGTGGCGTCGGCAGCCGCTGCTCCGCTGCTCCGTTGCTCCGCTGTTCAGTGTGAGTGGCGTCGGCAGCCGCTGCTCCGCTGCTCCGCTGCTCCACTGTTCAGTGCGAGTGGCGTCGGCAGCCGCTGCTCCGCTGTTCAGTGTGAGTGGCGTCGGCAGCCGCTGCTCCGCTGCTCCGCTGCTCAGTGCGAGTGGCGTCGGCAGCCGCTGCTCCGCTGCTCCGTTGCTCAGTGTGAGTGGCGTCGGCAGCCGCTGCTCCGCTGCTCCGCTGTTCAGTGTGAGTGGCGTCGGCAGCCGCTGCTCCGCTGCTCCGCTGCTCAGTGTGAGTGGCGTCGGCAGCCGCTGCTCCGCTGCTCCGTTGCTCAGTGTGAGTGGCGTCGGCAGCCGCTGCTCCGCTGCTCCGCTGCTCCACTGCTCAGTGTGAGTGGTGGCGGCAGCTCGGTCGGTAGGGAGGTCAGATGCAGATTGTCACTCAATCACTGTGGAACACGTACTTGTCGACGATTTCTTCTTCTTCCAGAACTTTATTAGGACTTTGCTTCACTCTTTAGCTGGAGGTGCTAAATCACCATTGGGAGTGCCCAACACGTCATCGGAGGTGCTGGGGCTACCAAGGAGATAAAAATCCACATCCCTGACCACAAATCTGGAGAGCAGATCCGGAGGCACAACTCTGGAGACTGCCTCGGTAAATACGGTGGCACAACTGGGCAGCTGGTCATAGCACGTAGTGCATTAAACATCAAGCACCACTGAAGTCACTGACCATGATCTACGGAATGACACAACCAAGAGGTGTAAAAGCTTCCAATATCCCCCACTCCCATGCCCCCTTGTTTGGCCACGCGTGAAGAAAACGTGATATCTTAAGGCACCATGGGAAGCTAGAAGGAATATCCAGATTACGAACAACTTTGTGGAAGACTAGTTCCCAGTCAGCAAGAGCTTGTCCATTCACTTTTCTATTCACTGGTGCTGCTTTTCGTCGATGGTGACACCCAGAAATATATTTTTCATAGCATGTATAGGCAATCCATACGCCGCATGACAAGTAAATAGTTAGATATATTTATTTTGAGAAAAAACTTACCTGGCTCTCTGTAGTATATTCGTTTAATATATGGATAGTCAAGGTTTTCAAATTAGCCAACCCGGACAGCGTGGTGGGATTTGGGATAGATCCGGAATGGGCTGAACTCACTGCTCCGTGATATGCTCAGCTGCACAGTCAGCTGAGCCGTTCAGGTCCAGCACACAAGAAAGCTACTGGGTCAGTGGCTGCCGCGGCGGCGGCGGGGCGGCCTCAGCGGTGCACGCCGTCGCAGTGGGGCCGCGACGCAGCTGCCGCGGTACATCTCAGGGCCGCAGAACCCACTTCCAACCCTCCGGTCACAGAACCCACTGTCAACCCTCCAGCCGCAGAACCCACTGTCAACCCTCCGGTCACAGAACCCTGTCAACCCCTAGCCACAGAACCCACTGTCAGCCCTCCGGCCACAGAACCCACTGTCAACCCTCCGGCCACAGAAACCACTGACAACCCTCCGGTCACAGAACCCTGTCAACCCCTAGCCACAGAACCCACTGTCAGCCCTCCGGCCACAGAACCCACTGTCAACCTTCCGACCACAGAACCCACTGTCAACCCTCCGGTCACAGAACCCTGTCAACCCCTAGCCACAGAACCCACTGTCGACCCTCCGGTCACAGAACTCACTGCAACCCTCCGGTCACAGAACCCACTGTCAACCCTCCGGCCGCAGAACCCACTGTCAACCCTCCGGCCGCAGAACCCACTGTCAACCCTCCAGCCGCAGAACCCACTGTCAACCCTCCGGTCACAGAACCCTGTCAACCCCTAGCCACAGAACCCACTGTCAGCCCTCCGGCCACAGAACCCACTGTCAACCCTCCGGCCACAGAAACCACTGTCAACCCTCCGGTCACAGAACCCTGTCAACCCCTAGCCACAGAACCCACTGTCAGCCCTCCGGCCACAGAACCCACTGTCAACCTTCCGACCACAGAACCCACTGTCAACCCTCCGGTCACAGAACCCTGTCAACCCCTAGCCACAGAACCCACTGTCGACCCTCCGGTCACAGAACTCACTGTCAACCCTCCGGTCACAGAACCCACTGTCAACCCTCCGGCCACAGAACCCACTGTCAACCCTCCGGTCACAGAACCCTGTCAACCCCTAGCCACAGAACCCACTGTCGACCCTCCGGTCACAGAACTCACTGTCAACCCTCCGGTCACAGAACCCACTGTCAACCCTCCGGTCACAGAACCCACTGCCAACCTTCCGGCCGCAGAACCCACCGTCAACCCTCCGGCCACAGAACCCACTGTCAACCCTCCGGTCACAGAACCCTGTCAACCCCTAGCCACAGAACCCACTGTCAGCCCTCCGGCCACAGAACCCACTGTCAACCCTCCGGCCACAGAAACCACTGACAACCCTCCGGTCACAGAACCCTGTCAACCCCTAGCCACAGAACCCACTGTCAGCCCTCCGGCCACAGAACCCACTGTCAACCTTCCGACCACAGAACCCACTGTCAACCCTCCGGTCACAGAACCCTGTCAACCCCTAGCCACAGAACCCACTGTCGACCCTCCGGTCACAGAACTCACTGTCAACCCTCCGGTCACAGAACCCACTGTCAACCCTCCGGCCACAGAACCCACTGTCAACCCTCCGGCCGCAGAACCCACTGTCAACCCTCCGGTCACAGAACCTGTCAACCCAGCCACAGAACCCACTGTCAGCCCTCCGGCCACAGAACCCACTGTCAACCTTCCAGCCGCAGAACCCACTGTCAACCCTCCGGTCACAGAACCCTGTCAACCCCTAGCCACAGAACCCACTGTCAGCCCTCCGGCCACAGAACCCACTGTCAACCTTCCAGCCGCAGAACCCACTGTCAACCCTCCGGTCACAGAACCCTGTCAACCCCTAGCCACAGAACCCACTGTCAGCCCTCCGGCCACAGAACCCACTGTCAACCCTCCGGCCACAGAAACCACTGTCAACCCTCCGGTCACAGAACCCTGTCAACCCCTAGCCACAGAACCCACTGTCAGCCCTCCGGCCACAGAACCCACTGTCAACCTTCCGACCACAGAACCCACTGTCAACCCTCCGGTCACAGAACCCTGTCAACCCTAGCCACAGAACCCACTGTCGACCCTCCGGCCACAGAACCCACTGTCAACCCTCCGGCCGCAGAACCCACTGTCAACCCTCCGGTCACAGAACCCTGTCAACCCCTAGCCACAGAACCCACTGTCAGCCCTCCGGCCACAGAACCCACTGTCAACCTTCCGACCACAGAACCCACTGTCAACCCTCCGGTCACAGAACCCTGTCAACCCCTAGCCACAGAACCCACTGTCAGCCCTCCGGCCACAGAACCCACTGTCAACCTTCCAGCCGCAGAACCCACTGTCAACCCTCCGGTCACAGAACCCCGTCAACCCCTAGCCACAGAACCCACTGTCAGCCCTCCGGCCACAGAACCCACTGTCAACCTTCCAGCCGCAGAACCCACTGTCAACCCTCCGGTCACAGAACCCTGTCAACCCCTAGCCACAGAACCCACTGTCAGCCCTCCGGCCACAGAACCCACTGTCAACCCTCCGGCCACAGAAACCACTGTCAACCCTCCGGTCACAGAACCCTGTCAACCCCTAGCCACAGAACCCACTGTCAGCCCTCCGGCCACAGAACCCACTGTCAACCTTCCGACCACAGAACCCACTGTCAACCCTCCGGTCACAGAACCCTGTCAACCCCTAGCCACAGAACCCACTGTCGACCCTCCGGTCACAGAACTCACTGTCAACCCTCCGGTCACAGAACCCACTGTCAACCCTCCGGCCACAGAACCCACTGTCAACCCTCCGGCCGCAGAACCCACTGTCAACCCTCCAGCCGCAGAACCCACTGTCAACCCTCCGGTCACAGAACCCTGTCAACCCCTAGCCACAGAACCCACTGTCAGCCCTCCGGCCACAGAACCCACTGTCAACCTTCCAGCCGCAGAACCCACTGTCAACCCTCCGGTCACAGAACCCTGTCAACCCCTAGCCACAGAACCCACTGTCAGCCCTCCGGCCACAGAACCCACTGTCAACCTTCCGACCACAGAACCCACTGTCAACCCTCCGGTCACAGAACCCTGTCAACCCCTAGCCACAGAACCCACTGTCGACCCTCCGGTCACAGAACTCACTGTCAACCCTCCGGTCACAGAACCCACTGTCAACCCTCCGGCCACAGAACCCACTGTCAACCCTCCGGTCACAGAACCCTGTCAACCCCTAGTCACAGAACCCACTGTCGACCCTCCGGTCACAGAACTCACTGTCAACCCTCCGGTCACAGAACCCACTGCCAACCTTCCGGCCGCAGAACCCACCGTCAACCCTCCGGCCACAGAACTCACTGTCAACCCTCCGGTCACAGAACCCACTGTCAACCCTCCAGCCGCAGAACCCACTGTCAACCCTCCGGTCACAGAACCCTGTCAACCCTCCGGTCACAGAACCCTGTCAACCCCTAGCCAAAGAACCCACTGTCGACCCTCCGGTCACAGAACCCTGTCAACCTCTAGCCACAGAACCCACTGTCGACCCTCCGGTCACAGAACTCACTGTCAACCCTCCGGTCACAGAACCCACTGTCAACCCTCCGGCCACAGAACCCACTGTCAACCCTCCGGCCACTGCACAACCCTGTCAACCCTCTGTCCATAGAATTCACTGCCAACCTTCCGGCCACAGAACCCACCGTCAACCCTCCGGCCACAGAATTAATTGTCAACTCTCCGGCCACAAAACCCACAGTCAACCCTCCGGCCACAGAACCCACTGTCAACCCTCTGGCCACAGAACCCTGTCAACCCTCCGGCCACAGAACCCTGTCAACCCTCCGGCCACAGGACTCACCCTCAACCCTTCGGCCACAGAACCCTCAGTCAGCCCTCCGGCCACAGAATTAATTGTCAACTCTCCGGCCACAAAACCCACATTCAACCCTCCGGCCACAGAACCCACTGTCAGCCATCTGGCCACAGAGCCAACTGTCAATCCTCCGATCACAGAACCCACTGTCAACCCTCCAGTCACAGAACTCTGTCAACCCTCCGGTTACAAAACCCACTGTCAACCCTCCGGCCACAGAAACCACTGCCAACCACTGGGCACAGAACTTACTATCAACCCTCCGGTCACAGAACCCATTGGGAACCATCGGAGCGCAAGACCATTTGTGAACCATCTGAGCACAAAACCAATTGTGAACTGTATGATCATAGCTGCAGCAGCATTACAGCAGTGAAGTTCAGACATCTGTCGACATCTCCTGCAGACGCCTCCTGTAGACATCTCCTGCCACTTGCTGACTTTCTGAGCAGGCAGATCAACTGGAATGAGTAGGCAGCTCTGTCAGCGTGTACAGTTGCACGTACGTACCTGCTTCCGAACTGCCTCCTGTAGAAAGTGTTGCCGTTTTTACTGGCTGCAGCGAGTGTCGGGTGGCCTGGTTTTGACCTCTCCACTCGCCTGGTGTAAGTGGCGGGCCAAGGGCGCGGCCTCGCTCTCGGCGGCCGCCAGGCCCGCGCCACCCGCTCCCGCCCGCTAATCCGCATTGGTTAACAAAGACCCGCCGGACTCGGCTGGTATTAGCGTTGCAGCACACCTGCGCAGTTTCAGACTGTAGTCGCGTTTTCACCGGCGCTGGTATTGGTTGGTCCAGCTGGTCGGTCAACATGCGCGGCGCCAGGGCTGACTTTGGGGGAGGAAGTAGCCTGGAAATGAGGCTACAGCACAAATATCTTTTGCTTTCTTCTACATTGCTGGGACATCAAATCGCGTGCTGTCCTTAACACGCGCATTGACGGGGGCGGGTACCCGCCCCCCCTCAGGTTTTTCGGAGAAAGTAGAAAAACGGCGGCGCGTAGCGCCGCCGTACTTGGTATACCTTTTCCATCATCATTTTTACAACTTCTGTGAAAATTTTAAGGTTAGGTCATCTCAGGTCAGGTCACCAGTACAGGTCAAGTGACCCAACCTCAAAAAAAGTTTAAGATAGCATAAGTCGGAGCAGGGTGAACTTATCCGATTGAAACTCATATCACATAATGGCCCCACCGAGTTCTCTAACATATGTTCCGGTATTTTTGATATCGATGACCCAAGGTCAGTTACGAGGCATGACCTCTCCATTGGAAATACATGGGAAAAATGGTTTTTACGGAATAACTCAGTAACGGATGGTGATAGAGCATTTATTTTAGCTGCATTAGACTCGCCTGGGATTTGCGGTTCTAATGATATGCATTTTATATAATTTGACCCTGACCTGACCTCAGGTCAGGTCAAATCCTTGATTTGACCTAGCAAGGTCAACTTATATATCATTCGATTTGGCTTGCTAAGAGGATTCATACAGTTCAAGTCGTTTTGCTCTATCTTTACTTGTTCAGATGTAATGCCCGAAAAACTGAATTTTACATGTTATCCCTATGACGGGCATGTTTTGACCTCTCGTGACCTTAAATGTGACCTGACAAAAAATGGTTCAAATGTTTTCGATGGAGAAGTGGATGGGCAGCCCAACGCCGTTTACCGTTTTTCGCTACCTACCGTGGTTCTCGAGATCTTAGGGGGCGGGTACCCGCCCCCCGTCAATGCGAAGGTGGCTCAGACCCCCGTCAATGCGCGTGTTAAATTCCACCCACCACGCTGCTGGGCGCGTGTTTGATTGGTCTGCCAAGCGCCAAGCGCGACCCAAGGAACACGACAAGAAGGCTTTAAAATAAATGCGCGATATGGTGCTTTGGAACGATTGAAATTAAGTCCAAAAGAAAACAACAGTTACTCGGGCTGAAGCCCAATCTTTCATCTTGCCACCAACAAAGTCTACCCTGACAACGTACAGGTTGGTCGGCCTCTGCAGAGCGTGGCAGCTGGTTGATGCCATAGCGTGTAAACAGGAGTCGTGGCGGCGCGTGCCGCCTGTATCACCCGTTAGGTCCCATGTAAACAGGAGTTGTGGCGGCGCGTGCCGCCTATATCACCCGTTAGGTCCCGTGTAAACAGGAGTTGTGGCGGCGCGTGTCGCCTGTATCACCCGTTAGGTCCCATGTAAACAGGAGTTGTGGCGGCGCGTGCCGCCTGTATCACCCGTTAGGTCCCATGTAAACAGGAGTTGTGGCGGCGCGTGCCGCCTGCATCACCGCCAGGTCCCGTGTAAACAGGAGTTGTGGCGGCGCGTGCCGCCTGTATCACCCGTTAGGTCCCGTGTAAACAGGAGTTGTGGCGGCGCGTGCCGCCTATATCACCCGTTAGGTCCCGTGTAAACAGGAGTTGTGGCGGCGCGTGCCGCCTGTATCACCCGTTAGGTCCCGTGTTAACAGGAGTCGTGGCGGCGCGTGTCGCCTGTATCACCCGTTAGGTCCCGTGTAAACAGGAGTTGTGGCGGCGCGTGCCGCCTATATCACCCGTTAGGTCCCGTGTAAACAGGAGTTGAGGCGGCGCGTGCCACCTGTATCACCCGTTAGGTCCCGTGTTAACAGGAGTCGTGGCGGCGCGTGTCGCCTGTATCACCCGTTAGGTCCCGTGTAAACAGGAGTTGTGGCGGCGCGTGCCGCCTGTATCACCCGTTAGGTCCCGTGTAAACAGGAGTTGTGGCGGCGCGTGCCGCCTATATCACCCGTTAGGTCCCGTGTAAACAGGAGTTGTGGCGGCGCGTGCCGCCTGTATCACCCGTTAGGTCCCGTGTAAACAGGAGTTGTGGCGGCGCGTGCCGCCTATATCACCCGTTAGGTCCCGTGTAAACAGGAGTTGTGGCGGCGCGTGCCGCCTGTATCACCCGTTAGGTCCCGTGTAAACAGGAGTTGTGGCGGCGCGTGCCGCCTATATCACCCGTTAGGTCCCGTGTAAACAGGAGTTGTGGCGGCGCGTGCCGCCTGTATCACCCGTTAGGTCCCGTGTAAACAGGAGTTGTGGCGGCGCGTGCCGCCTATATCACCCGTTAGGTCCCGTGTAAACAGGAGTTGTGGCGGCGCGTGCCGCCTGTATCACCCGTTAGATCCCGTGTTAACAGGAGTCGTGGCGGCGCGTGCCGCCTGTATCACCCGTTAGGTCCCGTGTTAACAGGAGTCGTGGCGGCGCGTGTCGCCTGTATCACCCGTTAGGTCCCGTGTAAACAGGAGTTGTGGCGGCGCGTGCCGCCTGTATCACCCGTTAGGTCCCGTGTAAACAGGAGTTGTGGCGGCGCGTGCCGCCTATATCACCCGTTAGGTCCCGTGTAAACAGGAGTTGTGGCGGCGCGTGCCGCCTCCCGTGTTAACAGGAGTCGTGGCGGCGCGTGTCGCCTGTATCACCCGTTAGGTCCCGTGTAAACAGGAGTTGTGGCGGCGCGTGCCGCCTGTATCACCCGTTAGGTCCCGTGTAAACAGGGAGTTGTGGCGGCGCGTGCCGCCTATATCACCCGTTAGGTCCCGTGTAAACAGGAGTTGTGGCGGCGCGTGCCGCCTGTATCACCCGTTAGGTCCCGTGTAAACAGGAGTTGTGGCGGCGCGTGCCGCCTATATCACCCGTTAGGTCCCGTGTAAACAGGAGTTGTGGCGGCGCGTGCCGCCTGTATCACCCGTTAGGTCCCGTGTAAACAGGAGTTGTGGCGGCGCGTGCCGCCTATATCACCCGTTAGGTCCCGTGTAAACAGGAGTTGTGGCGGCGCGTGCCGCCTGTATCACCCGTTAGATCCCGTGTTAACAGGAGTCGTGGCGGCGCGTGTCGCCTGTATCACCCGTCAGGTCCCGTGTAAACAGGAGTTGTGGCGGCGCGTGCCGCCTGTATCACCCGTTAGGTCCCGTGTAAACAGGAGTTGTGGCGGCGCGTGCCGCCTATATCACCCGTTAGGTCCCGTGTAAACAGGAGTTGTGGCGGCGCGTGCCGCCTGTATCACCCGTTAGGTCCCGTGTAAACAGGAGTTGTGGCGGCGCGTGCCGCCTATATCACCCGTTAGGTCCCGTGTAAACAGGAGTTGTGGCGGCGCGTGCCGCCTGTATCACCCGTTAGGTCCCGTGTAAACAGGAGTTGTGGCGGCGCGTGCCGCCTATATCACCCGTTAGGTCCCGTGTAAACAGGAGTTGTGGCGGCGCGTGCCGCCTGTATCACCCGTTAGATCCCGTGTTAACAGGAGTCGTGGCGGCGCGTGTCGCCTGTATCACCCGTCAGGTCCCGTGTAAACAGGAGTTGTGGCGGCGCGTGCCGCCTATATCACCCGTTAGGTCCCGTGTAAACAGGAGTTGTGGCGGCGCGTGCCGCCTGTATCACCCGTTAGGTCCCGTGTAAACAGGAGTTGTGGCGGCGCGTGCCGCCTATATCACCCGTTAGGTCCCGTGTAAACAGGAGTTGTGGCGGCGCGTGCCGCCTGTATCACCCGTTAGGTCCCGTGTAAACAGGAGTTGTGGCGGCGCGTGCCGCCTATATCACCCGTTAGGTCCCGTGTAAACAGGAGTTGTGGCGGCGCGTGCCGCCTGTATCACCCGTTAGATCCCGTGTTAACAGGAGTCGTGGCGGCGCGTGTCGCCTGTATCACCCGTCAGGTCCCGTGTAAACAGGAGTTGTGGCGGCGCGTGCCGCCTATATCACCCGTTAGGTCCCGTGTAAACAGGAGTTGTGGCGGCGCGTGCCGCCTGCATCCCCGCCAGGTCCGTAGTCAGGGTAAAACTGATTACCTGAAGTTTACTCAACCTATCTGACAGCTAGCCATGGCTGTCAACTGGGTGCACCCAAAGTGAGCGACTTCACTTTTATACGAGCACATTTTTTTCGCCAGAATAATTTTACCGTGCTGTTGAGTTAAAATTATGAAATTATCTCACGGTGCCAAATAGATGTTGCAGTAGGGTCGTTCAAAAAACTTTTTTTCAGACTCGAGCCCACCTTTTCCCATTATACATTCAATTCTGATTTCAATGAGCTACATTCCAAGCATTTACAACAACGGGAAAGATCGCCTCAAAATGGTTAAAGATTTCATGTTTCAGCCCCGATTGGCTGCCCGGCGTTGCAGTCTCCCCTTGTTAAATTGCTATGAAAGGGGTGCATAACCTATCAGTAAAGACAGCGTGGCATGTGCGTGCGCATAAGAGCGGTAGATGGGATTTAACATGCATGCATTTACTTGTTAGATGTATGTGCAGCGCAATACAAATACATGTTATTCCACAAAAGACCTGGAATTAAATGGTTCAGCGCCCTAGTACTCTAAATCCCGACAGCACAGGGATGCCTTCCGGAGGCGAACCTTTCTCTGGTAACATTCGTTGGAGAACGTCGTTGGGGCAGGTGCTTCTCCCTATTCTCCTGCGAACTATTTAAGAGCTCTGATACTGCTAGAAGAAGCCCCTGCTGGGGATGAGGTGGCTTAGTGGATAGCACCCTTGTCTTCTAAGCCACCGGTCCCGGGTTCAAGTCCCGGCGGAGCCTCTGAATAAGTCGATCTGATCCCCAAAATCCCTTCCAACAGGGTGAGAGTTGGCGACGCCGTATGACCCTGGCAGTTGGTGCGTCGTTAAACCCCAACAATTATTATTAAGAAGACCCTGCTGCATATTTTTACCCTTTGGATAGCTCACGAAATCTTCCACCAGCTTCACACCACGTTCTGTGGGACCGTACACGACAGTAAGTTCTGGAATACCTTCAAACAGGGGAAACTATACCAGTCACCAGCTTCTCAACGGAGCCATTTTAAATTAGAATCTTTCAGATTCAGGTGCTCTTTACCATCCAGCTTTCAGGAATGAGAAATTGGCAGAGGCTTGGTACCGAGCCCAGCTCTTCATAGCCTCTATCGGAAACTTTAGCCTACCTAACTGAAAGGTGGATGGTTTTGCTGTTTAGGCCAGGTAATGTCTCACTGCCTTTTTACCTCCAGCATTGTGATTCTTATTTGCGAGGCAGATTATAACTTTCTGGTCACAAATAACAGTTGCGTTTGCACATTGACTTCAGCGCCTCTACACAATATCGGAGGATTTTATTGGAAGACCTATCAGGTAACGTTCTTGGATCATCAGGGCCGGCTAGTGCTTTGGTTCTGGAAGACATGCCAGCTCTGTTTTCCTTGAGAAGATAACCACGAATTGCGCAAGCTGGTTTAAGTGTGGCTGTCAGGAGAGGTTGTCTCCAACAAATGTCTGTTTAGAAGACCCGGAGCCCACCAGCAAGCCATATTCATGGAATATAGTACATTTATGGCATGAAGTGCGTGCATACTACTGAGTTAGATTCCGGTCATCATTCCAGAAGATACTTAAAGACTGAATATTATAAATTTTGGAGTTTAACAACGCGTCAACTGCTCAGGTCATATGGCATCAGAGGTGAGAGGGAAATAATTATTTTGGGCTAGAGCGGGGCTCCAGATTCTGCCTGTGGGTGGGCTCGAACCCACGACACCCAGCACATAAAGAATGCCGTTGGTCGAGCCGAGCGCAAGCGCTAACCGACTGAGTTACTCAGACCCCGAAAGAGTTAGCGGCTTTCCTTGTAAGTGGTTCTAAACCATGTATTTGGGTTCCTCCGTCGCGGATAGTCAGCTTTAGAGCCTTCTATGAACCTCAAAGCTATCCATAAAATGCAGTGCAGTGCTTTCATTAAGTTAATATAGAAATCGCCCTGAATGTGCTGAAGTCAATTTGCCATCACCTGTGGTATCTGTGCACAGAAAGTTATATTCTGTCCCGCTGGTGAGAACTACCATCTTGGAGGTAAGTAGCCAGTCGCACAACAATTGGCCAAAACAGCAAAAAATACTCATTTGACTAGGGCAAGCTTAAGTTTCCGATAGAGGCTATGAAGAGCTCGGTGAATGATCGGTACTAAGCCTCTGCCAGCTTGTCACTCCTGACAGCTAGCTGGTATTCGATTGCCTGAGTCTGAAATATTCTGACCAGAAATGGCTCCGTTAAGAAGCTGGTGACTGGAATAGCTTCTCCTGTTTCAAGGTATTCCGGAACTTAATGTGGTGAACGATCCCACAGAGCGTGGTGTGAAACTGGTGGAAGATTTCGTTAGCCATCCAAAGGTTAAAAATATGCAGCAGGGTCTTCTTTTAGCAGTATCAGAGCTCTTAAATAGTTCGCAAGAGAATAGGGAGACGCACCTGCCCCAACAACGTTCTCCAATGAATGTCACCAGAGAAAGGTTCGCCTTCGGAAGGCATCCCTGTGCTGTCGGGATTTAGAGTACTAGGGCGCTGAATCATTTAATTGTATGTATTTTGTGGAATAATATGTATTTGTATTGCGCTGCGAATACATCTGACAAATACATTCCTGCATATTAAATCCCATCTACCGCTCCTATACGCACGCACATGCCACGCTGTCTTTACTGGTAGGTTATGCACCCCTTTCATCCCAATTTAACAAGGGGAGACTGCAACGCCGGGCAGCCAATCGCATCTGAAACATAAAATCTTTAAACGTTTTGAGGCGATCTTTCCCGTTGTCGTAGATGCTTGGAATGTGGCTCATTAAAATCAGAATTGAATTTATAATGGGGAACAAGTGGGTTAGAGTCTGAAAAGTAAAAAAATGTTTTTTTGAACGACCCTAATGTTGCAGTCGGACCGTGAGGCCGAAACCAGCTCAATGCCTGCTCTGATACAAACCTAACAAAAAAGACAATCATGATCAATGGACGCCGCGAAGTTTCACCGATGTCACAGCCAGACCCGGGCTTTCTAAATGTTTTACACATCAGCTATCTGTGAAGAAACAGAGTGGTCGGTAGGTGAGGTAACTGCTGGGTGTGCTGTGAACGCCGCCTCTGTACAGCTGTCTGTCGTGGAGTGCAGCACGTCTCCACAGCGTTAACCGGCACCGTTTGTCGTGTGGCAGTACTGTCCGGCCGCAGCCAAACCATTGTCGTGTGGCAGTAGTGTCCGGCCGCAGCCACACCATTGCCGTGTGGCAGTAGTGTCCGGCCGCAGACACGCCATTACCGTGTGGCAGTACTGTCCGGCAGCAGCCACACCATTGTCGTGTGGCAGTAGTGTCCGGCCGCAGACACACCATTACCGTGTGGCAGTACTGTCCGGCCGCAGCCACACCATTGCCGTGTGGCAGTAGTGTCCGGCCGCAGCCACACCATTGTCGTGTGGCAGTACTGTCCGGCCGCAGACACACCATTGCCGTGTGGCAGTAGTGTCCGGCCGCAGACACGCCATTACCGTGTGGCAGTACTGTCCGGCAGCAGCCACACCATTGTCGTGTGGCAGTAGTGTCCGGCCGCAGACACGCCATTACCGTGTGGCAGTACTGTCCGGCCGCAGCCACACCATTGCCGTGTGGCAGTAGTGTCCGGCCGCAGACACGCCATTACCGTGTGGCAGTACTGTCCGGCCGCAGCCACACCATTGCCGTGTGGCAGTAGTGTCCGGCCGCAGCCACACCATTGTCGTGTGGCAGTACTGTCCGGCCGCAGACACGCCATTGCTACTCGTCTACGCTGCTTACATTGCTGCTTGTATGCGCTGCTCAGGGGAGAGCGGGGCGTTTACAAAGTTGATACAGCGAGGATATTTATACAATCACTGAAGCTGATGAATAGTTACTCGTCGATTCTTTGCTGATATGGAAAATTCATCTGGAATAATTTTGAGCTCTGCGGGAATTGCAGTTTTATAGTTATGGGACAAAAGTTTTTTATATTTTCTACACTAAAGGCTAAGCTACTCTGTACGCTTTTGAGTTTGCCGTTTTTGCAGTTGTTCGCTTTTAAATGACTTTATTATCGTTTGTTCACTCCTTCATTGGTTTTGTTTTTGCGTTTTCTCCATTTCGTTTATTGTTTGCTTTTTCATCACGTCTCTTTCTGGGCCTGTTTGGAAGATATTAATGCCAAATTGAGATGTTTTATGGGAATAAAGCTATATGAGCAGCAAAAGCAGCGTGGCAGCCGGAGAAGGCTGTCAGTGTCCATGGACCATGGGCGGATTCAGGGAAAATTCCAAAGGGGCATGTGCCTCAATTTCAACCCACCTTCTCCCCGCTTACCTGGTACCCCACCGAACTGCGCTTCCCCGGCCAGGGGCGGGTCCAGTATTTCCAGTCTGGGGGACATGGTTAGCGGGCGCCATTTAGATCAATGGGATGCCAGCTTTGAACGTTGCACCTCATCAAGCGCGCCAGATTTATCACCAGGGTGTCCATATACTCACATTTGGTGGGTGGGGCGAGGCGGGCGAGAAGCGATCGGTTTCAGACGGTGCCAATGCCGTTTTCGATGGGCTGCTGGAGCGAGAGGTTGCGAGAGGCACATGTCCCTGGATTAGCCTTTACATGCGAGTCTGTTACAGGCTCTGGGGGTACCTGGTCAGGGGTGAATCCAGCGAGGGGCATGAGCCTGCAACGACCGAGAACTCTGCGCCATGGGCGGATCCAGGGTTTCCGACAGGGGATGGGGCACATGGTCGGAGGAGCCGACCGGACGTACATTTAACCATCTGTGAATTGGGTAAAAAATTTTCACCGATTCGATCAAGTCGACATGAATGAGGGCTGCGATTGTTAACTGTGATGGCCTTGATGAAAGCACGTGCCGTCTAACTGAGAGTAGCAGCTGCTGAAATTATTGCTGAACATTTGGATTACATTGGTGGTTCGCTTTTTTCTGGATGTCATACGCACTTTTCTAGACGACCGAGTGGTATTCGAAGGCATTGACACAGACTGAACATTCTTTTGATCATGTGTCCCGTTGGCGCGGAACTATATTAAGTATGTCAACAAAACGTGAAGGTGGAAGATTAGTGTGTTTGATTTTTTGTTCATTTTCTGAGTTCTCTATGCCATTGTAGATATGTTGAAGTAAGTTTTAACCGTGCAATTTGCATTCATAAAATCATTGTCACGTATATACCTGTCTAGCTCCTGCCAACACATAATTATCTATAAAACCACAATGTCGGAGAAAATGTCTGATTCCGTGGGCTCAATTTTTATAAAATTTTGTTTTGGGATGTATATGTGAACTGTGCACTTAGTGTGTCCAAAGTTTTCTTTAATATTATCATTGTCGTTTTTGAACTCGGCAGTCAGCAAACGTTACAATCAAACTTTGCTCGCCAACCAGATAAGCAGTATTGTACTGCATACCCTTTGTTTGCGCTTCTTTGAGAATGGTGCTGACTCGTTGAAGACAGATGCTCCTGCTTGATGACTCTTGAACCAATGCGCGGTGGATGAAAAAGTTTTATCATGCATAATTGACTTAAACATCTATTTTACAGCCCCAATATGTATATATTTCTTTTGTACTGTCATCTTAAGGTCGTGTATGATACCGGGCCTTCCCGGACTTCTTGAAAGAGAAAACAATACTTCAAAGGCTGGGCTTGTGACGGGCTTCTGAAAAAAACACCAAACTGGGCTCAGGCCCGGGTCAGCAAAACTGCCCGAGGCTCCCACCTCTAGTAGACACTATTCACGCAGCATTCATTAGAATTGGAAAATCAGTTGCAGCAGTACTATAATGGAGTTTCAACTCTAAAATTTTGTCTTAATAGCATTTTTCTGTCCTCATGAACATTTATCAATAGCTGAAATATTCTCTAAGTGGCACGCAGTGTTAATCAATTCTTTAGCCGGTAAATCTCTACCGACAATCCAATCTGTGTAGAGGAAAACATTTTGAAATTTTTAATGTTACGGCTAACTCTCCAACTACCAGCATGGATGGGCACTATCACTTTTGGCTTTGTCACTTGTGAGAAGTGTGTCATTCCCCAGAATTACAAAATTACGGGCAACGGCTGTGAGTAAGAGCGGGCAACAGGACAAAATATGTACAGATCCTGACTTCCGCTCACTGCTCGTACAGACACAAAGAAAAAACACAGAGCTGAGCGCGCATTGAAATGTTGCGGTACTTTTCAGATAAGTCACCCACGCTGTTCCGCGGGTAAACCCAGGGATAAGCCACCCACGCAGTTCCACGGCTGAGCTCAAATCTGTTAGATGGAATGAGTCGGTTGGTGAGAGCCGCTCCCATGGGCCCGACCGGTTCGACTGGACATGAATTACCGATTCACGCCGGCGCCGGCGCTGCCGGCCTCATGTCCAGAACAACCAGCTAACCACGTCTCCTCGTCACTCTCAGGCTCTCGGCCCGTCATCTGAATCACAGCCGCGGCCGAGCACCTTGGAGCCACCGGGCCACTCCCCACAGCCGCTCCTTGGCTGAACCATCAATCTCTGACGGCCGTTTTCCGATTTGTGGAATGCTGCGTATGATGTCAGGGACGTCCGCTGCGCAGCTGCGCTACATCCGGGAGTGTTTCAGTCTCAGCCCAAAAACCGCCGCCGGCCACGTCGGATGGCAGTCCGCGGCGACAGGGGCAGGCAGACGGCTGCGGAGCGGCACTGGTGGTAGACAGGGGCAGGCAGAGGGCTGCGGAGCGGCACTGGTGGTAGACAGGGGCAGGCAGACGGCTGCGGAGCGGCACTGGTGGTAGACAGGGGCATAACAGAAGGCTGCGGAGCGGAACTGGTGGTAGACAGGGGCAGGCAGAGGGCTGCGGAGCGGAACTGGTGGTAGTATCTGATAAGAGAATAATGACCGATTTGTGACATGATTTTGCGTCCTTTACCTTGGTAATTTTAGACAAAACACCTGGCACCAGAATGTCCCGGATTCCCGGATTCCCGGATTCCCGGATTTCCGGATTTCCGGATTTCCGGATTTCCGGATTTCCGGTCCAGGCAGTCGAGACGATCTGGACCAGACCCCTAGACTGGCTGAAAGTTGCTGAAAAGATGCTAATTCGTGGGCCCGGAAGCAAACTAGGGATGGGAATTTACGAGACACTAAGCCTCAGACCGCTACGGGTACCGTTCGATTGCGTGCTTATATCGTCTTGGTCCATTGCATTTAGTGTTCCCGTCGGTTCGAAAAGGAAAACAGTTAAGACTGTCCAGGAACACTATTTTGTCTGGCAAAAAGCCTCGATGCCCCTGCCTAATCTGGCGGCAGACTTGATTGGGGCTGGGTAGCTTAGTCGCTTCACTGCCTGACTCCAGATTGGGAAACCCCTGCCTATACCTTAACCACTGCCGTTACCTACATATACAAAATACTCCTGCTACATTGTGAAATGGATGCAAATTATTTTTGTTATACATTTTGTTCAAGTTGTTCCTAGTAAGGCTGCTGGAGTCGGAGTCTCACTAAAGTCATCAAGGGACTTGCCACGAAGACCCTGGCCCCACCACCCGAACGAGCAACTCCCTCAATGGAGGGTTAATTTAGAAGCCAAAGTTTAACGTCCCACAAAGCACAGGGACGGCCGCCCCGCTCAGGACACCCTCTCACCAGTCAGTTGCCAGCTGACCTACGTCGGATAAACTATTGAGCGCCAGAGCGTCTCAGGGGAACCAATCTCAAGCCTGGAGATGCATTGACACTGCATGTTTCTGAGCTGCGGGCTGGAGCCAAACGCTCTACCAACTGAGCTACCGCGGCGGTTAGTTATGGCTATAGCTATAATTGACATTTTTATTGTGTGAGCAAAATCTTGAGGTAAATTTCAATGAGTCATCCAATTAATTCTGGATGAGGAGGAATTTGCGTTTTTTCCAAAGTTTCCAAGGTCAGATGACCAAGGTCTTTCCAGTGGTTTGGCCTGAGTCAGTAACGCCCTCTTGTCTTACCTATTGCTTGTGCAATTTCTGCCCGTGCGTTCTGCGGTCAAACATGGCGTGCGTGAATGAAAGCAATGAGAATACCAGTGCATTTATGGCTCACAGCGCCAACGTGGTTTGGATAGCTGAGGTGCCGGTCCACCACCACGCCCAATCTCTTGACAACCCTATCCTCTTCAACCCGCGCCCCGGTGGGCCTCCGAGCCACTTTCGCCCTGGTGGGGGTGTTTAAACACCCCTCTCGAACTCGGCCCCTATGCGGGAGAGCGAAAAAGAAAACACGAAAGCTGGTGGATAGCTCATAAAATTCATGATGAAACTATATCTGTCACTTTTTGGCTCAGGTCAATATTGAGGTCATGACAGGTCAATGGAGACGGCATTTTGAGTATAGATTTTGGGCTCTAGCATCTGACAGAGTTGGGTTAGAATAAATTTTAGGCATCATTCAATTCCTCTCGTCACGGCAAATCGAATGATATATAATGTGACCATGCTAGTTCAAAACACAAAAATGACCTGACCTCAGGTCAGGTCAAGGTAACTTTTAACCTAGCATAGTCAATATGCATATCAATCCACTCGCAATAGCAATCCAAACGCAATGCTATAAAAAACGCATTATCATCATTTCCTGCCAAGTTATTGAACTAAGTCTGAAAACTGTTTCAGTATCCCCGAATGACCTTTCAGATGTCACAGGTAAAAAAATTGCAACATGAACCTCGAAATGGACCCCGGATACTACGATTTGCAGAATATGACGATATTCTCAGCTGTATCTACACAAATGCAGCCCAATTTCTGTTTTTCCCATGTATTTCCAATGGAGAGTTCATGGTCCATACTTGACCTTAGGTTATTGATATGAAAAATCCCAGGATATATTTCTTATTACTCGGTGGGCCCATTATGTGGTATATATTTCAATCCGATAGATTCGTCCATTTCTTACCTATGCCACATGAAACATTTTTTTGGAGTTGAGGTCACTTGACCTGCACTGGTGACCTGACCTGAGATCACCTAACCTTAACATTTCGGGTGAAGTTGCGAAATCGATCAAGGATAAAGTGTGCCAAGTACGGCGGCTTTCGCGCCGCCGTTTTTTCGTGCCACCGGAAAAACCCAAGGGGAGGGGGTTCAAGCACCCCCACCGGAGCGAGGGTTAATGATGGTACCGCAGAAGCTCTGTCTGATGCGCTGAGTACCCGGTAACCCTGAGTACCCTGAGTCACGCATCATCGCCTTAGTACCTAACACGATCATCTGTGTTTTATCGATCATTGATCATCTGTGAACGATCATCTGTGTTACTGTGTCATAAGATAATAATTATATCAACTAACAGTAACTTTTTTAATATGATATATATTCATATTAGTATCATTCATATCATATCAACTACACAGTAGCTTCTTCATATTTTGTGTACATTAACGTTCTTCAGAGGGCCTCAGCATTAATGCACGTTTCTTTTGGGGTAAAGGTGTAAAGTCCTGTTTAAAGTTCTTATCTCTCGGCTCGTTTTGTGGGGTCAGGGGAATTTGGCCTCCGATTAATAGCAAACCAAGCGCCAGTAGGGAAACATGTCCTTGGATACCCTGCATCTTCTGAAATGAGGAGGCTGCTGGGTGGGTCAGCATCCGCGCTGGTAGCTCCGGCTCCCGGCTGAGGCGACTTGGCAGTCAGAGCCCCGCACCAGAGTCCGCTGAGGCGACTTGGCAGTCAGAGCCCCGGACCAGAGTCCGCTGAGGCGACTTGGCAGTCAGAGCCCCGGACCAGAGTCCGCTGAGGCGACTTGGCAGTCAGAGCCCCGGACCAGAGTCCGCTGAGGCGACTTGGCAGTCAGAGCCCCGGACCAGAGTCCGCTGAGGCGACTTGGCAGTCAGAACCCCGGACCAGAGTCCGCTGAGGCGGCTTGGCAGTCAGAGCCCCGGACCAGAGTCCGCTGAGGCGACTTGGCAGTCAGAGCCTCGGACCAGAGTCCGCTGAGGCGACTTGGCAGTCAGAGCCCCGGACCAGAGTCCGCTGAGGCGACTTGGCAGTCAGAGCCCCGGACCAGAGTCCGCTGAGGCGACTTGGCAGTCAGAACCCCGGACCAGAGTCCGCTGAGGCGACTTGGCAGTCAGAGCCCCGGACCAGAGTCTGCTGAGGCGACTTGGCAGTCAGAGCCCCGGACCAGAGTCCGCTGAGGCGACTTGGCAGTCAGAGCCCCGGACCAGAGTCCGCTGAGGCGACTTGGCAGTCAGAGCCCAGGACCAGAGTCCGCTGAGGCGACTTGGCAGTCAGAGCCCCGGACCAGAGTCCGCTGAGGCGACTTGGCAGTCAGAGCCCCGGACCAGAGTCCGCTGAGGCGGCTTGGCAGTCAGAGCCCCGGGCCAGAGTCCGCTGAGGCGACTTGGCAGTCAGAGCCCCGGACCAGAGTCCGCTGAGGCGACTTGGCAGTCAGAGCCCTGGACCAGAGTCCGCTGAGGCGACTTGGCAGTCAGAGCCCCGGACCAGAGTCAGCTGAGGCGATGACGCAGAGTTAGAGCTGAATCTCAACACGCCTGGGCCGACACGGCAGTGCTTAGCTTTGGTGCATCATCGGCATTCGGGGAGAACAACTCCAATGTCGCCACATTCTACAACAATACAGCTGACGTGCATTCTGTGCGTCTGTTTCGTGCACTGTACGCTGCATGTACCTTGCATCTGGCGTGCCCCATTTGTGTCTGTTTCCTGCTCTGTACACTACGTCTGACGCACTGTCTCTATGTCTATTTTCAGCTCTGTACACTGTGTCTGACTGTGTGAATCTGTGTCTGTGTCCTGTGCTCTGATGCGCTGCTTCGGTTTCTGTGTCCTGCTCTGTGCTCTGTGTCTGATGCGCTGCCTCTGTGTCTGTGTCCTGTTCTGTACTCTGTGTCTGACGCACTGGCTCTATCTGTCTCCTGCTCTGTACACTGCGTCTGACGCACTGGCTCTGTGTCTGTGTCCTGCTATGTACTCTGCGTCTGACTGTGTGACTCTGTGTCTGTGGCCTGCTCTGTACTTTGCGTCTGACTGTGTGACTCTGTGTCTGTGGCCTGCTCTGTACTCTGCGTCTGACTGTGTGACTCTGTGTCTGTGTCCTGCTCTGTACTCTGCGTCTGACTGTGTGACTCTGTGTCTGTGTCCTGCTCTGTACTCTGCGTCTGACTGTGTGACTCTGTGTCTGTGTCCTGCTATGTACTCTGCGCCTGACTGTGTGACTCTGTGTCTGTGGCCTGCTCTGTACTTTGCGTCTGACTGTGTGACTCTGTGTCTGTTACAGGGCAGCAGCCTGCGCCTGCTGCTGGTGCTGGCAGCAGTGGCAGCTGTCGTCTCCCTTTCCTCGGCGTCTGAACGTGAGTCCATCCGGTCGTGACCTTCACGTCTTGCATAAAAGACAGTCTGGGGCGAAGACCGCACAGCATTTCACCATGTGCAAGATCTGGCCAGACACGACTTGATTTCGCCAAATCGGACCGGACTGGGACTACTTTGGTCAGACTCCTCGCTACCCCAATTCTTGTCAGGTGGGGGGGGGGTATTTCGGCCCCTAAGGTATCTTAATCTACCCGTCAGATTTGACAAAATATAAGTGGGATCTATTTGACTCACGCAGAGGTTCTTTTACTTTCCTTTTTTGATGTCTTGAAAATTGTGGAGATGGGTGTGCAAGCTATGAATATGTAGTTTCTTTGAGATTCTCCATAGCTCTCGGGCGTGCTATTTGATTTTCACAAATCAACCACGCAGTGATAGACAACTGATGCCAAATGCAACATTCGAAGTTGTTGCAAGGGCTAGAACTAAATGGCAAAGTATATACGTTTTACCCTTTTTGCAAAGATAGTCTAACTTTAGATACCGCTTGATATACTTGGCATCGAGGTAAATGGTACAAAGCAAAAGATACTCATCGAAAGGGGATGTATGAACGATAAATAGTGGAGGAAAATGCATATTGCCCAGATCTAAAGGGCATGTATGTACATACATACATATGTTCCTCGGTTATCAATATTTTTCATATTCGCAGCCTTTGATTGCCCATGCCAAACCTGGGGATCTGCATGATCTTGTCCCCTTGATCCACCTATAGTTTTCTGTATACGGTCGTGGAACCAAATGTATGCCCAAGATGCTTGTCCCACTCATACCTAGCATACGAAAATACGCTTGCGCATGCGTGAAGCCCCTTTATTATGATACCTGAGCACGCCTATTGCATCTTATTACTTCGTGGGAGGGTTGCGCCCGCGAGGTCGTGCTACACCTGGATAAACTTTAACGTATATATGAGCGACACGGCCTGGTCCGGCCCGACCGTCACGCGGATGAATAATGCTAGTTTTTTTAGCGCTTAACGACGCACCAACTGCTGAGGTAATATGGGGTAGGGGTTGATAAAAAGATTATATCTCTGAATTGGCGCAACACGCCTTGACGGGGTCTTCATCATATTTTAGCTTGATCAATTCAGTTACTGACTGAACATATCAGGAATGGATGGGGTAGTGGTGAAGCTTGTGGCACGTGCAAAAGCAGGTACATACATGCGTGTCAAATCATCAAATGAGCGAAGACGCTTGGCCGCTGCGAAGCGGTGGTGGATAAGGAACGTAGCCCTCAACCTCCCAAAAATATGTTTTGGACTTAAAAGGTAGCCTGAAAAAGTTCCCTTGTTAATAGTAAGACTTGTGATTAGATTAAGTTCGTTTTCAACCGGTCCCTGTTTGCAGTCGCACTGGATGCCTGAGCGACTTCTACAAAACGCCATATTTTATTAGCACACCGGAAAACTTTGTACAATTTTGTAATGCCACTGCTTTATCACTGGTTTCAAGAATGAATATAGACCTAGGAGTTCCCTGATTCAATCCATTTTTAACGCTGCCTCTAAAGAGCCATGAAGCCAAAATCGCGATATTAGACTAGACTCCGATAGTCAGGTTAAGAAATCGAGAAGGCGTTGACATTCTCCTTTTCGACCCTCCGGTGCATCGAATTTGCTCTGATGCGCGATTTCCTTGCCTCCGTTATTTAACACTAGGCCGTGGGCCTTTGGGGCCGAATCACGTCTGCTATTGAAGAAAATTGATTCACTCGCACCTGGTAAGAGACGACCAGTGGGATAACCTTAGGTATGCCGAGGCTATAAGCAGGGTTATGTGTACAGATAAACTAAATCGTTCGGTACAATTTCTGTTTTAACGCATGTATTATCATATTTCCAAAATACGTTATCGGCTTCATTAACTATTACCCCTCGTCCCAGGGGGGATTGAACAACCCCCTCGGGTTTTCCGGTGGCACAAAAAAACGGCGGCGCTTTGCGCCACTGTACTTGACGCACTTTATCCTTGACCAATTCTGCAACTTTCCCAAAAATTTAAGGTCGGGTAATGCTGGATCGTGTTACCAGTGCAGGTCAAGTGACCTCACCCCCAAAAAAAGTTTAAGATCGCATAAGTAAGCACAGGGTTAATCTATTCAAATCTAATTCATATCAAATAATAGACCTACCGAGTGATACAAAACATACTTCATGATTTTTTCCATATCGGTGGCCTAGGGCTAGATACGGACCATAGCCTCTCCATTGCAAACGCATGGGAAAACACAGAAATTGAGCAAAAATAACTCTATTTCCATGGCTACAGCTTAGAATATCTTCCTATTATTCAAATTGTAGCATTCTAGGTCCCTTTCTAGGTTCATGCTGAAATTTCGGGTATGTGAACTCTAAGAGGCCATTTGAGACTACTTAAGCAGGCTTTCAGACTTGGGTCAACAAATTCACAAGAAATTATGATAAAACTTTTATTTTGATACCGTAACGTTTGGATTCATCTTGAGGGTTGTTTGATATGCATATCGACCATTCTAGATCACACTGTGACCTTGACCTGACCTTACGTCTTGCCATTTTTATGTTTTGACCAAGTATGATCATTGGTCATTGTAGCCACCGTGTCGCTTCCAACTCGCCGAGACAGGTCTCGTCTCAACTTAACGGCGGTAATGCACCCGTTCAGTTGAGGCAGGTCTCGTCTCAAAGGCGGTAATGCACCCGTTCAGTTGAGGCAGGTCTCGTCTCAAAGGCGGCAATGCACCCGTTCAGTTGAGGCAGGTCTCGTCTCAAAGGCGGTAATGCACCCGTTCAGTTGAGGCAGGTCTCGTCTCAAAGGCGGCAATGCACCCGTTCAGTTGAGGCAGGTCTCGTCTCAAAGGCGGCAATGCACCCGTTTATTTGAGACGAGGTCTATCGCGGCGAGTTCGAAGCGACCAATATGATTTGATTCACCGTAACGAGACTAAGTAAATGGGGCTTGAAAATGTATTCTTACTCAACTCTGTCAAATGCAAGAGCCCGGGAACTCTTTTCTTGCCCGACACCTTCTTTGACCTGTCATGACCTCAATATTGACCTGAGCCAAAAGTGACTGATGTAGTTTCGTCATGAATTGTTAAGAGCTATCTACCAGCTCTCGGGTTTTTTCGCTATGCCGCATAAGAGCCGAGATCAAGGGGGGTGTTTGAAGACCCCCCTCCACCAGGGTGAAGATGGCTCGGGGCCCACCGGGGCGGATGGTAATAGACTCGTGTCAAGATATGCATGTCCACGTGTTGTCACTCTAAGGGCACAATAGTATGATGAGTATGATATAGTATGATAGTATGATAGTAGATATATAATAGTATGATATTGGATGAGTGAATTTTTTGGACTGCTCCATATTGCTGGAGCGAAATTTGTCCCCGAATCATTGCTTTCCTTTTTGTGGACATGAGTACTAATATAAAATTCCAGCCGCACACAAGGGATCTTTCGCTTCACTAAGATTATCTAAAATTAAGGAGGCCAACAAGTTATAAATCTGCATTCGGCTCAACAGCTTTTATGAGGCATTGGCTGTCACGAAGAATCAGCACGTAAGCATTTATCTCTGGATTGTAAAGATGTTCACATTTCTATCAACCCAAAATCGGCGAGTTGGAAGAATTTCTTGTATTCCACGGCGCCATACAGTAGAGATAACTTCTGTGAGATTACTATTAAGCAGTCCTCTAGCACGTTTCCCGCTGACGAGACAGATCCTATTAAAGGGAATGTGGAAACGTTGTCGAATCAGGGAATTTAGTGTAATTAGGGGTATTTTTAGCCGAAAATCACGAAAACTTCCATGATTTCTCTGCAAAATGTACAATGAGCTCGATATTTTGATTTTTGAAATGCTCCTCGAGGGTGAAAAATAAACCTCTGCCTGTGGGTGACGTCATGATCTGGCAACTGCTGTCATATTCAATAGGCTTCAAGGGCTTCAATTGGCTGATTTCTCACCGTGACGTCAGCGCTGTCGTCCCACCAACAGCTTGAAAACTGTGGCTGCCTGGCTGGGGTACATGTGGGGTATATTTCAGGTGGGTTTTTAGCTTTTCTCCATGAAAATTTTGAGTTTTAAGACAAATTACATATTCAGTGCCGGGTTTTCTGGCATGTTTTACAACTTGGCTACCTCAGTTAAAATTACGTTCTAAAGTTTCCTTTAAAGGTACCCCCTTTGGACGGAGACGTTCCACCTCCACTAAGGGGTGTGCAGAATCCGTCCACCCCCTGTCAGGAATACGGTTACGGGGTTGCCACCCCTCGTGGCGCAGCTGGCAAAGGCGTCACGCTTGGGTGTGGAAGGCCCCGGGATCAAGGCTGACCTATGGCAGCCTTTTCCGCGGCCGCCTCATACCCAGGAGATAGCGGTACACTGGGGAGTGCGCGCCGCAGCAGTGGAATCAACGTCGTGCCAGCCGGCGACCCTGTTGGTGGGTGCACGGGCCTGATCGGCCTTTAACGAGCGCATTGACGGGTGGGCGGGTACCTGCCCCCTCGGGTTTTTCGGAGAAAGCAGAAAAACGGCGGTGCGTAGCGCCGCCGTACTTGATATACCTTTTTCCTCATCATTTTTACAACTTCTGTGAAAATTTTAAGGTTAGGTCATGTCAGGTCAGGTCACCAGTACAGGTCAAGTGACCCGACCTCAAAAAAAGTTTAACCCTCGCCCCACCGGGGGGCCATCGATGGCCCCCCTAAGGTTTTTCCGGGATAGCAGAAAAACGACGAGGCGCAGCACCGCGGTTGAGGGCTCTACCTCTCACTGCATCATTTTCCCATCATCCCTGAATTTTTTTACCCCGGGTCACCCAAGGTCAGGTCACAAGACGAGGTCAACCAAGGTCACCTCACTTCACCTTTAGAGCTCTGTAAGAGCTACATTTCAAAGTCGATCGATTTGAAACTTCCTACACTTCATGACCCCTCCAGGTTCTACAAGGTGTATATCCGGGATTTTTAGATTTCGTGCCCTGAGGTCAGGTCACGAGGCGACCTCTCCCATTGACAAAGCATGGGGAAAAGCTATTTCATGATATAAAAGCCACAAAAATGATTGCAAATACTCAGACTGCTCAGAACAACGTTTTTGGACACCCTTTCACGGATCCCAGGGGTCATATTTGCCCTTTGACTTTTCCAAGGTCATCCAAGGTCACCAGAGGTCAAAAACAGTATTTTGACAATAACTTTTGACCTAATTGGGCTAGAGCGGTAAAACAAACACCATCGTGTTTGTCTTGTCACTGGCTTTCATTTGATATACGGCAAGGTCACTTTTTGACCTTTCGTGACCTCAGGTCATATTAGGTCACGAGGTGACCTCTGGCGGTCAAACCACTGGCGGGAGGTCTTTACGTTCCACATAGCGGAAAAAGTACTGGCAATTTGCTATCAAATGTACTTTACCAGGCCTCAATAGCTCTAATGACATAAGAGTTATGCCCAGTTTGCTTAATCATTGCATATTTGAGTGAAAATAGCCGATCTTGACCTAATTTGACCTCTGGAGGTCAAACCATTGACCTGAGCACTAAAACATGCGAAGTAGTTTCTTACTGAATTCACGCGAGCTTTCTATTGCACTTTGCAGATTTGCGCTAACGCCCATATTTTCGGAGTTAGAGGGGTGCCATCGATGGCCCCCCCGGTGGGGCGAAGGTGGCGCCGGACCCCCGGTGGGGCGCGGGTTAAGATAGCATAAGTCGGAGCAGGGTGAACTTATCCGATTGAAACTCATATCACATAATGGCCCCACCGAGTTCTCTAAAATTTGTTCCGGTATTTTTGATATCGATCACCTAAGGTCAGGTACCTCTCCATTGGAAATACATGGGAAAAATGGTTTTTACGGAATAACTCAGTAACGGATGGTGATAGATAATTTATTTTAGCTGCATTAGACTCGCCTGGGCTTTGCCGTTCTAATGACATGCTTTTTATATAATTTGACCCTGGCCTGACCTCAGGTCATGTCAAATCCTTGATTTGACCTAGCAAGGTCAAATGATATATCATTCGATTCGGTTTGCTGAGAGGATTCATATAGTTCAAGTCGTTTTGCTCTATCTTTACTTGTTCAGATGTAATGGCCGAAAAAGTGAATTTACATGTTATCCCTATGACGGCATGTTTTGACCTCTCGTGACCTTAAATGTGACTTGACAAAAAAATGGTTCAAATGTTTCCGATGGAGAAGTGGATGGGCAAGCCAACACCGTTTGCCGTTTTTCGCTACCTACCGTGGTTCCCGAGATCTTAGGGGGGCAGGTACCCGCCCCCCGTCAATGCGAAGGTGGCCCAGACCCCCGTCAATGCGCGTGTTAAAGTGATCCACCGGTCTGGTCTCCCGCCCGCGGCCCTCATGTGAGGGTTCGGCCTATGCCGAGCGCTGCGGATTGGGGAGACTGGAGCAGCCTATGGCCCGCCAAGTGCGTTGCCGCTGTCCCGTTAGGGTACCGGCAAATGGAAACTTCCGCTCTGTACATAGTATGAGTGCGTTGTATGAATGAGACTAGGTACTAACTCAAAATGCTCCCGGGAAAGGGAGCGCAAAAATATTAAAAATACAGTTACGGGGGCTTAGCAATGCTGTGATATAGGCTTTCAAGAGTAAATAGCAACCAGCTCAGCTATGTCTGTGCAATTCATTGTTTTACAAAGCTGGGAGCACGTGATGCGTGTATAATCCGTACAGTCTTGTTTAGGACGATTAAAAAGCAGCGAAACGTGCATTGGTATGTAGCTGTTTACGCGTCACCGGGTCAGATGCTTAGGCCGATCCTCCACAGCCAGAGTCGTGCAGGAATCCAGAGTGTTTAGCATCTGCCTCTGAGCTTCTTAAACACCCACCAATCTCATGGAGAGCTGGAGCTGAGTATGGAAACGATCAAATCACCCAAGTTCATGCCTCAAATTGGAACAGTTAGGCTTAAATATTTGAGCGTACTTAGGGACCACAGCAGTTACAAAACTGGATGACTGGCAACGGACAGAACAAAATCCATGATTACAAGAAACGTCAAATCTTGGCTCCATGGCCCAGACCTTGAGGTTGATGAGATGCCATGATTTAGTTACCGTCGCTGCCTGAGGGATTACAGCCGATTATGGGATTACCGCGCGCGTCAGAGGGTTTGGCTTTGTCCTCTTCAGAACTTCTCCCTCACTGCCTCCGCCTTGAGCCTGAGAACACCGTGACGGGCTAGCGGGCAGACTGGACGCATACGGCAGGGTATTTACTTCTTGTATGGTTAGAATATGTTCAGCGATAATTTGTCGCCAAGAAAAGTGACCTTAAGTTGATATTGCTAATTGACCTGTCTCCTCGAGTCCCGGATGCAAAATTCAGCAAACTCAATGTGGTTAGGTGGATTGGTTCATTTTCTAATCCTCACCTCTACATGAAAATTCCAGCTTGAGTTTTCTAATCATCTGTTACCTACATGAATATTCTAATGAAGGGCTGTGTCCGAATATATAACAACACTGAATTTGCATAATTTTGCATACAAAGCTCGACGAGATGTGACAATTAACAAATCATCAACTTATACTCATGCCCCTCAACGCAGCACTGCGAAATCTATCAACTTTTGAAAAACGTCTCAGTACAAACAGCGACTGCATCCACGGGGCCGGGGTCGCTGCACATGCCTTACCACCCGCCCCAGTGGGCCTCCGATCCACCTTGGCTCCAGTGGGTGGTTCACATATCACCCTCAATCTCGGCTCCTATGCAGGACGGCGAAAAATGTCAAGGGTGGTAGACACCCCATAAGAAATGATGAAGAAACTATGTTGGTCACTTTTTGTTTTAGTCAGTATTGAGGTCATGATAGGTCAGATCATATGTCTCACTGGGATGAGTTAGAATCAATTTTTAGACGTTATTCACTTCCTCTTGTTACGGCACATCGAATATGTAGAGCTGACCATACTAGGTCAAAATTAAAATGACCTGACCTAGGGTCAGGTTAAGGCCATCATCTGACAAAGTCAATATAGTCATCTGTCCTAACATAGTCAATATTATTTTCTGGTAATATATATATATATATATATATATATATATATATATATATATATAATATATATATAAATAATATATTATACATACATATTATTATATACATATTATATAAATATATATATTATACATACATATTATTATATACATATTATATATATATATATATATATATATATATATATATATATATATATATATATATATATATATATATTATTTTCTAGTCAATATTCGTTCTAGTCAGTAAAATAGTCAATATAGCCGTCGAATTACATAGGCAGACAGCTGGGCGTGGTATAACCATAATTGATATAGCCACATATTGCATGTGGTTATATCAATTGACTTGTAATGATAATCCGAGCGTAGTGGTATTAAAATAAGCATGTATCATTATTTCCTGCGAAGTTATTGACCCAGTCACTGCTTGAAAAGTGCCCGATGAACTCTCAAACGTCCAGATGGAAACTTGCAACGCTACCATGGAGACTAGCCCAAGATACCACGAGTTGCTGCGGCATCTACAACATCCCTATTGCATCCCCACTGCAGTCCTGCGATAGCCTCAGCACGCAGTCAGTGGGCTGCTGAGACTTCTGTACTCCTGTAGTGGTCTCAGCACGCAGTCAGTAGGCTGCTGAGACTGCTTTCCGGCGCTGGTCTCAGCACGCAGTCATTGGGCTGCTGAGACTTCTGTACTCCTGTAGTGGTCTCAGCACGCAGTCAGTAGGCTGCTGAGACTTCGGTGCTCCTGCGCTGGTTTGAGCAGCAGTCAGTGGGCTGCTGGGACGGCTGCATTCCTGCTACCTGTACGCAGTGGGCTCGGCAAGGTTGCATGGATCGGTGCAAGTGAGGTCGTATATTTGTAATTCACGCCACACAAAGTGTGCTCTTCCAGTTGCTTTCTATTTCATTTCTAAAAATGCTTATTATTTCCATAATATAAAATTGATAAATTACAGTGAAGTGCTGTTCTCGCCGGAACTAATATGGATTTTCTGCCAACCATTTCCTACACATGAGGGATTGACTGTAAAAACAGGAGTCTGTGGATAGAACATGCCGCTGAACATGCCTCTGAACAGGACGTCTGCTGAGCCGCCAAGTAAACCCCATTTGTTCAGCGGGAGTTGGTGCCTGCCGGGTCTGGCATTTACCCGTTCAACTGCAGGGTGCTAAAGAGAGCGAGAGCGAGAGCGAGAGAGAGAGAGAGAGAGAGAGAGGAGGAGAGAGAGAGAGAGGAAGATAACTAGGATAATTATTGATTTCGAGTTGCGAAGTTTATCATTGACGCAAGGTCCTCCATTTGCACACAGCTACACCTCATGCTGCTTCCAGCTGTAGTACCTTACCAGGCTTTTCTGATTGTCGATGTGATTGTGAAGTCATTATGGCGCAAGCCATTCAGCACGATTATTGGGCTCACTGATTCTGTCAACGAATACCCACGGTGCTTTCCTTTAACACTGCCCTCGTGTAACAAGCATCACAATTATCGATTCAGTCCCATATAAACATATCAGACAGGCTGCAAACCTTTCGTAACCAAAAACATTATAGCATCATTGTTAAAACATACCTTGAACTTGTCGGCAGCGAGGAGTGAAATCGACGGCATCGATGCACACAATTTATGGATGAAGAGTGTGCATTGTACAGGAACCTTTAACCCTCGCCCCACCGGGGGCCATCGATGGCCCCCCCTAAGGTTTTTCCGGGATAGCAGAAAAACGACGAGGCGCAGCACCGCGGTTGAGGGCTCTACCTCTCACTGCATCATTTTCCCATCATCCCTGACATTTTTTACCCCGGGTCACCCAAGGTCAGGTCACCAGACGAGGTCAACCAAGGTCACCTCACTTCACCTTTAGAGCTCTGTAAGAGCTACATTTCAAAGTCGATCGATTTGAAACTTCCTACACATTATGACCCCTCCAGGGTCTACAAGGTGTATATCCGGGATTTTTCGATTTCGTGCCCTGAGGTCAGGTCACGAGGCGACCTCTCCCATTGGAAAAGCATGGGGAAAAGCTATTTCATTATATAAAAGCCACAAAAATGATTGCAAATACTCAGACTGCTCAGAACGACGTTTTTGGACACCCTTTCACGGATCCCAAGGGTCATATTTGCCCTTTGACTTTTCCAAGGTCATGCAAGGTCACCAGAGGTCAAAAACAGTATTTTGACAATAACTTTTGACCTAATTGAGCTAGAGCGGTGAAACAAACACCATCGTGCTTGTCTTGTCACTGGCTTTCATTTGATATACGGCAAGGTTACTTTTTGACCTTTCGTGACCTCAGGTCATATTAGGTCACGAGGTGACCTCTGGCGGTCAAACCACTGGCGGGAGGTCTTTACGTTCCACATAGCGGAAAAGGTACTGGCAATTTGCTATCAAATGTACTTTACCAGGCCTCAATAGCTCTAATGACATAAGAGTTATGCCCAGTTGGCTTAATCATTGCATATTTGAGTGAAAATAGCTGATCTTGACCTAATTTGACCTCTGGAGGTCAAACCATTGACCTGAGCACTAAAACATGCGAAGTAATTTCTTACTGAATTCACGCGAGCTTTCTATTGCACTTTGCAGATTTGCGCTAACGCCCATATTTTCGGAGTTAGAGGGGGGCCATCGATGGCCCCCTCGGTGGGGCGAAGGTGGCGCCGGACCCCCGGTGGGGCGCGGGTTAACGCATCGGATATTTTTAAATAAGTGACTCAGCACCACAGCTTGGCTCCGGTACTGGTGCTGTACCGCGCTGTCATCAGAAGTGACGCACCACAGCTTGGCTCCGGTACTGGTACTGTACCGCGCTGTCATCAGAAGTGACGCACCACAGCTTGGCTCCGGTACTGGTACTGTACCGCGCTGTTATCAGAAGTGACTCAGCACCACAGCTTGGCTCCGGTACTGGTACTGTACCGCGCTGTTATCAGAAGTGACGCACCACAGCTTGGCTCCGGTACTGGTACTGTACCGCGCTGTCATCAGAAGTGACGCACCACAGCTTGGCTCCGGTACTGGTACTGTACCGCGCTGTTATCAGAAGTGACTCAGCACCACAGCTTGGCTCCGGTACTGGTACTGTACCGCGCTGTTATCAGAAGTGACGCACCACAGCTTGGCTTCGGTATTGGTACTGTACCGCGCTGTTATCAGAAGTGACGCACCACAGCTTGGCTCCGGTACTGGTACTGTACCGCGCTGTCATCAGAAGTGACGCACCACAGCTTGGCTCCGGTACTGGTACTGTACCGCGCTGTTATCAGAAGTGACGCACCACAGCTTGGCTCCGGTACTGGTACTGTACCGCGCTGTCATCAGAAGTGACGCACCACAGCTTGGCTCCGGTACTGGTACTGTACCGCGCTGTCATCAAAAGTGACGCACCACAGCTTGGCTCCGGTACTGGTACTGTACCGCGCTGTCATCAGAAGTGACGCACCACAGCTTGGCTCCGGTACTGGTACTGTACCGCGCTGTCATCAAAAGTGACGCACCACAGCTTGGCTCCGGTACTGGTACTGTACCGCGCTGTCATCAAAAGTGACGCACCACAGCTTGGCTCCGGTACTGGTACTGTACCGCGCTGTTATCAGCAGTGACGCACCACAGCTTGGCTCCGGTACTGGTACTGTACCGCGCTGTCATCAGAAGTGACGCACCACAGCTTGGCTCCGGTACTGGTACTGTACCGCGCTGTCATCAGAAGTGACGCACCACAGCTTGGCTCCGGTACTGGTACTGTACCGCGCTGTCATCAAAAGTGACGCACCACAGCTTGGCTCCGGTACTGGTGCTGTACCGCGCTGTCATCAAAAGTGACGCACCACAGCTTGGCTCCGGTACTGGTACTGTACCGCGCTGTCATCAGAAGTGACGACCACAGCTTGGCTCCGGTACTGGTACTGTACCGCGCTGTCATCAGAAGTGACGCACCACAGCTTGGCTCCGGTACTGGTACTATACCGCGCTGTTATCAGAAGTGACGCACCACAGCTTGGCTCCGGTACTGGTACTGTACCGCGCTGTCATCAGAAGTGACGCACCACAGCTTGGCTCCGGTACTGGTACTATACCGCGCTGTTATCAGAAGTGACGCACCACAGCTTGGCTCCGGTACTGGTACTGTACCGCGCTGTCATCAGAAGTGACGCACCACAGCTTGGCTCCGGTACTGGTACTGTACCGCGCTGTTATCAGAAGTGACGCACCACAGCTTGGCTCCGGTACTGGTACTGTACCGCGCTGTTATCAGAAGTGACGCACCACAGCTTGGCTCCGGTACTGGTGCTGTACCGCGCTGTCATCAGAAGTGACGCACCACAGCTTGGCTCCGGTACTGGTACTGTACCGCGCTGTCATCAAAAGTGACGCACCACAGCTTGGCTTCGGTATTGGTACTGTACCGCGCTTTCATCAGAAGTGACGCACCACAGCTTGGCTCCGGTACTGGTACTGTACCGCGCTGTCATCAGAAGTGACGCACCACAGCTTGGCTCCGGTACTGGTGCTGTACCGCGCTGTTATCAGAAGTGACTCAGCACCACAGCTTGGCTCCGGTACTGGTACTGTACCGCGCTTTCATCAGAAGTGACGCACCACAGCTTGGCTCCGGTACTGGTACTGTACCGCGCTGTCATCAGAAGTGACTCAGCACCACAGCTTCCACAGGTCAAAATCTTCACATCACCTGCAACGACCACAATTTCAACAGCAGTAGCAACAGCTGCACTCACAGTACCCACCAACTTATCACACCTGCACTCGCAACGCCCACCGACTTATCACAGCTGCACTCGCAGTACCTACCGACTTATCACAGGTGAACTTACAGTACATACTGACTTATCACAGCTGTACTCACAGTACCCACCGACTTATCACAGCTGAACTCGCAGTACACAGTACAGACTTATCACAGCTGTACTCAAAGTACATACTATCAGCCTGCTAGTGATATTGCCGCGCCGAGAGTTTCGTCCATACCAGCGCTCAGAAATCAGCTGGGCTCCTGCGGTGGTAATGGCTATAGGTCATACAAAGTCATGATAAAAATGGCGCCATATCACCGTAGATCCTCCCACCCCAGCAGACCGTCAACAAAAGAGCACACAACTCCGGCCGAGTGCCTGATTAGACTCAGGTGACAATCCTCTGAGCCGGAGCTCAAAGGAACGCACACAGTGTTTCTATTCATGGCGAACCATACACAGATTCCGTTCTGTGCAAAACCTATCTTCATCAAGCCCACCTGACACCATGCCATTATCTGCCGCAGCGAAGCGGAATTCATCTGCGCCGACGGCGACCGGCAGCCTCTCCAGCCGCTGACGCCGAGGCGCTGCAGGTCTCCGAGTCCCAGCGCAGACTCAATGTCGCCGAAGAGCAGCAGGTCAGTCCCGGGGGGATGCAGGTCAGTCCCGGGGGATGCAGGGCAGTCCCGGGGGGATGCAGGTCAGTCCCGGGGGGATGCAGGGCAGTCCCGTGGTGATATATGCCAGTCCCGTGGGGATGCAGGGCAGCCCCGTGGTGATATATGCCAGTCCCGTGGGGATGCAGGGCAGCCCCGTGGTGATATATGCCAGTCCCGTGGGGATGCAGGGCAGCCCCGTGGTGATATATGCCAGTCCCGTGGGGATGCAGGGCAGCCCCGTGGTGATATATGCCAGTCCCGTGGGGATGCAGGGCAGCCCCGTGGTGATATATGCCAGTCCCGTGGGGATGCAGGGCAGTCCCGTGGTGATATATGCCAGTCCCGTGGGGATGCAGGGCAGCCCCGTGGTGATATATGCCAGTCCCGTGGGGATGCAGGGCAGCCCCGTGGTGATATATGCCAGTACCGTGGGGATGCAGGGCAGCCCCGTGGTGATATATGCCAGTCCCGTGGGGATGCAGGGCAGTCCCGTGGTGATATATGCCAGTCCCGTGGGGATGCAGGGCAGCCCCGTGGTGATATATGTCAGTCCCGTGGGGATGCAGGGCAGCCCCGTGGTGATATATGCCAGTCCTGTGGGGAAGCAGGTCAGCCCCGTGGTGATATATGCCAGTCCCGTGGGGATGCAGGTCAGCCCCGTGGTGATATATGCCAGTCCCGTGGGGATGCAGGGCAGCCCCGTGGTGATATATGCCAGTCCCGTGGGGATGCAGGGCAGCCCCGTGGTGATATATGCCAGTCCCGTGGGGATGCAGGTCAGCCCCGTGGTGATATATGCCAGTCCCGTGGGGATGCAGGGCAGCCCCGTGGTGATATATGCCAGTCCCGTGGGGATGCAGGGCAGTCCCGTGGTGATATATGCCAGTCCCGTGGGGATGCAGGTCAGCCCCGTGGTGATATATGCCAGTCCCGTGGGGATGCAGGGCAGCCCCGTGGTGATATATGCCAGTCCCGTGGGGATGCAGGGCAGACCCGTGGTGATATATGCCAGTCCTGTGGGGATGCAGGTCAGCCCCGTGGTGATATATGCCAGTCCCGTGGGGATGCAGGTCAGCCCCGTGGTGATATATGCCAGTCCCGTGGGGATGCAGGGCAGCCCCGTGATGATATATGCCAGTCCCGTGGGGATGCAGGTCAGTCTCGTAGTGATATATGCCAGTCGCGTGGGATGCAGGTCAGTCTCGTAGTGATGCAGGTCAGTTCCATAGTGACGCAGAGCTCTGACAGGTATATACTCGGCTAAAGTACAGAAAACAAAATATCCCAGATGTGTGACCAGGCTCAGTGCCCACTATTTCCGCACCGACCGTGGCAGCGGACCAATCGACGCATTTATTCTTGTGCCTGGTACGTTTTTGTCAGTCGGTTTTAGTTATTCTCTAAGAGAGGGACTTTAGAGTTAGTCTGTACCAGTACGAAGCAAAGGAATTGTACAATAACACACATTGAAGGGGTCCTTGGAGCCCCCCCCCACCTGTTTTTCTTAGGTAGTCGGACAACCGCTCGTGGAGAAAAAGGACACTTGGCCACATTTAACCTACTTTAAAAGCACGTCGACTGGTGAATTAATTTTGAAAATCGGTTGGTTATTTTTTTACTTATAGGCTTTCAAAGTCAGACCTGCATTTTGAGTTCGCCGTAATCGCGCGGTCAGACCAGTTTACTTGCACTGGAGACCGAGTGGTGATGTCATAACACCATAAAACCGGGATAATATGTCAAGGTCAAGTTCATAGGTCACAGGTCAAGGTCATATAGCCCATATATACCCCAGTGCTTCCGGTCAAATGGTGTCACCCGGTCTGACGTATATTAGGTCATGACGTCATAGTTACGGTATATCAATGTAAAGGTCAATGTCAAAGGTCAAGGTCAAAGTCATTAGTAAAGGTCAATCCTCATTTTCCGCCAAATAGTGGCTATACTGCTAGTCATAGTGTACATTATAGGTAGTTTAACATATTGTGACCTCATTGGTCAATGACCTTGAATGACCTTGCCCTAAAAATTGTAGAAAAGGTTCTTTGTGACCTTCCCGCCATAACACTGGTCCGTTTTTCAGCTTCTTCCCATCTTTTTCCGTATGATGACGGCCTTTCGCCAAGCATGGCCAAGATTTGACCTTTATGATCTGGTTTAATCATGAAGATATTGACCTAGGTCAATACAATTGGTCATAATATAGATTCCTATAGCCCCCCTTCAAACTGGTGTTTTTCTACACATCTAAGTTTCCGAGGTATTAGGAGGGCCTAACATGCCCCCCTCCAGTGCGCGTTAGTGCCAGACCCCTCTCCAGTGCGGGTGATATCATCACTGACAAAGATAGAACATTGTCGTTGGAAAACAGTTACTTAATTATAAAAACAATGATAAAAAGTAGTTAATGGCTTACACAAATATTTCATTCAAATGCAGTGCTAATCGTATAAATTAATTTCCTTTTTACAATTAACCATTCCACCTCATCATATTTCGTCTGGGTCGCGTCCGACATGATAGCGTGCACCGGTGGGCCCCAGTGCCGAGGCTGCTTATGTATCCCGGGTAAGAGTCTGCACCGAACAAACACAAAATCCACTGGGGAAAGCTAGGCGCGTCCGGGTAAAAAACAAGACTCACACTTCCTACGGCATACGGCTTGGATGCTTATCCTCAGAATGAGTTTCAAGGGAAAAGTCATCATATTAGAGTGAAATGCAAGGAAAACATATTTTTCATAACTCACCTTCATGTCTCGCAGCACCGCTTATCCCTCGCCCCGGTGGAGGGGCGTGTTTGAACACCCCCTCAGGGTTTTCCGGCGGCACGAAAAAACAGCGGCGCGAAGCACCGCCGTACTTGGCACACCTTATCCTTTATCAATTCCTCAACTTTTCCCACAATCTTAAGGTTGAGTCATGTCAGGTCAGATCACCAATGCAGGTCAAATGACCTCACTTCAAAAAATGATAAGGTGGCATAAATAAGAAGTGCGTGAATTTATCGGATTGAAATATTTACCAAATAATGGGCCTACCGAGTGCTACAACATATATTCCGGGATTTGTCACATCGATGACCTAAGGTCAAGTACGGACCATGACCTCTTCATTGGAAATACATGGGAAAAACAGAAATTGGGCTGTATTTGTGTAGATAAAGCTGATAATACCTTCATATTCTCTAAATCGTAGTATCCTAGACCACTTTCCAGATTCATGTTGTAATTGGTGACCTGTGACCTCTGATAGGTCATCTGGGGCTATTTAAGCAGTTTTCAGACTTAGGTCAAGGACTTTGCATGAAATGATAAAACAACTTTTATTTTGATATTATTGCGTTTGGATTGCTATTACGAGTCGATTGATATGCATATTGACAATGCTAGAATAAAAAATGGCCTTGACCTGACCTGATGTCAGGTCATTTTTGTCTTTTCACCTAGTATAGTCGTATTATACATCATTCGATTCGCCGTGACAAGAAGAAGCGAATCGGACCCAAAAAAGATTCTAGCTAAACTCTGTCAGAAGCTAGAGCCCAAAAACTTTACTCAAAATCCCACTTTCCCTGACCTGTCATGACCGCAATATTGACCTGAGCCAAAAAGTGACTTATATGGTTTCTTCATGAATTTGTATGAGCTATCCACCAGCGTTCGCGTTTTTCGCTATCCCGCATGGGGACCGAGTTCGAGAGGGGTGTTCGAACACCACCACCAGGTCGAAGGGGGCTCGGAGGTCCACCGGGGCGCGGGTTAAATGTTCCGACGTCTTGCACGCGACACGATATAATGGTGGAAGCGGGTAAATAATTTCCTGGAGTAGTCTTTTTTCTATAATTAATACATCGAACGCACACTATGTGCAGAGTGTAAGTTTCCATTTACCGGCACTCTTACCGCACTGGTGCATCACTTTAAAGCCAGGGTGACCAGAAACAAGGGCGCCGGCTGACACGGCGTTGATTCCACTGCTGCGGCAGGCAGTCTCCAGTGTACTGCCATATCCTGGGTAGGAGAGGGCCGCAAAAAGACTACCGATAGAGGTATCGTTCTGTTTTTATTCCTTCACTAAGGAATATATACTGGCCCGGCGGGATGGATGTTCCGGCATTCAACATTTCAAGGTGACGAACCTAACCCAAATTGATGACGCAACCTGGCCTGACTCGTCCTGTCCTAACCTAGTCTAACCTAGCCTAGCCTGGCCTAGCCTAGCCTAGCCCAGCCTAACCCAACCCAACCCAACCCAACCCAACCCAACCCAACCCAACCCAACCCAACCCAACCTAACCTAACCTAACCTAACCTAACCTAACCTAACCTAACCTAACCTAACCTAACCTAACCTAACCTAACCTAACCTAACCTAACCTAACCTAGCCTAGCCTAGCCTAGCCTAGCCTAGCCTAACCTAACCTAACCTAACCTAACCTTAGCCAACCTAACCTAACCTAACATAACATAACATAACCTAGCCTAACCTAACCCAACCCAACCCAACCCAACCCAACCCAACCCAACCCAACCCAACCCAACCCAGCCCAACCCAACCCAACCCAACCCAACCTAACCTAACCAATACCTAACCTAACCTAACCTAACCTAACCTAACCTAACCTAACCTAACCTAACCTAACCTAACCTAACCTAACCTAACCTAACCTAACCTAACCTAACCTAACCTAACCTAACCTAACCTAACCTAACCTAACCTAACCTAGCCTAGCCTAACCTAACCTAACCTAACCTAATATAACCTAACCTAACCTAACCCAACCAACTCTATCTAACTCTATCTAATCTAACCTTTCTTAATCTAACAAGCTAGCCCTACAAACTAAGTGTGGAATCGATATGACATCATTAATATCGAGAGATGTTCTTTTCAGCTGGTCCTTGTGCGATAAAACGTTGATGCAGCTTAATGTCTGGGAGTAATGCAACGTTTTTCCCATCGGGCATTATTGGTAAAACATCGGCGACTTCTCAAGAATATGATTTGTTATCTTTCTATCGTTGTGGTGCTCCTTGAGTTGACGTGTTGAAGGATGGCGAAGACTGCTGATTACGGTGATGTATCATGTTTATCGAAAATATTTCCATTGATATTAGAGGGGGATGATAATATGTCAAAGTCGGAATTTCGAACAAAGCACTTGGGAAAACATTCAGTGGACATTTTTAGGCCACTAGACACTTTGGACCGATTTTTTCCTCCCAAAAACCCCCTACTAAGCCAGAATTACAAAAAACACTGTTTTCGCAGGATAATCCTTTATCGCACGGTGAGTCCGACTGAGTATCCTTTCTGTTTTTCGCAAATAAATTCCAGCGTATTTAAATAAGACGCACATCGCTTCCAACACTCTTAGAATGATCAATTTTACAGCTTTAGGCCAAAATTTGACATCAGGTCAGATCAGGTCATTGAGCTATGATGTCATTTAAAAACACATGTAAGGGATTTTCTTCTGCTACAAGGAGGGGGAGGAAACCAGGGTGTATCTCGGCTTCTAGAAGAGCTATGCCAATGTTCTAGCCATCATTGGAACACTCTTTAAAATGTAAATCGCCATGCTGTAATTTTTTAGGCCGGGTCACCAGCAAGGTCACTGGAGGTCATCAAAAGTTGCACTTTTTTAGTTTTTATTCTGCACCTTATGAGCAAGACAGGAGAAAACCATTCACTTTGTATCATAGTTAGGATCATGGCCATGATTTGAACTATTTGGAAGAAGACATTGAAAGGTCATTATTTGACCTTGACCCTAGGTTAGCGCCAGGTACAGATTACAATGTGGCCTTGCAAGGTCATGCAACATATCGTTCGAATGTTTGAACCAAGACGAACCTATTGATGCTGTGAGCTTTGTCCCTGATTTATTTTCCCAAGATGGTCTAAATGTGTTACGTTTAATTTGATTTATCCTAACCCCCTATAACGTTATGGTTTTATGGAGTTGTTTTAAACTCCACTCCAAGAAGAGAGAGGGCAATTACTTGCAAGGGTAGACATTTTTCTCCATTTACTTGGAACTGTATTCAGTTTTTTTAGGTACTTTTTAAGTATTGACCTTTAAATGTCTTCTTCCAAATATTTCCAATCATGACCATGATCCTAACTATGATGCAAAGTGAATGGTTTTCTCCTGTCTTACTCATAAGGTGAAGAATAAAAACTAAAAAAGTGTGACCTTTGATGACCTCTAGTGGCCTTGCTGTTGACCCGGCCGAAAAATGACAGCACGGCGATTTACATTTTAAAGAGTTTTCCAATGATGGCTAGAACATTAGCATAGCTCTTCAAGAAACCGAGTTACACCCTGGTTTCCTCCCCCTCCTTGTAGCAGAAAAAATCCCTTACATGTGTTTTAAATGACGTCATAGCTCAATGACCTGACCTGACCTGATGTCAAATTTTGGCCTGAAGCCGTGAAATTGATTCTTCTACGAGTGTTGGAAACGACGTGCGTCTTATTTAAATGCGCTTGAATTTATTTGCGAAAAACAGAGAGGAAACTCAGTCGGACTCAGCAGGCGATAAAGGATTATGCTGCGAAAACAGTGTTTTTGTAATTCTTGCTTAGTAGGGGGGTTTTGGGAGGAATAAATCGGTCCGAAGTGTCAAATGGCCTAAAACTGTCCACTGAATGTGTTTCCCAAGTGCTTTGTTCGAAATTCCGACTTTGGCATATTACCATTCCCCTCTATTGATATATCGTTATTACTCATAGTAAATGAAAGCTTTTCTTGGGAGGGGCCACCATGTCTATGGCGGCCACGGCCTTCCAAAAAAACTCACAGGTCAACTCCTAAGCCACGTTCCAGGCTTCTCTACGACTCGGACCCTGCAATATAGATCCATTCATATAAATCGATAGGACAGAAAACACGAAATCAAATATATCAAACATGATGTTTTTTAGCTTGTCATGTGTTCTCCCAATGTTCTGCTTCTCTGATAAGTGAGACACATCTTTCATCATAGGCTGTGTTCACTGAGGACTTGTGTGATCACCTTCAGACGTCGTCAAAGCCGTTGAGTCGGGCGCGCGGTCGGACCAGGGCACGCTCCTCCACCAGCGCACCCCCTACCAGCAGCTCCAGCAAGCCCAGAGCCAGGCCGCGCGGCCGGGGCCGCGGCCGCGGCAGCAGCAGCGGCAGCTCCAGAGCGCAGATCGCTGTCCCTAAAGGCACTAAATTCCAAGCCAACTCCATCGCGCCGGTGGCGTTGACGGGGTCGCGGGCGACACCGCGGCCGGTGGCCTCCCGACCCGTCTCCGCCAGCGACCGCAGCATCGTCTGCTACTTCACCAACTGGGCACAGTACAGGTGAGCGGCCCCACAGTACAAGTGAGCGACCCCCTAGCATTAGCATTTCACGACAAAGAAACGGTGAAACACATAATAATGCGGAACAGAGAATTAGTGTTTCACGACATTCATTTGAAGGTGTGTCCTTTTCGCTCTCAAAAGCCATGTTAACATACAACCTGAACAATGGCGGATACAAGGGGAGCTAAGGGCTCAAACCCTCCCCCACCCCCATTTTTTTGAGAGTGCCTTTATAGTAAATGCATAGCCGGAGGCTGTTCTGAGGCAATGCCGGGGGAGGCTCGCGCCCCCTAGTCCCCCGTCCCCAAAATGAAGTATTGGATCCGCTAATGTACATAAGAGCCGCTTGCTGTACAAAAAGGGACCCTCAGATCATCCAAAGGTTAAACCATCAAAAAATAATATAATCTAAGAAACGGAACGTCCTACGATTAAATCTTCCAAAGTTAAATCGGCCCAGAGTCAAATTGTTCAATATTTATCCGACCAAGTTGAATTAGAAAGCTACTTCACTGTTTATCACCAACATCGTTGTCATGTTGGAATATTTTCTTTTCTTTGGAGTAGCAAACGCCGTCCAGCAGCGAGGCGCCTAGATTGAACACGCAATTAACTGTTGTTCTCAGTATGCAAACCTTCATCGATTTGAAAATATTCTTGGCTGGTAAATTTTGCAGATTCATGTCTGGTGAAAAACACATTTTGTGGAAATATTACTCCATTTATGGAAACTATAGTAGGCTGATTTTGTCCATTATTTTGTGCGCCACCCTGACATTATTTTGTCACACCTGACGCTGCAACACCGTTTTTAGTTTAATTCCATTCAATGATGCGCCAAACCAGGGCCCAGCGGTCGCCAGTGTTCTCTGTACCTTTTTGTTAACAAATCGCTAAAATATCCAAGGAATATATCTAAAAGATACATGATCGATGGAATTTTGGGAGTCAGAAGGCTGTTTCGCGATAACTATAACTGTTCTAAAATGTTACGCGATGCTTTGAACTGTTGTTTTTGTTGAATCTTTTCTCTGCCCCTGCTTTTTTATTTAAGGTTCGGCTAGGACCGCATGGAATCTGGTAAAATATATTCCCTTCTCCCCAACCAGTTTTTTTCAGTTCCTGCACCAATGAATACAATGATCTTTAACTGTAAATCTGTTTGTATTCGCAGGCCTTCAGTGGGCAAGTTTTTGCCTGAGAGTATAGACCCGTTCCTCTGCACCCACATCATTTTTGCATTCTCCTCCATGAAGGACAACAAGCTCAGCCCCTTCGAGCACAACGATCTTTCCAAAGATGGCAAGGTCGGCCTCTACGAGCAAGTCACCAACCTGAAGAAGATCAACCCGAAGCTGAAGGTTCTTCTGGCCATTGGTGAGTGCTATGGCACATGTTCGGGCCGAAGCTGAAGGTTCTTCTGGCCATTGGTGAGTGCTATGGCACATGTTCGGGGCAGCAACAAGTTCCCTGTTGGATTCCTATTTCAATCCGTAACTCGGAAACTCCACATTGCGCGTGTTTTGAGCTGGAATGTATTGCAAAGCCTCATTGGAATGGGCCTGTCGAGGGTATGTACATTCATGATGTCTGCGCTCCTCGGTTACGGAGTATGACACCGAAAATCCAACGACATTCTCTGGTTTACAAGAAAATATTTTCTGATATGCTTCTAATCCCTCCGATACATATAGCAAACATATGCATCTTCCAAAAGCTTTGGACGAAGCTATTCAAAAACTGAGATTTATCTCATTCTAGCTACCCATTCTCAGGATATAGCTATACATGTGGATATCAATCTGCATGTAGAAGATTGCACGCCCGCTGTCATCACGGAAATGTAGAATGATCCCGTTTGTAGTCTAGTGAGGGGAGGCTTATTTTATTACTGTAGGAAAGCTAATTCCGAAAAATATATTTTGCCCGCAACAAACATGACCTGTTTATCTTTGCCTCTTTCTCTTCTGATTGTTCCTCACTATCACACTCTCCTTTTCTCAGGTGGCTGGTCGTTTGGAACCAAGAAGTTTAAGGACATGACGAGCAACCGGTACAACAGGCGCAAGTTCGTCTTCAGCGTGTCGCCCTACCTGCGGGAGCACAACTTTGACGGACTGGATCTCGACTGGGAGTACCCCAAGGGTGCAACCGATAAGGCCAATTTCGCCAAACTGTGTGAAGGTCAGTTTGGGGCTGGACACCTAAGCTGAGCTGGGTGAGGGTCTGAGTAGGGGACTGAGGAGCACGGGACGGGAGAGGGTAATTGACTGGTAATCCAGATAGTTTATCGGGTCCATTTTCATATATTTACGCTTCAGCTGTCATTCTCCATAGATTTCGTGTGTGTGCCTTACAAAATCTTATCGATTGTGATCGGTGAGCTGCGGAAGCTACGGAAGGAACTACCAACAGAATTCACGTTGTAATGCAAAATGAGTGTGATCACTAAATTGTAGATGATTGACAGAAACGGATTGGGTGTTGCTCCACTCTCTGACTGGAAAACAGAACATCAGTGCGTTTTGCTCCGCATTTTGATTGGCCGACAGAAGCTGGGTGGGTGTTCTCGCATCTCTGATTGTTCCACACAGCTGAATTGTGCCCTGCTCCATTCTGTGATGGGTAAGAAGAAGCGAAGTGGCTACTGCTTCATTCTCCGATTAGTTGACGTAGTGGGAGAGAATCCCGCGCCACGCCCTGATTGGTCGCAGGAGCTCCCGTGTTTGCTCCTGCATGGTGTGATTGGTCGGCAGAGCTGAAGGAGGCGTTCGAGGAGGAGGCGCGCGACTCGCGGCAGGAGCGGCTGCTGCTGACCGCTGCCGTGCCCGTGGGTCCCGACTCCATCCGGGGCGGCTACAACGTGCCCAGTCTGGCCAGGTCAGCGTCAGTGCTCCATTCACCAGCCTGGCAAATAATTCCCTTTTGGTGCCAAGCCTCAACATTTTTGGTCACATAAATTTGGTTTCTAATTCTATCAGTGGCACTAAGACACTTTTAAATCGAGAACTTCGAGTTCAAGGACTGGCGTGTTCCCTGAATAAGTATAATCTGATCGCCGAAATCCCTCCCAACTGGGCAGAGTTGCCAATGCCGAATGACCTTGATAGTTGGTGCGTCGTTAAACCCAAATAATTATCTTAGCGGTTGGCACCCGTTAACACCTCTTGACTCACGCAGCTGTGTCAGTGACCGGCACCTCCTGACACCGCTGTGTCAGTGACTGGCACCTCCTGACACCGCTGTGTCAGTGACTGGCACCTGTGGACACCGCTGTGTCAGTGACTGGCACCACCTGACACCGCTGTGTCAGTGACTGTCACCTGTGGACACCGCTGTGTCAGTGACTGGCACCTGTGGACACCGCTGTGTCAGTGACTGGCACCTGCCGACACCGCTGTGTCAGTGACTGGCACCTCCTGACACCGCTGTGTCAGTGACTGGCACCACCTGACACCGCAGTGTCAGTGACTGGCACCTGTGGACACCGCTGTGTCAGAGACTGGCACCTCCTGACACCGCTGTGTCAGTGACTGGCACCACCTGACACCGCAGTGTCAGTGACTGGCACCTGTGGACACCGCTGTGTCAGAGACTGGCACCTCCTGACAACGCTGTGTCAGTGACTGGCACCTGTGGACACCGCTGTGTCAGTGACTGGCACCTCCAGACAACGCTGTGTCAGTGACTGGCACCTGTGGACACCGCTGTGTCAGAGACTGGCACCTCCTGACGCCGCTGTGTCAGTGACTGGCACCTGTGGACATCACTGTGTCAGTGACTCGCACCTCTGTTGTGCACCCCAGGTCTCTGGATCTGTTCAACATCATGGCCTATGACTTCCACGGCAAGTGGGAGTCAAAAGCCGGCCACAACGCTCCGTTGAACGCCCACTCGACGGACTCGCAGTGGCAGAAGCAGCTCTCGGTCAACGCCTCCGTGCACATGTGGATGCGACTGGGCGCCCCCGCTCACAAGATCGTGGTCGGGTACGTGCCAGACCGCCGCTGGGCCTCCTGCAGTTATTCCGCAGTGGACCGCCTCCTTTGGGCTGCTGCCGGTAGTAACGGCGTAGAGAAACTGATATTCGTCTCCTTTGTTGAATTGCACCGCTGAGTCCCACTCAGCAGGGGAATAATTTGTTCTTCTTTTATTAAGATGACTTTTGAAAAACTCTTGGCATTGAAAGCATTTAGCTAAAATACTTGCGCGATAGATGGTTTCCATTTGGTTCACATCCAAACTTTTAGATTCCATCATGGTTGACATTGCACTGTTTCATTCATGGGACTGCGGCTTAATGAGGAGTATGGTGACGGTGAAACGGCGTTTGGCTGCCATGTGACTGTTTGTGGCTGCGATGGATGCAATGTGACTGTTTGTGGATGCAATGTGACTGTTTGTGGATTCAATGTGACTGTTTGTGGTTGAAATGTGACTGTTTGTGGCTGCGGTGTGACTGTTTGTGACTGCAATGTGACGGTTTGTGGTTGCAATGTGACTGTTTGTGGCTGCGGTGTGACTGTTTGTGGCTACGGTGTGACTGTTTGTAGCTGCAGTGTGACTGTTTGTGACTGCGATGTGACTGTTTGTGACTGAGGTGTGACTGTTTGTGGCTGCAGTGTGACTGTTTGTGGCTACGGTGTGACTGTTTGTGGCTGCGGTGTGGCTGTTTGTGGGTGCGGTGTGACTGTTTGTGGGTGCGGTGTGACTGTTTGTGACTGCAGTGTGACTGTTTGTGGCTGCAGTGTGACTATTTTTGGCTGTGGTATGACTGTTTGTGGCTGCAGTGTAATTGGTTGTGGCTGCGGTGTGACTGTTTGTGGCTGTGGTGTGACTGGTTGCGTTTATCGGCAGAATGCCCACCTACGGCCGCAGTTTCACACTGTCCAACCCGGCCAACACGGCCGTGAACGCGCCTGCCAGCGGCGGTGGTACTGCCGGACGCTACACCAAGGAGGCTGGCTTCCTGGCCTACTACGAGGTAACGCTGGTCACCCGACTGCGGTGGCAGCCACGGCACTGGCGGCTGACGCAGAACTGTGGCGGCCACGCCACTGCTGAGACTCACATATCATGCGAGATCGGGAATAAAAGTTACGGCTCCTGTCCAGTTATCTGAGAAAACTTTCACATATAAGACCAACGGTGGTTTGGCAGCTAACATTGGATTAAAATATTGTTTCGTTCGGTGCCATCACAAACACAACACATATAGGTGCTCCACTTCATCATTGGATGTACTGCGATGGCGTGACGTCACTTCACTGGCAATGACTCGGATTTTACATTTTTCGTCATTTATTTTGGGTATTTTCTGACAAACCATCTGACACCTAAAGCTCTCGGTTTTTCAAGAGAGGGTCTGGACGAGCCCCATGGTGATATATTGCGGTGATATGACGTCATTTCACTGGCAACGACTCGGAAAAGTTGCGGTCAGGGGACGCGCTGATTTTCAGCAGTCGAGTACCGGCGCGCTGATGTTCAGCAATCGAGTACCCGCACGCTGATGTTCAGCAGTCGAGTACCCGCACACTGATGTTCAGCAGTCGAGTACTGGCACTCTGATGTTCAGCAGTCGAGTACCCGCACGCTGATGTTCAGCAGTCGAGTACCCGCACACTGATGTTCAGCAGCAGTGGAGTATCCACACACTGATGTTCAGCAGCAGTGGAGTACCCGCACACTGATGTTCAGCAGCAGTCGAGTACCTGCACGCTGATGTTCAGCAGTCGAGTACCCGCAAACTGATGTTCAGCAGTCGAGTACCTGCACGCTGATGTTCAGCAGTCGAGTACCCGCAAACTGATGTTCAGCAGCAGTGGAGTACCCGCACGCTGATGTTCAGCAGTCGAGTACCCGCACACTGGTGTTCAGCAGTCGAGTACCCGCACACTGATGTTCAGCAGCAGTCGAGTACCTGCACGCTGATGTTCAGCAGTCGAGTACCCGCAAACTGATGTTCAGCAGCAGTGGAGTACCCGCACGCTGATGTTCAGCAGTCGAGTACTGGCACTCTGATGTTCAGCAGTGGAGTACCCGCACGCCGATTTTCAGCAGTGGAGTACCCGCACACTGATGTTCAGCAGTCGAGTACTGGCACTCTGATGTTCATCAGTCGAGTACCCGCAAACTGATGTTCAGCAGCAGTGGAGTACCCGCACACTGATGTTCAGCAGTCGAGTACTGGCACTCTGATGTTCAGCAGTCGAGTACCCGCAAACTGATGTTCAGCAGTCGAGTACCGGCACGCTGATGTTCAGCAGTCGAGTACCTGCACGCTGATGTTCAGCAGTCGAGTACCCGCAAACTGATGTTCAGCAGTGGAGTACCCGCAAACTGATGTTCAGCAGTGGAGTACCCGCACGCTGATGTTCAGCAGTCGAGTACCCGCACGCAGTTGTTCAGCAGCAGTGGAGTACCCGCACACTGATGTTCAGCAGCAGTGGAGTACCCGCACGCTGGTGTTCCGGCAGTTGTGTGAGGAGCTGTACAACGGGGCCCGCTACACCTGGGACACCGACATGTCCGTCCCCTACCTGGTCTACGGCAGCAACCAATGGGTGGGATTCGACGACGAGCGGTCCATCCGGATCAAGATGCAGTTCATCAAGGACATGGGCTTCGCAGGAGCGATGGTGTGGGCCATGGACATGGACGACTTCACTGCGGCCGCCTGCAAGGGTGCCAAATACCCGCTGATCTCCGCCATGAGGTATGCCTCCTGTTTTCCGCCGCTGACTTCAGCACGCGCAGTAGAGCGGTTCCTAAAGAGCCTACGCCACCTTTTTCCCGGGATGGCCGAAGAGAACCGTTTGCAGCCTAAAAATGTTGCTTGACTACGTTCGACAGCATCGCGCGTCGATAAGTGAAATAAAAAAGGAGATATGCCCAATAGGTGGCGAACGATCTGGGTCGCACTGTTTCCCGTCTTATTTGTTTGCTAATTTTTTAATGGTTTTGCTCAGAGCACCTCTAACTACAGAAAAAGCGTATCTCCAATGGAAGGGGGGTACTCCACCACTAATAAAGTATCATACACAAGGCAAGGGCAACCTATTGCATAACAACCAAGAAATCACCTGATTTGTGTTATTTTTCTCTGGTGGGCTCCCACCTCCTCCAAGACCGCCAGACAAGCCAGCCGTGTTTTGAAGCTGATTATGGCAGCTTTCTCTATCAATTCCAGGGACTAAAAACCCAAAGGACTCGAAGTATGAGCTGCTGACGTCATGGGAGACGTCAGAAAGTAGACACTCCTTCGATGGGAAGCGGTTGCGGATGGTAGATCGCGACTATTATATTACTATAGACTGTGGTGTTCGAACCTACTCAAATGATTGTATGCTATTCGTGCTGAATTTAAGTGGAAACTATTACTGCAACAACTGTTCCAAATAATCAACTTTTTTGTCAAGAGATAAAGGTAGGCACAAGTGAATGTATTGACGAGAATAGTGTTCATTCACAGCTCTCTTGATTACTGCCTTGCTATGATATGTTTCCAAACATTCCATTGCAAAATCTTGGGTCCAGACATGAAGTGGTAAATAGTCTAAAATTTCTATTTGGGGCGACACCTAAACATTTAAGATCACAGCCGCCATTCAATAAAAACTGCCAAGTCTTGGGTAAATGCTAATTGCGCGTGCTCATGCATTTTAGTATGCACCGTAAAACAGTGGCGGATACAAGCGTGGAGGAGGCGGGGGCAAGGGAGCTCAAGCGACCTCCCTCGCCCCACCGAAATGTCAGATTGTCTTTAGTAAATGCATAGCCGGAGACTGCTCCGAGGCAAGGGCGAGTGAGGCTCCAGCTCCCTAGCCCCCTCCCCCGAAGTGAAGTCCTGGGCCCGCCACTGCCGTAAAGTCAGAACTGATGAGAACAAGTGAGTTCAAAATTTAGGCCACAGCATCTACTAGGGTCATCGCGACACACCTTGAATTGGTATACCCACTTTGCGTGCTTGAAGGTACGACGTATAGTCATAAATTCCATGGGCACAGTATGTTCATTATTTTATGTTCTTAGATAAGGCTGAATATATGCCGTAAGTTTCAGCTTGATCGTATTCATAGTTTCTTGATTACAGCGTGGGGTTAGATCTTCCCATCTATTTCCGGTGCGCCTGAGCACGAGTGGTTTAAACCGGCATTGAATTAGCATTCATGATTTAACTAGCAGCATTTGTGCTCCTCGGACACAATCTTCCTGCGCACCTGATCCACCTGCGCTCCGCGACGAGTCGGAACCACGCCATCGCGAAATCAGTGACCCTGATTGAATGACTTGACATGTCCTTACCTTCGCGCGTGCTACAGTACTTGTGTAGATTTTAATATCGCTCGGAAACGTGACAAGTTTGTCGGGTTTGTCCTCGCTTGGGTCTGCTGCTTCTCCCTCAGCTAAGGGAAAACAGCAGAACTCTCTCTCCTAGGGGAGAGAATACGCAGTTTTGAATGAAGTGGGAGGGAGGCTTTTTAAACTAATTGAGAACCTTCCAATTAAATGGAATCTTCATGTAATGTTTAATACGAAAGCCAAGTTTTTGGTGACCTGGTATAACGACAAGGACAATTAATTGTTTTGTATGCAAATGCTTCTTGACTAACAAGTCTCTGAACGTCTGGAACTAGATAAAAAATTATTTCGACAATACAATTGGTAGGCAGATGATATTTTAGAGCGGTGTTTAATTGGCGGCCCTAGTGCCACTAATAACACGCCCCGCATCCGTGACGTGGTACGAACGCCCCCCCCTAGGGCTGCCCATTTTACTGACACCCCCAGGTTTGCAAAATAGTCCACCAGATTCCCATTATTTGGGCTAAATGCTACTCAGAACTGGTTTCGGTTTCCTCGAGACTCGAAAACTGACCATGCGCAGCGGAGTTGAACATAGATCCTATATCGTACCATTACACCGTGATGCAGGAGTCCAGAAGAAGACGGGGTGGAACCTCTAGCTCAGAAACCAATTGCGATAGAACGATAATTTTTGCTTCAAATGAAGGCTTTCTATCGGGTGGTTTTGGCTTACGACAAGTGGCCGTTTGGTGATGTCAGTAAAATAATTGTGTATTAGTGATAACCACCTTTGATTGAGAACCTATGACGATAGAGTGATTATTTTTCTTCAATTGAAAACTGCTGGTCAAATGATTTGAATCAAAACACAAAATATCAATTTTCGATTCCAGATTTCGACAACTTATAATTAACACGCACATTGACGGGGGCGGGTACCCGCCCCCCTCGGGTTTTCCAAAGATACTAGTTAAACGGCGGCGCGTAGCGCCGCCGTACTCGGCATACCTTTTCCCTTATCATTTTTACAACTTATGTGAAAATTTAAAGGTTAGGTCATCTCAGGTCAGGTCACCAGTACAGGTCAAGTGACCAGACCTCAAAAAAAGTTTAAGATAGCATAAGTCGGAGCGGGGTGAACTTATCCGATTGAAACTCATATCACATAACGGGCCCACCGAGTTCTCTAAAATATGTTCCGGTATTTTTTATATCGATGACCTAAGGTCAAGTACGAGGCATGACCTTTCCGTTGGAAATACATGGAAAAAATAGTTTTACTGTATAACTCAGCAACGAATAGTGATAGAGCGTTTATTTTAGCTGCATTAGACTCGTCTTGGCTTTGCAGTTCTAATGATATGTATTTTATATAATTTGACTCTGACCTGACCTCAGGTCAGGTCAAATACTTGATTTGACCTAGCAAGGTCAAATTGTATATCATTCGATTCGGCTTGCTGCGAGGATCCCGAAGGTGGCTCAGACCCCGTCAATGCGCGTGTTAAGTGATGTTATAAAATGTCACTACACGTTGGTAATGCCATATGCGGATCCAGGGGAGGGGCAGAGCTGCAAAAAGTCGGGCTCTCGGGTCATAAAGTGCCCGACAGATTTTAGGGCACGGTATGGTCTTGCGACAGATCTTACAATCTGTGAGAAAAAAATCTTGAAAGGAAGCAGAAAATATTTTTTGTTCTAAAAAAACTTAATATTAGAATTGTCACCTCTTTCACTCAACAAGTTTTTCATGAATTTGCACCTCTCCCATATCAAGCCAGTGTGCGGCAAGAACCGATGGAAAATCGAGGGACTTATGAATCGAGGGACCTTTGAATAGAGGGCCTTATGCACAGAGGGTCTTTTCGAGGGACTTATGAATCGAGGAACCTTTGAATAGAGGGCCTTATGCACAGAGGGCCTTTTAAACGTCACCCAGAAAATCCTCTGCTGGAAAAATTCCTTCACCGGCCTGTCGGGCCCGATTTGTATTCCATAGCACGCGACAGCTTGGCCCGACAGGCCGCCGTAAAGGTAAAGGCGACAGGCAAAACAGTTTTTTTCCTTCGTTTCCTTCGTTTGGAAGTACGCTCAACGCTGCCGCAAGGGCGCTGTTTGAACAAAGCCGGTGTAAAAGGTATCTTTGGTCTGAAAAGCAGCCCTGCGGTTTGGTGTGTTGCCTTGTGGATATGGCGGAGGACAAGGCCGTAGAATCCCGTGGTGTGGTGGAGGCAATACGTTGCAAGGTTGTGTTTTTGATTATTTTTCTCTTGCATTACTTTGGTATACATCTTGAGTAAACTGGTTGAGCCTGGATTTCATCGTCCATAGTTGAAGGGCTGATAAATGGCTCCGATTAAGCTGAAGCCCCTTCCACCGTCCCGTGTCAAGCTTAAATGTGGATTTGAGGGATGTGGGTATTTTGGCGAGAAACGTTTTTTTAAGGAGCATCAGCGAATCAAGCATTCTGGGCTGCCCTGCAAGTTCAGGAACAGTGGTTTTGGCCAAGGAGGTCGTTTTGAAGCATGGATCAAACAGCGGGCAGATCAGAACAGTGTGGGGAGAAAACAAACAAGTAAGTGATGTGGTGTTCGTTGTAATTTCGGCAGCTTACATTTATTTCCACACAGTATGTTATGCTCACTGTTGATCAATAATTTTAAATGATATTAATAAGGGAAAAATGAATTTTACCAGCAGACTGGTCAAATTAGATTAAAACATTTGATTTTCCCTTCCGTCTTCTTTTAAATCCAATGCCTGTTTGTCCAGAATTAACCACAAAAGTTGCATACCTTCATCAGTGGATTTGAAGATGCCAAAGAAACAAAACTCTTCACCTTTCCACATTAATTTGAGTTTTAAGTACCAAACTATTTCTCCTATTTCATTTTATTCACTTACCTAAATATGCCTATGATCTATGTCAAGGGGACAAAGATATAACAAAAACACAGCCTAGTGCAACCTTTACTCATTCCTTTTACTCTTAACTTCCTTGGAAACATGATATTTATTTGACATTTACTATCTAACTGACTTAAGGTTATTTATTAGCCTCATGAAATTCAGATCCTAAACCACGTACCCTCATGGAAATGAGCACGGCAATGCATGAAAAACTTTGAGATAGCCAACAGCTTCAAAATTTAGGATTTTTCATGTAAACATGCATTTAAAGTCATGGAAAGCTAATATTACATGTTTGTATTCAACTACAAGTAGCCATGATCCTTAAAAACACTTTCGAATATCAAAAAAGTACCCCTCCAATCTTGTTTGTCTGGCCATCAGAGCAAAATCCATATATAAATTTTGGGGGTTCCTTCCAAATTACCCCCTCCCACCTCCAAAAAACTGAAATCATGAAAATCTGCAGAAGCTGGCATAAGTAACCGCATGGTATGGGAACCAGGTCAGCTTTCTTCCATTGCAAACTATATTTTTTAAGTATTCTGGGCTGGACTATGTAACATAATAACAAAATATCACTTATTCTCATTCTAGTGCAACATTTTTTGTCAATGGCGGCTGCAGAGGACTGAAAAAGGGGGCTGCTTTTCATGTTATTGTATATTTCCACCTGTGACCTAAATCATCTGAATTCAAGACTGAGTCTTATTCAAGACCCAGTCGAGCTGACTTTGACACACACTATTTGTATGCTGTACGTCCACAAATCTCAAATTACATCCAATAATAAATTTCCTTTACCAATGGTGACTCCAAAAAATGAGAATTGGTGGTTCGGTATTCAATTTGTTATAGGTTTCTGCCGATAACCTTAATTTCCTGAGCGTGTCTGATAATTGAAAACCCGAAGAACAGTCTCAGTTCTAGAGTTTTGAAAATTAATAGACTTGTGTCATTCCACTTAGATTTTCCATAGGCGGCTTCAGAGCACGAAAAATAAGGATATCACACATATAAGGATCAGAGCACAAAAATAAGGATAACGATATCCATTGGTGCCAAACTTGAAGTTTTTTATGCTAATTTTAGTATTTTCTATTAAGAATGTGGAAAAAGAAAAGGAACATTTTACCAATTGAATGGGTTTTAGACAATTTTAATAGTCCTATCCTAACCACCCGACAGATTTGGAGGTTTTTTCGAAAGTGCCCGACAGATTTGAGATTTTTTGCAGCTCTGGGGAGGGGCAAAGAGGGACAGGTGCCCTTACGGCTGCCCATTTTACTTGCACCCCTAGGTTGCAAAATAGTCCACCAGATTCCCATTATTTGGCCTAATTGGTACTCAAAACTGGTTTTGTTTTCTTTGGGCCTAAAAAAACTGACCATACGCAGAGAGAGTGAACATATCCCCTATTTCGCACTTACACCCCAAACTAGACCATGAAACCTATAATCTATCAAAGATATCCATCAAGAAGACTAGTGCTTTTATAGACACGCCTCATTTATTGCACTTTATTGAGTACGAATGCGACAAGAAGCTTCACGTATAACACAGTACCAAGTCACAGTCATTCACAAGAGGCATTCATGATTATCCCCTCACAAAACCTCCAAGCCGCCGACGCCACCAGCACCGCCGGCCTAGATTCTCCGTTGAGATCTCAAATGTTTAATACGGTGAAAACCTTTGAACTTCAACTACCAGTAGTTTTCATTGGTCAGTGGCTTCTTGGTGAAGCTGACATATACCTTCCAGAACATCTTCATAACCTGCAGCATTTTTTTTCTTCTGAGCCTGTCTTTCCTGGTAAGAATTTGGCTGTATTTTGTGATGGTGCAGCAGCACCTCTCGCATGTCGCTGGTCACTTTGACATTCCGCACAAACTCCTCAGTTTCCTTGTACTGATGGTTCTCGCCCCAGAGTTCAGAATTCCTCGCCAGTCACTTGTGGTCGACTCCCAGGATTGTAAAAAGCATAAAGGATTTGGGATCGCACAGGTCGGTCTTGGAGGTGAGCTCTTTAAAGATGGGCTTCTCGAGGGAGTGGTGCTCAGGGCAAGTGTTGGGCAGGCACGACTGGTACACCGCCGAGCCAACCAGCATCCTCGCCCACAACCCGCTCTGCAGCACTCCCTCGAGAATCCCAGCTCCATGGACCTCACCTCCAAGACCGAACTGACCAAAGATACCTTTACTTACGGTATCTTGGGTAAAAAAGTAATCCCTCGAGAAGCCCAGCTCCATGGACCTCGCCTCCATGACCGAACTGACCCAAGAACTGACCGACCTGTGCGGCTCCAACTCATACATGCTCTTCACTATCTTCAAAGTCGATCGCAAGTGGCTGGTGAGGGGTTCCGAACTGTGGGGCGAGGACCAGCAATACAAGGAAACAGAGGAGAGGTGCTGCGGTACCATCACAAACTACAGCAAGATTCTTACCAGGAAAGACAAACAGAAAAAAACTGCTGAAGGGTGTGGAGAAATTCCAGAAGGTGAATCGGAACTTTATTAAGACGGCATTGAACAACAAAAACTACTGGTAGTTGAAGTGCAAATATTTACACCGTATGAGATGTGATCTGAGATAAGATCATCGTATGACACATTATATCTAAACTGAGAATCTAGGCCGGCGGTGTCGGTGGCGTCGGCGGCTTGGAGGTGCTGTGAAGGGAGGATCATCACTGTTTCTTGCTATTGACTGTGACTTGGTATTGTGTTACACGTGAAGCTTCATTCGTACTCTATGAAGCGCAGTAAGTGAGTGTCTCTATTAAATCGATAGTCTTCTTGCTAGACATATTTGATAGTTCATGAGCTTAATGGTCTAGTTTGGAGTATTGCATAGTGATGCAGCGGGCCTAAAAAACAGGATGAAGCCCTTAAAAGTGACTTCTTAGAAATATCAAATGGATATGATACCTCTAAGAATTCACTTGAACATGGGAAACCTTGTTGACCACGTTCAAGACCACGGAACATGGCACTAGTTGCGGTTGTCGATATGCTCCAAATCAAACACTGCTCCGTATAAATCGCAGGTTTTGTTCAGCTTATTGCTCTTAGTCGGATTTTTGGTTTGAAGTGATTTGAACCAGTTGTACTGAGCATCACAGCCATAAAATATCCTCAATAGTTTCTGTGATGGAACTGAAAATGATCGGCAGCAAAGAAAAATTGTGGTGTTTTCATGCGTGGCCAAAGCGTGATTTAACGGAAACCTGAATTCAAAACACAAGTATGGTTTATGTTTGTTCGAACCATTCAATGATAAACCTTCTAGTTTGTGGATCCAGAATCACTAATCAGGGGGGACACCTTGCTAGGATAGGAGGGTGCTATCCGGACCAAGGGGGCACCACGTTTTGCCGAAAAAATCTTACCAGTCTGGCGCCAAATCCCATCGCGGGACGCTGATTTTCGCTTCGAGGGGGGGTGGAGGGTTAGGTAGGGACAAATTTCAGGGGGCGCATCGGCCCTTCAAAGGAGCGCCGTGACTGTTTCAGGGGGCACCGATGGTGGGTCAGGGGAGGGCACCTGTCCCTCTTTGCCCCTCCCCCTGGATCTGCCTATAGCATTGCCAACATGTAGTGACATTTTATGACATCACTATTTGAAGCATAAATCATCGTTCTATCGCAATCGGTTTTTGAGCTAGATGTTCCACCCGGTTTTCTTCTGGCCTCCTGCATGAGTACGATACATGAGCATGTTCAACCCCACTGCGCATGGCCAGTTTTCGAGTCTCGAGGAAGCCAAAACCAGTTTTGAGTAGCTTTTAGACCAAATAATGGGAATCTGGTGGACTATTTTGCAAACCTGGGAGTGCCAGTAAAATGGGCAGCCCTAGCCCCCCCCCGAGTGTGGACAGCTTTACACTTCTAGACCAATTTTACCATGGAAGTGTATGAGCGTGGGCGCCAGAAGTGGGGAAGGGGACCGTGGGACGCGTCCCCACCCTACTCGCAAATCAAGGGGGCGTCCCTCCTCGCCAATCAGGGGGACGCCCACCTTTTTGGGGTGACGCATTGCCGTCATCGCCGACTCCCGGCCGCCATCGCCTGTCCGGGGTCCGTCCCCCAGTAAAAATTCCGTGGTGATATCCCTGAGTATGAATATATATGTATTTGATACACTGTATAGCGGCATTCTACTGGACGACAGGGAGGAGCTGTTGGGCATTAGTCGCGACGATAAGAAGAAGGACGTGGACTGGAGCACCATCTCGCCGGCGCCGGCCCGCCGTCCTCAGTCCGGCGACATCAGCCCTCTCATCAGCCAGCTGACCGGTGCCGACATCATCGCCCTGCTCAAGGCTCAGGGTGAGGCCCGCGCACGTGAACCGCTGCAAGTGGCAGCCGCTCGGTCCTGGCTCAGGCCGCTTTACGGAGGGCTGTTGATGCCACCCGCTCTTTGCCTCGCTCACCGCTGTGTGATCTCTGAAATCAGTAGAGAAGAGCGAGATACAATGTACGCCATAGGAGAGCATATATATATTTCACAAAATATTAAGTTTCACAATGATATTTTGATATCATTTCGAGCATTGTTTGTACTGCATCCACCACTCTTTTACTCGAAACGTTACTCCACTTAAAGCCAAACTTTTGTATATTTTTTCAAAAGCTGTAAAAAGAGGCCTTACGTTGCATGCGGGGTAAAACGCCTTTGGACATGAGAACGCCTTTGATGATAAAACGCCTTTGATAATTGAGTTCCCTCAATTAACAGTCTAACTTCCATCTGCCCCTCTCACTCTACCAGTCACTAATATGTCCCCCCCCATTGCTTCCTGCAATCAATTGTTTGCTCCCTTTTAATTTGCTTTGATCTTTTTTCTTCCAGCTCCTTTCACTTTCGTAATCTGCGGATCTTATGTAACCAATTATAAAAACATGCTTCAAAATCATACTTGATTTATTCCGTTGAGGCTGGGAAAATGTTAAATCACGGCATTCAGCAGATGAATAATCTCCTTATCTCAAAGTCATATCGAGGACTTTCGATGGGAGAGGACACTTTGGCCAGGAGGGCACCATTTAGATCCGGACAACGCAACGTTTGGGCCTGGTGGGGCACCATTTGGGCCATGGGCGCCAACTCTTATTGTAGGGCTTTTATTGTAATTCGAACAGACCAATTCCCATTGCTATTATACTACGATTGTACGAGGCTGTTCACAATGACGTGGGCGACCGAAAGGCAGGGGGTCTGGCGATTGCTGACAAAGTGGGATGGGTTCCCAACACCCCCAATGTTGGCTGATATCATACATGAACAGCGCCTAACAGGCCAATTCTTACTGTATGTCTGGTTTGAGATAAGACCTGCCAAAGAGGTGCCAACACTTACGTCTTGGGCGGGGGAGGAGAGTGAGACTTCAGGGAGCGCCGGGGCAGCTCTCAGGGCGGGGAGGACAGTGAGGCTTCAGGGAGCACCGGGGCAGCTCTCAGGGCGGGGAGGACAGTGAGGCTTCAGGGAGCACCGGGGCAGCTCTCGGGGCGGGGAGGACAGTGAGGCTTCAGGGAGCGCTGGGGCAGCTCTCGGGGCGGGGAGGACAGTGAGGCTTCAGGGAGCGCCGGGGCAGCTCTCAGGGCGGGGAGGACAGTGAGGCTTCAGGGAGCGCTGGGGCAGCTCTCGGGGCGGGGAGGACAGTGAGGCTTCAGGGAGCGCCGGGGCAGCTCTCAGGGCGGGGAGGAGAGTGAGGCTTCAGGGAGCGCTGGGGCAGCTCTCAGGACGGGGAGGACAGTGAGGCTTCAGGGAGCACCGGGGCAGCTCTCAGGGCGGGGAGGACAGTGCGGCTTCAGGGAGCGCAGGGGCAGCTCTCAGGGCGGGGAGGAGAGTGAGGCTTCAGGGAGCGCCGGGGCAGCTCTCAGGGCGGGGAGGAGAGTGAGGCTTCAGGGAGCGCTGGGGCAGCTCTCAGGGCGGGGAGGACAGTGAGGCTTCAGGGAGCGCCGGGGCAGCTCTCAGGACGGGGAGGACAGTGAGGCTTCAGGGAGCACCGGGGCAGCTCTCAGGGCGGGGAGGACAGTGCGGCTTCAGGGAGCGCAGGGGCAGCTCTCAGGGCGGGGAGGAGAGTGAGGCTTCAGGGAGCGCCGGGGCAGCTCTCAGGGCGGGGAGGAGAGTGAGGCTTCAGGGAGCGCTGGGGCAGCTCTCAGGGCGGCGGGGTAGTTCTCGGGACGCCGGGGAAGTTCTCAGGACGCCGGGGAAGTTCTCGGAGCGCCGGGGCAGTTCTCAGAGCGCCGGTTGCGGTGTGGAAGTAACTGGTCCGTCGATGGGGAGAGGTGGACCCGCCCCTATTTCCCATGGATCCGCCTGTGCCCCCTGTTTAGATTACAGTGACACACGAGCATACCACCAGGTGTGTCCACGAATCAGAGTACGTCCTGTTGTCACTGGTCAGCGTTTTGCGCCGGATCAACTGCAATGACAAGCACGAGGTGCCCCACCTTTGTTTTACACTACCATGCACGTATACGAGGTGCCCATTCTCTGTTCTACACTAGTACGAGGTGCCCCTCGTCTATTCTTCAGTACCATCTTCATCGACCCATTTATATCAAAATAAGGTATAAGTACCCCTCTTACCCACTGGATCCGACTATGTAATAGATACATTTGTCTATGTATTAACCTGTTCATACGCCTATGTCAGCGCTGCCTATTCCACAGGTATTACGCCTAACTTGAAGAATATTCAGAAGCTGGGCCAAGGTCTGCTGCCGTCTACAGCGCGCTCATCCACAGCCACCAGCGGCAACGTCATCCTGGACCAGTTCAACGACAACCGTAAGTAGAGACCTCAGGACCACCAATGGCAACGTTATCCTGGACCAATTCAACGAAAACCGTGAGTAAGGACCTCAGGACCACCAGCAGCAACGTCATCCTGGACAAGTTCAACGACAGCCGTGAGTATAGACCTCAGGACCATCAGCGGCAACGTTCTCCTGGACCAGTTCAACGACAACCGTGAGTAGAGACCTCAGGACCACCAGCAGCAACGTCATCCTGGACCAGTTCAACGAGAACCGTGAGTATACACCTCAGGACCATCAGCGGCAACGTTCTCCTGGACCAGTTCAACGACAACCGTGAGTAGAGACCTCAGGACCACCAGCAGCAACGTCATCCTGGACAAGTTCAACGACAGCCGTGAGTATAGACCTCAGGACCACCAGCGGCAACGTCATCCTGGACAAGTTCAACGGCAGCCGTGAGTATAGACCTCAGGACCACCAGCGGCAACGTTCTCCTGGACCAGTTCAACGACAACCGTGAGTAGAGACCTCAGGACCACCAGCAGCAACGTCATCCTGGACAAGTTCAACGACAGCCGTGAGTATAGACCTCAGGACCACCAGCGGCAACGTCATCCTGGACAAGTTCAACGACAGCCGTGAGTATAGACCTCAGGACCACCAGCAGCAACGTCATTCTGGACCAGTTCAACGAGAACCGTGAGTATAGACCACAGGACCACCAGCAGCAACATCATCCTGGACAAGTTCAACGACAGCCGTGAGTATAGACCTCAGGACCACCAGCAGCAACGTCATTCTGGACCAGTTCAACGAGAACCGTGAGTATAGACCACAGGACCACCAGCAGCAACGTCATCCTGGACAAGGTCAACGACAGCCGTGAGTATAGACCTCAGGACCACCAGTAGCAACGTCATCCTGGACAAGTTCAACGACAGCCGTGAGTATAGACCTCAGGACCACCAGCAGCAACGTCATTCTGGACAAGTTCAACGACAGCCGTGAGTATAGACCTCAGGACTACCAGCAGCAACGTCATTCTGGACCAGTTCAACGAGAACCGTGAGTATAGACCACAGGACCACCAGCAGCAACGTCATCCTGGACAAGTTCAACGACAGCCGTGAGTATAGACCTCAGGACCACCAGCAGCAACGTCATTCTGGACCAGTTCAACGAGAACCGTGAGTATAGACCACAGGACCACCAGCAGCAACGTCATCCTGGACAAGGTCAACGACAGCCGTGAGTATAGACCTCAGGACCACCAGCAGCAACGTCATCCTGGACAAGTTCAACGACAGCCGTGAGTATAGACCTCAGGACCACCAGCGGCAACGTCATCCTGGACAAGTTCAACGACAGCCGTGAGTATAGACCTCAGGACCACCAGTAGCAACGTCATTCTGGACCAGTTCAACGAGAACCGTGAGTATAGACCACAGGACCACCAGCAGCAACGTCATCCTGGACAAGTTCAACGACAGCCGTGAGTATAGACCTCAGGACCACCAGCAGCAACGTCATTCTGGACCAGTTCAACGAGAACCGTGAGTATAGACCACAGGACCACCAGCAGCAACGTCATCCTGGACAAGGTCAACGACAGCCGTGAGTATAGACCTCAGGACCACCAGTAGCAACGTCATCCTGGACAAGTTCAACGACAGCCGTGAGTATAGACCTCAGGACCACCAGCAGCAACGTCATTCTGGACCAGTTCAACGAGAACCGTGAGTATAGACCACAGGACCACCAGCAGCAACGTCATCCTGGACAAGTTCAACGACAGCCGTGAGTATAGACCACAGGACCACCAGTGGCAACGTCATCCTGGACCAGTTCAACCAGTTCCATTCCCTCGGAGCACTGACGGGCTCCTATGCGCGGCAGTGTCACCCCTTCCCTCGGGACACTGACGGGGTCCTGTGCGCGGCAGTGTCACCCCTTCCCTCGGAGCACCGACGGGCTCCTGTGCACGGCAGTGTCACCCCTTCCCTCGGGACACTGACGGGCTCCTGTGCACGGCAGTGTCACCCCCTTCCCTCGGAGCATTGACGGGCTCCTGTGCGCGACAGTGTCACCCCATTCCCTCGGAGCACTGACGGGCTCCTGTGCGCGGCAGTGTCACCCCTTCCCTCGGGACACTGACGGGCTCCTGTGCGCGACAGTGTCACCCCTTCCCTCGGAGCACTGACGGGTTCCTGTGCGCGACAGTGTCACCCCTTCCCTCGGAGCACTGACGGGCTCCTGTGCGCGACAGTGTCACCCCTTCCCTCGGAGCACTGACGGGCTCCTGTGCGCGACAGTGTCACCCCTTCCCTCGGAGCACTGACGGGTTCCTGTGCGCGGCAGTGTCACCCCTTCCCTCGGAGCACTGACGGGCTCCTGTGCGCGACAGTGTCACCCCTTCCCTCGGAGCACTGACGGGTTCCTGTGCGCGACAGTGTCACCCCTTCCCTCGGAGCACTGACGGGCTCCTGTGCGCGACAGTGTCACCCCTTCCCTCGGAGCACTGACGGGTTCCTGTGCGCGACAGTGTCACCCCTTCCCTCGGAGCACTGACGGGCTCCTGTGCGCGACAGTGTCACCCCCTTCCCTCGGAGCACTGACGGGTTCCTATGCGCGGCAGTGTCACCCCTTCCCTCGGGACACTGACGGGGTCCTGTGCGCGGCAGTGTCACCCCTTCCCTCGGAGCACTGACGGGCTCCTGTGCGCGACAGTGTCACCCCTTCCCTCGGAGCACTGACGGGTTCCTGTGCGCGACAGTGTCACCCCTTCCCTCGGAGCACTGACGGGCTCCTGTGCGCGACAGTGTCACCCCTTCCCTCGGAGCACTGACGGGTTCCTGTGCGCGACAGTGTCACCCCTTCCCTCGGAGCACTGACGGGCTCCTGTGCGCGACAGTGTCACCCCTTCCCTCGGAGCACTGACGGGTTCCTGTGCGCGACAGTGTCACCCCTTCCCTCGGAGCACTGACGGGTTCCTGTGCGCGACAGTGTCACCCCCTTCCCTCGGAGCACTGACGGGCTCCTGTGCGCGACAGTGTCACCCCTTCCCTCGGAGCACTGACGGGCTCCTGTGCGCGGCAGTGTCACCCCTTCCTCGGAGCACTGACGGGCTCCGTGCGCGGCAGTGTCACCCCTTCCTCGGAGCACTGACGGGCTCCTGTGCGCGGCAGTGTCACCCATTCCCTCGGAGCACTGACGGGCTCCTGTGCGCGACAGTGTCACCCATTCCCTCGGAGCACTGACGGGCTCCGTGCGCGACAGTGTCACCCATTCCCTCAGACACTGACGGGCTCCTGTCGCACAGTGTACCTTCCTCGGAGCACTGACGGGCTCCTGTGCGCGGCAGTGTCACCCTTCCCTCGGAGCACTGACGGGCTCCTGTGCGCGGCAGTGTCACCCCTTCCCTCGGAGCACTGACGGGCTCCTGTGCGCGGCAGTGTCACCCCTTCCCTCGGAGCACTGACGGGCTCCTGTGCGCGGCAGTGTCACCCCTTCCCTCGGAGCACTGACGGGCTCCTGTGCGCGACAGTGTCACCCCTTCCCTCGGAGCACTGACGGGCTCCTGTGCGCGACAGTGTCACCCCATTCCCTCGGAGCACTGACGGGCTCCTGTGCGCGGCAGTGTCACCCATTCCCTCGGGACACTGGCAGGCAGGTGTGCGCGGCAGTGTCAGGGAAATTTGAGCAGTACGGTGTAGACAAGCACTGGCTTAGCGACTACCTCAAAAACCACTACCAACAAGTGAAATTCACATATCGTAACTATGCAAATTCAACAACTGGAATTCCCAAGAATATACAGTTATCTAAATCTCTCTCAAATTCTGTACGCTTATTCCAAGGCGGAAGTATTTCCTGTTTGATGTTCTCCTTATTTGCCAACGATATGAATGTCTACATTGAAAAATCGACAATAGTTCAATTCTGTGATGATGTTCAATTGATACTATCAGGACCAAAACAAAACCTCGCGGCCATTATATCAACACTTGAACGTGACATTGCATCTCTTCTTGATTGGTTCTCGCAAAATTCCCTTAAAATCAATCCGTCAAAAACTCAAGTACTCCTACTCGGCACTCGTGCCATGCTCAAAGATATTCCTCAAGTCAACATTCGGGTAGGTAACACCATGGTCACAGAGGCAAGACAGGTTAAAAACTTAGGCATACACATGGACCGTCACCTCACATACGAGCATCCGAGCATATAGATCATCTCACCCAGAAATTCACCGGCATCCTCATTGCACTCATGCATATTCGGTACATCATTCTCCATTCTGTTCTTAAACTACTAATACAATCACTTGTCATGTCCCACATTAGGTACGGAATCTCTGTATACCGCACTTGTATTGAAACACAACTTCATCGGATCCAGAAAATCATTAACTTGAGTGCCCGAGTCCTAACCGGGAAGAGAAAATTCGACCATATTTCACGCGAAGTCACTAGACTATGTCTGCCCAGCCCTTCCAATCTACTGAGTTCCATCAGCTCAGTTTAACCTTCGCCCGGGTGGGGGTCTTTTTAGACCCCCCTCGGGTTTTTCCAAAGTGACCAAAAAACGGCGGCGCGCAGCGCCGCCAAACTTGGTCTAGCTGTTCCTTCATCATTTCGACATCTTTCCTGAAAATTTTGGCTCAAGGTCATATCAGGTCAGGTCACCAGGCCAGGTCAAGTGACCTCACCTCAAAAAATACTTAGGACCGCATAACTAAATGAAGAGTTAATCGATCAAGTTGAAAATCATACCACATATTGGACCCACCAGGAGCTACAACATTTGTTCCGGGATTTTTTATATTGGTGACTTAAGGTCATGTGCAGAGCATGACCTCCCCATTGTCAATGCATGGGGAAAATCACGAAATGAGCTTTTCTCAGTAAGTATGGATGGAATCAACTTCAAACATCGGTTACGACTTGCTCTTAGCCCATTTCTGAAGTTGATGCCAAAAATTTTGACTTGTGACCTTTAAAAGGTCACCTTAGGTCAAATAAACATTTTTTGGTGTTTTTCTCTATAAATTTTGATCAAACTAAGATAGAGCTTTAATTTTGTCACCAAAGTGTTTGTATAGTCACTGGAAGTCAAATGATATACATCATGACTATACCAGGTCAAGTTGGGTCAGACCGTTGACCTGGGTCAGGTCAAATTCTTAAATTTGACCTGGCATAGCAATATCATATATCATTCGATTCGTATTGACGAGAGGATTGCAATGGTGCATAAACTATGGCTGTATCTTGTTTGGTTTGGAAGCTATTAGCGAAAAAGTAAACGCCCTTATGCATGGGTGGCTATGGACATTCCCAAGAATATGCCCAATATTTAGTGACCTGTAGCTCCCTAGGCTTTGACCTGACACGAAAACGAGATATATGAGGTTTTCTTAGTACACCTTATATTAGCGATTTTGACCTATTTTGACCTCTGGTGACCTTGATATTGACCTGACAAGAAAAATGACCGAAGTATTTTCGGTATCATTTTCGAAGAGCTTTCAATTGCCGTTTTGCGCTTTTTTCTAGCTCTCTTAGTTTTTGAGATCGTGGGGGGTCTTTTTTAGCCCCCCACCAGGGCGAAGGTGGCTCGTACCCGCCACCGGGGCAAGGGATAATCCATTCTGTACAACGAACTGGGAACTGCTTGTGATAAGCAGTTTGATTCGGCCTACCGCGCATATGTGCCAGATCAAACAAGCCGGACATATGCGGTCAACGCGTGCGAAAACAAATGCAGGAAAGCGCAGACTATCTCATACGGCTGTCTCAAATTACAACACCCTGCAAGACAAAGTTAAGGACAGCGTTAGTATCACTAGCTTTAAACAGTCGCTAAGAAACATGTTGGGTCTGTGAATGTGTGTGTGTGCCAGTTAGCACGCTTTTAATTGTGTGCCAGTGTCGTTTATACCGTGCATCTATTTTAAATGTGTTTTATGTGTGATCACCTCTCTTTTATTGCTTTTTAGGACTTCTCGTGATTTTACTCTTTTATCTTTTTATCTCCTGCTGCACCCAATTGACGATGGAATATGAAAAGCCTCCCCTGTATGAGAATGTTCTGAAATATACATACATACATGTCGCCCCTTCCCTCGGGACACTGACAGGCAGGTCCGCTCGGCAGTGTCGCCCCTTCCCGCGGGACACTGACAGGCAGGTCCGCTCGGCAGTGTCCCCCTTCCCTCGGGACACTGACGGGCAGGTCCGCTCGGCAGTGTCCCCCTTCCCTCGGGACACTGACAGGCAGGTCCGCTCGGCAGTGTCACCCTTCCCTCGGGACACTGACGGGCAGGTCCGCTCGGCAGTGTCCCCTTCCCTCGGGACACTGACGGGCAGGTCCGCTCGGCAGTGTCCCCCTTCCCTCGGGACACTGACGGGCAGGTCCGCTCGGCAGTGTCCCCTTCCCTCGGGAAGCTGACAGGCAGGTCCGCTCGGCAGTGTCCCCCTTCCCTCGGGACACTGACAGGCAGGTCCGCTCGGCAGTGTCGCCCCTTCCCTCGGGACACTGACGGGCAGGTCCGCTCGGCAGTGTCCCCCTTCCCTCGGGACACTGACGGGCAGGTCCGCTCGGCAGTGTCCCCTTCCCGCGGGACACTGACAGGCAGGTCCGCTCGGCAGTGTCCCCTTCCCTCGGGACACTGACGGGCAGGTCCGCTCGGCAGTGTCCCCCTTCCCTCGGGAAGCTGACAGGCAGGTCCGCTCGGCAGTGTCCCCCTTCCCGCGGGACACTGACAGGCAGGTCCGCTCGGCAGTGTCCCCCTTCCCTCGGGACACTGACAGGCAGGTCCGCTCGGCAGTTTCGCCCTTCCCTCGGGACACTGACGGGCAGGTCCGCTCGGCAGTGTCGCCCCTTCCTCTCGGGACACTGACAGGCAGGTCCGCTCGGCAGTGTCCCCTTCCCTCGGGACACTGACAGGCAGGTCCGCTCGGCAGTGTCCCCCTTCCCGCGGGACACTGACAGGCAGGTCCGCTCGGCAGTGTCCCCCTTCCCTCGGGACACTGACAGGCAGGTCCGCTCGGCAGTGTCCCCCTTCCCTCGGGACACTGACAGGCAGGTCCGCTCGGCAGTGTCGCCCCTTCCCCTCGGGACACTGACGGGCAGGTCCGCTCGGCAGTGTCGCCCCTTCCCTCGGGACACTGACAGGCAGGTCCGCTCGGCAGTGTCGCCCCTTCCCTCGGGACACTGACAGGCAGGTCCGCTCGGCAGTGTCCCCCTTCCCTCGGGACACTGACAGGCAGGTCCGCTCGGCAGTGTCCCCTTCCCTCGGGACACTGACAGGCAGGTCCGCTCGGCAGTGTCCCCCTTCCTCGGGACACTGACAGGCAGGTCCGCTCGGCAGTGTCCCCCTTCCCTCGGGACACTGACGGGCAGGTCCGCTCGGCAGTGTCCCCCTTCCCTCGGGACACTGACAGGCAGGTCCGCTCGGCAGTGTCCCCCTTCCCGCGGGACACTGACAGGCAGGTCCGCTCGGCAGTGTCCCCCTTCCCTCGGGACACTGACAGGCAGGTCCGCTCGGCAGTGTCCCCCTTCCCTCGGGACACTGACAGGCAGGTCCGCTCGGCAGTGTCGCCCCTTCCCTCGGGACACTGACGGGCAGGTCCGCTCGGCAGTGTCGCCCCTTCCCTCGGGACACTGACGGGCAGGTCCGCTCGGCAGTGTCGCCCCTTCCCTCGGGACACTGACAGGCAGGTCCGCTCGGCAGTGTCGCCCCTTCCCTCGGGACACTGACAGGCAGGTCCGCTCGGCAGTGTCCCCCTTCCCTCGGGACACTGACAGGCAGGTCCGCTCGGCAGTGTCCCCCTTCCCTCGGGACACTGACAGGCAGGTCCGCTCGGCAGTGTCCCCCTTCCCTCGGGACACTGACGGGCAGGTCCGCTCGGCAGTGTCGCCCCTTCCCCTCGGGACACTGACAGGCAGGTCCGCTCGGCAGTGTCCCCCTTCCCTCGGGACACTGACAGGCAGGTCCGCTCGGCAGTGTCGCCTCCGAAGGTGTTCTGCTACGTTTCGTCGTGGGCCAGCGACCGTTCAGGCCGCGGTCGGTTCACGCCTGGTGACCTGGACCCCACCCTCTGCACCCACGTGGTGTGGGCTTTCGCGCAGATCAAGAGTGGTTCTGTTGAGCTTCCGGCGCCCAAGCAGGACATCAGAGACGAGCGCAGCGACTACCAGCAGCTGCTGCGGCTGCGGGAGTCCAACCCGTCCCTAAAGGTGGGTGGCGCCTCGGCCCCTCCCCAGTGACCGACTCACGCACTAATTGTTTTTCTTTGTGTGCAAATTGTCTTCTAACTGAACTGCTGCTGAGACGGATGGTGAGTCAGACCACCGGGAAAACATTCCGGGGCATCTCAGACCGGAGCCTGGCGCTCCGCTACTTTAGTCCGTTACTCCGCTACTTCAGTCAGTTCTTTGTCTACTTTAGTACGTTACTCCGCTAATTTCAGCCTGCCACTCCACTAGTTTAGTCAGTTAATCCGCCAATTTAGTCTGTTACTCCGCTACTTTAGCCAGTTTCTCCGCTACTTCAGTTCGTTACTTTGCTACTCTAGTCCGTTACTCCGCTACTTTTACCGTGTTACTCCGCTACTTTGGGCTGTGCAAATGGTAGTGGAGTTGCAGTTTCTATAACCAAAAAGTAGCAGGGTAGCGGAAGGTATATTTTGAAACTATTAATTGGTGAGCCCTTTGCCCACCCCCCCACCAGCATACCATGCTGTGCCCAGAAGTTAACACTAGCGACCTGTCCTCTCTTCCTCTGTTTCCTTTTTTCACTCTCACACCAGTTACCCAGATGTTTCGTGAAGCACGTCAACACGTCTTGTAAAGCAGTGCTCATAATCATTTAAACAGTTAGACTTCGGTTATGTTTTCTCACTGTTGAGGAGTGCTGGGTTTGTAACTCCCCTCCCCCTACTCTCGTGGGAAGGACACCTTTGTCCGAGCACTCTGACCACCGAGAAAACCCTACCGAGTACTCGGACCACCTAGAAAACCCTATCGAGTACTCAGACCACCGGAAAACCCTACCGAGTACTCAGACCACTGGAAAATCCTACCAAGCACTCAGACCACCGACAAAACCCTACCGAGTACTCAGAGCACCGGAAAACCCCACCGAGTACTCAGACCACCGAGTAAACCCTACCGAGTGCTCAGACCACCAGAAAACCCTAACAAGCACTCAGACCACCGAAAAACTGGTCCAGATACTCCGACCCCGGGGTAACCTTCCTGGGTGCTTAGGATGCAGTCAGTAGAACACGGTCATGAGGTTTTCTCAGTTAAGACGGAAAGGAAACCATATGCTTGTCGTTAGCTGTGATGGAGTCCTATACTTACCATTAGCTGAGCCTGAAACATGTGTTTTTCTCGTCTGAGACTGAGTGCTGCGCTTGTACCCAGCTGACACTGGGTCCTCAGTTTGTTCTCAGCTGAAACTGAGTCCTTTGTTTCTCCGTTTCTCCGCAGTTGCTGGTTGCCCTAGGCGGCTGGACGGCGGGCCCGGAACCCTTCCAGGAGCTCACCTCCACCGACTACAAAATGAACAACTTCGTGTATGACACAGTGGATTTCATCCGCGAACACCAGTTGGACGGCATCGACATCGACTGGGAGTACCCGAGGTGAGGCCACACAGGATTGGGAGTACCCGAGGTAAGGCCACACAGAACTGGGAGTACCCCGGGTGGGCAGGGTCTGGCAGTACCCCAGGTTAGCAGGACTGGGAGTACCCCAGGTGGACAGGACTGGGAGTAGCCCAGGTGGGCAGGACTGGGAGTACCCCAGGTTAGCAGGACTGGGAGTACCCCAGGTTAGCAGGACTGGGAGTACCCCAGGTGGGGCCACACAGGACTGGGAGTACCCCAGGTGAGGCCACACAGAACTGGGAGTACCCCGGGTGGGCAGGGTCTGGCAGTACCCCAGGTTAGCAGGACTGGGAGTACCCCAGGTGGGCAGGACTGGGAGTACCCCAGGTGAGGCCACAGGACTGGGAGTACCCCAGGTGAGGCCACACAGGAGTGAGAGTAGCCCAGGTGGGCAGGACTGGGAGTACCCCAGGTGGACAGGACTGGGAGTACCCCAGGTGGGCAGGACTGGGAGTACCCCAGGTGAGGCCACACAGGAGTGAGAGTAGCCCAGGTGGGCAGGACTGGGAGTACCCCAGGTGGACAGGACTGGGAGTACCCCAGGTGGACAGGACTGGGAGTACCCCAGGTGAGGCCACACAGAACTGGGAGTACCCCGGGTGGGCAGGTCTGGTAGTACCCCAGGTTAGCAGGACTGGGAGTACCCCAGGTGGGCAGGACTGGGAGTAGCCCAGGTGAGGCCACAGGACTGGGAGTACCCCAGGTGAGGCCACACAGGAGTGAGAGTAGCCCAGGTGGGCAGGACTGGGAGTACCCCAGGTGGACAGGACTGGGAGTACCCCAGGTGGGCAGGACTGGGAGTACCCCAGGTGAGGCCACACAGGACTGGGAGTACCCCAGGTGAGGCCACACAGGACTGGGAGTACCCCAGGTGAGGCCACAGGACTGGGAGTACCCCAGGTGAGGCCACAGGACTGGGAGTACTCCAGGTGAGGCCACAGGACTGGGAGTACCCCAGGTGAGGCCACAGGACTGGGAGTACCCCAGGTGAGGCCACACAGGAGTGAGAGTACCCCAGGTGGGATCACACAACACTGGGATTGTATCTGATTGAATTGTCAGTGACTTTCATTTGAAGAGTCCCAATTGGTGTTCCACATGGCTGGAAGCATACCATGTGATGTCACAAAATGTTTCCAGGGCTAATACCCACAGTGATGTTACATTTGCCTGAGGCTCACATTCGCTAAGCACTGGGGCTTTGTGACGTACTAACTGTTAGGCCCTATATGACGTCACCAACCGTCACACTGTTGGAAGGGTGTTTTGGGGCATCAGGCAGCCCTTATTCGGCATCCCCCGGGATTCGGACCGCGGTGAGCATCACGTAATCGGGTTTCCCGGCTGGGGCCATGTCTGGCATTCAAGTAAAGCGCCTCGGGTGGTGACAGATTTCATTGCTACTGCGAATACTGAGGTGGTCTTAGGAAGGGGATGAAGTCCTGACAATGAGAGGTTGAGTCAAAGTTAATGATGAGAAATAGTTGCTACGCTGCAGTCATACTCAAGTACGTAACGAGGCTCTAACTTCAACCTGTTCCGCGTCCCAGCCGCCCTTCAGACGATAACTACGTCCCAGCCATACTTCCGTCCGTAACCACGAGTTCATTTGGAAGAGCATTGGGCTCAGGCCCGTTGCTCAGAAAGTCCTGCAGTAGCAGTGCATGAAAGGGAATGTTCCACTTTTACAATGGGTTTTGAACTGATATACCAGTTTTATAGATCGTGTCGAGAAAACAATATTGGCATATTCAATTTCACCCAAATCTTAAGTTCGAAGTATACGGGGGAGGGGGTGAATTCGTGAGACCACCATTTCGTGAATTCTCCAAGATTCGTGATTACACGCGATCTTTGGTTTAACCCAGCGTAGTAAGACAAGAAACGATATTTTTGTTCTGAGCGATTGGAGGTTGAAATAAAATGTGGTTTCCTGAGTTCAGACCTGTTTTATCCATAAGTTGTCCTTTTAGGATTTCAACAAATATATTTATTCCCTTTAATAAAGGCTTGGAATCGGTTCACCTGGGATGCTCCGACGCTCAATATTTACCCGACGTCGGTCGGCTGGCAACTGACTGGTGAGAGAGTGACCTGAGGTGGGGGGGGGGGCAGCCTTCTCTGTACTTTGTATGACGTTAAACTTTTGCTTCCAAATTAACTGGTTATTGTGGGAATCACTCGTTCGGGTGGTGGGGTCGGAGCTTCCATGACATGCCATCGATGACTAAGTGAGGCTTCGATCCCAAAAGCCAAACTTGCAATAGCTTGGACCACAAATACAGGTTTCAGCCATGTCCCATACAGGTTCCAGCCATGTCCCATACAGATTCCAGCCATGCCCCATACAGGTTCCAGCCATGCCCCATTAGGGTCGTTCAAAAACATTTTTTTTTACTTTTCAGACTCGAACCTACTTTTTCCCATTATATATTCAATTCAGATTTCAATGAGCCACATTCCAAGCATCTACGACAGCGGGAAAGATGGTCTCAAAACGGTTAAAGATTTCATGTTTCGGGCGCGATTGGCCACCCGGCGTTGCAGTCTCCCCTTGTTAAATTGCGATGAAAGGGGTGCATAACCTACCAGTAAAGACAGCGTGGCATGTGCGTGCGTATAAGAGCGGTAGATGGGACTTAACATGCAGGCATTTACTTGTCAGATGTATTTGCAGCGCAACAAAAATACATGTTATTCCACAAAAGACCTGAAATTAAATGATTCAGCACCCTAGTACTCTAAATCCCGACAGAACAGGAATGCCTTCCGGAGGTGAACCTTTCTCTAGTAACTATCGCTGGAGAACGTCGTGAGGCAGGTGCTTCTCCCTATTCTCCTGCGAACTGTTTAAGAGCTCTGTTACTGATAAAAGAAGATCCTGTTTCATATTTCTACCGTTTAGGTGGCTCACGAAATCTTCCACCAGCTTCACACCACGTTCTGTGGGACCGTTCACGACAGTAAGTTCTGGAATACCTTGAAACAGGGGAAGCTATACCAGTCACCAGCTTCTCAACGGAGCCATTTCATGTCAGAATCTTTCAGATTCAGGCGCTCTTTTACCATCCAGCTTTCAGGAATGAGAAATTGGGAGAGGCTTGGTATCGAGTCGAGCTCTTCATAGCCTCTGTCTGAAACTTTAGCCTACCTAACTGAAAGGTGGATGGTTTTGCTGTTTAGGCCAAGTACTGTATCACTGCCTTTTTACCTTCAGCATTGTGATTCTTATTTGCGAAGCAGATCATAACTTTCTGGTCACAAATAACAGTTGCGTTTGCACATTGACTTCAGCGCCTCTACACAATACCGGAGTATTATCTCGAATTGCGCAAGCTGGTTTACGTGTGGCTGTCAAGAGAGGTTGTCTCCAACAACTGTCTGTTTAGAAGACCCGGAGCCCATCAGCGTGCCATCTTATGGAATATAGGACATTTATGGCATGAAGTGCGTGCTACTACTGAGTCAGATTCCGTTCATCATTCCAGAAGATACTTAAAGACGGAATATTGTAATTTTTGGAGTTAAACAACGCATCAAATGCTCAGGTCATACGGCATCAGAGACCAGGGGGAAAGAATTAGCTTGGGCTAGAGCAGGGCACCAGATTCTGCCTATGGGTGGGCTCGAACCCACGACACCCAGCACATAATGAATGCCATTGGCCGAGCCGAGCGCAAGCGCTAACCGACTGAGCCACTCAGACCCCGAAATAATTTGCGGCTTTCCTTATAAGTGGTTCTAAACCATGCTTTTGGGTTCCTCCGTCACGGATAGTCAGCTTTAGAGCCTTCTATGAGCTTCAAAGCTATCCATAAAATGCAATGCAGTGCTTTCATTAAGTTAATATAGAAATCGCCCTGAATGTGCTGAAGTCAATTTGCCATCAGCTGTGGTATCTGTGCACAGAAAGTTATATTCTGTCGCGCTGGTGAGAACCACCATCTTGGAGGCAAGGAGCCAGTCGCACAACAATTGGCCAAAACAGCAAACGATTCACATTTGACTAGGGCAGGCTTAAGCTTCCGATAGAGGCTATGAAGAGCTCTGTAAATACTCGGTACTAAGCTTCAGCCAGCTTGTCACTCCTGACAGCTGGCTGGTATTCGATTGCCTGAATCTGAAATATTCTGAGCAGAAATGGCTCCGTTAAGAAGCTGGTGACTGGTATAACTTCTGTTTCAAGGTATTCCAGAACTTAATGTGGTGAATGATCCCAGAGCGTGGTGTGAAGCTGGCGGAAGATTTCGTGAGCCATCGAAAGGGTAAAAATATGCAGCAGGGTCTTCTTTTAGCAGTATTAGAGCTCTTAAATAGTTCGCAGGAGAATACGGAGAAGCACCTGCCCCAACGACGTTCTCCAATGAATGTTACCAGAGAAAGGTTCACCCCCGGAAGGCATTCCTGTTCTGTCGGTATTTAGAGTACTAGGGTGCTGAACCATTTGATTTCAGGTATTTTGTGGAATAAAATGTATTTGTATTGCGCTGCAAATACATCTGACAAGTAAATGTCTGCATGTTAAATCCCATCTACTGCTCGTATACGCACGCACATGCCACGCTGTCTTTACTGATAGGTTATGCACCCCTTTCATCCCAATCATCCCAATTCATCCCAAGGGGAGACTGCAACGCCGGGCGGCCAATCGCGCCCGAAACATGAAATATTTAACCGTTTTGAGGCGATCTTTCCCGCTGTTGTAGACGCTTGGAATATGGCTCATTGAAATCAGAATTGAATACAGAATGGGAAAAAGTGGGTTCGAGTCTGAAAAGTAAAAAAATGTTTTTTTTAACGACCCTAATGCCCCAAACAGGTTTCAGCCATGTCCCATACAGGCTCCAGCCATGCCCCATACAGGTTCCAGCCATGCGCCATACAGGTTCCACTGTTCCAGCCATGCCCCAGTCCGGTTCACCCTTCCGGTAACAGCCAGTCTTCAATGTTTTCATCATTGGTGATGATGCTTAAAGCCCTGGATGAAAACCACTTGATGCGACAATATTACTCTGTTTGGCGTGTTACCTGGTTAAAATTAAACGTTTGTTGCAAATGAATTTCGAAGAAATTGATAAAGCTCTGACGGGCGCTTCCTCCACATATATTTATCTCATCACCTCTGACCAGAACTTGCCTCCACAGCGGTTCTGCCGACCGCAACGCCTACAGTAAGCTGGTGAGGGAGTTCAAGCTGGCCTTCGAGGCGGAGGCCGCCGCCAGTAAGAAGTCACGCCTGCTGCTGACGGCTGCGCTGCCTGCCAGTACCGACGCCATCTACTCCGGGTGGGTGTCCCTGCCTGCGTGACTCACGCCATTCAGATAATTGCTGCACACTTCCAGCGACTTTACCAGTGGAAGCAGTTTGCATGCTGGGCAGATGAGTGTCACGCGCACTCTCCCAGGACCGGAGAGCCGGGCCCGAGATCCCTCACTGTCCATGAGCCGTCCCACGCGCACTCTGCCTGGACCGGAGAGCCGGGTCCGAGATCACTGACTGTCCGTGAGCCGTGCCACGCGCACTCTCCCAGGACCGGAGAGTCGGGCCCGAGATTACTCACTGTCCGTGAGCCGTGCCGTGCCGTGCCGGTACCCCTTCTATACCAGCAGCCTGGGAGGCGTGACCCGGCGGCCGGTCACTACGCATGCGCAGTACCACTGTGCCAGCGGCCAAAGCAACTCCTAGTCACAGAACAGTAGCTCTTGCGCAATACTGACATATGCTTCAAAAGTAGTTTCCGTTCTTGGAAGAAGCAGCGAAAGAAGCGAAAGAAACGTGGCACGTAATCTTGGTGAGACTGCTGAGGGTGGATTTCTGCCTCCTTCCTCCACGCGTATTATAATGATAATTATCCATGGGCCTGTGTTTTCGCCAGGTATGATGTGCCAGAGATATCCAAGCACCTGGACTTTACATATCATATATGTAGACATATATATATATATATATATATATATATATAAGTCATATTCTTCAAAAGTAGTTTCCGTTCTTGGAAGAAGCAGCGAAGGAAGCGAAAGAAACGTGGCACGTAATCTTGGTGAGACTGCTGAGGGTGGATTTCCGCCTCCTTCCTCCGCGCGTATTATAATGATAATTATCCATGGGCCTGTGTTTTCGACAGGTATGATGTGCCAGAGATATCCAAGCACCTGGACTTCATGAACATCATGACATACGACTTCCATGGTACCTGGGACGACGTGGTGGGCCACAACGCCGCCCTCTACCCGCTGGAAACGGCTTCCAAACAGGAGAGCACCATGAACGTGGTACGTTCGTCTCAGGCCCTGTTAACAATCCATCATGGTGTGAGGTGTGTATCCACGGATCCCCAGGCCCGCGAAAAATGCCGGCTAGGCGTTGGTCAGCTACAGTGTGTTCACTCATCGATTTCATTTAATGCACGTAGCAAATAGTTGAAAGTTAACGGTATGCGTTCAGAAATTTGTATGTCCAAGCATGTAAAATAAAGGATAAGATCTAGTGTAATTTAACCCTCGCCCCACCGGGGGGCCATCGATGGCCCCCCTAAGGTTTTTCCGGGATAGCAGAAAAACGACGAGGCGCAGCACCGCGGTTGAGGGGTCTACCTCTCACTGCATCATTTTCCCATCATCCCTAAGATTTTTTACCCCGGGTCACCCAAGGTCAGGTCACCAGACGAGGTCAACCAAGGTCACCTCTTTTCACCTTTAGAGCTCTGTAAGAGCTACATTTCAAAGTTGATCGATTTGAAACTTCCTACACTTCATGACCCCTCCAGGGTCTACAAGGTGTATATCCGGGATTTTTCGATTTCGTGCCCTGAGGTCAGGTCACGAGGCGACCTCTCCCATTGGAAAAGCATGGGGAAAAGCTATTTCATGATATAAAAGCCACAAAAATGATTGCAAATACTCAGACTGCTCAGAACAACGTTTTGGGACACCCTTTCACGGATCCCAGGGGTCATATTTGCCCTTTGACTTTTCCAAGGTCATCCAAGGTCACCAGAGGTCAAAAACAGTATTTTGACAATAACTTTTGACCTAATTGAGCTAGAGCGGTGAAACAAACACCATCGTGTTTGTCTTGTCACTGGCTTTCATTTGATATACGGCAAGGTCACTTTGTGACCTTTCGTGACCTCAGGTCATATTAGGTCACGAGGTGACCTCTGGCGGTCAAACCACTGGCGGGAGGTCTTTACGTTTCACATAGCGGAAAAAGTACTGGCAATTTGCTATCAAATGTACTTTACCAGGCCTCAATAGCTCTAATGACATAAGAGTTATGCCCAGTTTGCTTAATCATTGCATATTTGAGTGAAAATAGCCGATCTTGACCTAATTTGACCTCTGGAGGTCAAACCATTGACCTGAGCACTAAAACATGCGAAGTAATTTCTTACTGAATTCACGCGAGCTTTCTATTGCACTTTGCAGATTTGCGCTAACGCCCATATTTTCGGAGTTAGAGGGGGGCCATCGATGGCCCCCCCGGTGGGGCGAAGGTGGCGCCGGACCCCCGGTGGGGCGCGGGTTAAAGGCCACGATGTTGCCATCGTTGAGCGCAAAAATCGTGAACGTACCCTGTGGTGAAACAGATATCATGTGTTCGCCCAGCCCAATCTGCCGCCGCACAATTTGCCGTTTAGCTTTAGGGAGTGCGGGCAATGAGAGCACACCAAACCCTAATAAATCAGCATGCATCCCAATCGCACTTTATTGGCTCCTGAAACTTCAAACAAATAGCTCATTCATATTTAAGGGAAATGGTCTTCAGCCTTTGCTCCTAACGATATCGAAATGTGCCATGGAAGTAACGACTGAAAATCATGCGAGGCAAATACTAGCCAATACTTACTTAGGACAAATACGATAATGCCTTCTCAAAGTTTCGAGTTCCTTCTCAGTACCTAGTCACCGTGGTCCGCAGGACATTTTTTAAGGAAATATCAGTGGGGGGAATTTCTTGTGCTGGCCATATTAGTCTTTTCAGGGAATCAATGCCTCATTTGGAGTGGTAGGGCGTGTTGATAGACGCCTTAGTAATAAAAAATCGGTTTCCATTTTTTTCAAATTCCATAAATTATAGATTCTGCTCAGGGCTGCTAGTTTTTTCGGCGACAAGAGGCCAAATCCGAGTTAGAAACAGCAACAAAAGGGTTTAAAATTTGTTTTAACAGAAATTACCACGTAAGTAAATCAAATATGCCAAAAAAGCCAGATTTGAGGCTAAAACAATCCCTAGCAGTAGTCATAAACCCACAGAAAGTCGACTCGTATCGCTGTTTAGAACTAATTCAGCACCATCAATTATGTTGGCCGCACCACTCCCCGCTAACATTTAATAATTTTTCTGTTTTTTTTTCACCTGTGAATTTCTTGCTCTTGAACAGTGGGAAATGTATGATATAAGTAAGTGTGGGGAGGGTGTAGCCTCAGAGGGCGCACTTTGGCATCAACTTTTCACCCAAAGGGTGTCTATAGTATCGCATCCTTCACGTCCGGTTTTCGGTGGCCGTCACTCTTGTGGATCGTCCCTCCCACCGCCACAACAGTTTTTCTGCTGCTCTGCTACTTTTTTTGGTGTCAAAATATATTATTTAAGAGCGGAGAAGGCCAAAAGGAGCCATATTTATGCAATGATCAAACCAAAAATGGCTTGGATCCCAGGGCCCAGAATATGGGCCAAAAGACCAGATTCCAAGAAAGGGCCAACCGAAAAAAATCACCGGGCCAAAAACGACAAAAAAGACTAAATTAGAGAATTTTTTCCAGAAAATGGCCGGCCTGGCAGCCCTGAAGCTGCCGCAATGTATGTCAAATAAATAAACTATTTCTTATTTTTCTTTATGAGTTTCGCAAGGCAAGTAAATTCCTTCAGTATCAAACACAGGTGGTTTATAAACTAAATCGAGGCAAGTTTTATGTACATACTTACTATGTTGTGGGGCTGTTGCTGTCAAAATCATTTAGTGAATGATGTGCAAAAACCATTTAATTATTTTTGGCATTTATCGACGCCCCAACTGTCAGGGTCGTGTGGCGTTGCCAACTTTTTTCCTGTTGGAAGTGTTTCTTGGGAGCCAGTTTGATGATTCTGCCGAATATATAATCTCTCCCAATTTTCAAATTCAAGGAATCGATGAGAAAAGCTAAGTAACAACTTAGACTGGGGTCAGATGTAACACGGAGCAATTGTAACAGTGGCCATAATTTCAAATTAACCGATGGATCAGCCATAACACCGGAAATGCGCAGTCAACTGATGCCTTGTTTTTAATTTGACTCGGTGCGTTTGGTAATTCGGGCAAAGTTTGCTAGCAAGTGTTCTTTACGTCGTTTTTAATTTTTTTTAATTTTGAAAGATGTTTAGCTTATTGACGGATTTTATAAGTTACAGCCTGAACAGCTTGAATATGCTGTAAAGAAGACTAAAGTAGCTACAAAATGAGCATAGTAGAGTGCCTCTTGCATTAAATCTTTAAGTGGATGTTTTTTCAGGTGGCGTGGTGCGAAGGGGGCAATTGTAATACTTTCCTTAGGATCAAATATAGCAGTATTACGAGTAAAAAATGGTTATTTACTGCACCAATGCAGTAGTTAGGTCCGTGAGTCGTTCTGGCCATCTGGATGCTGAGCAGCCCGGCCCATCGGGGACTGGTCAGGGGCCGGTCATCTGTAAAATCGTTCGGCCTTTGCCAGAGACCGGACGATGGAAGCAGACCAATGTTGGCCGGAAAAAAACGGAAATTCTTACCGAAACCCCGAAAAGAAAGCGCTTAAAAACGGGCGTACAAAAACAAAACGCAGGCAATGCCACGGTAATGGCTGGGGCGGGGGCTTCTGGTTGGATAGAAATCGATGTTTGGTTGGTTGTAGGCTATCTCCAGCGTTGTGGTTGTTAAATTTATCCTTGGGTTACTTAGCCGGGATTGCCCGTAACTATTTGCTTTGTTTCGTTTTTGCACGATGAGTGAACAGTTACTGATGGTAGTTTTTGAACACAGTTTTTGTGGATTGCCAATTTGGGACGAGCAATGAAACAAAATTATTATTATGGGGTGGTGTTCTGTCTTATTTTCGTTAGGTGAGTTTGCGTTTATTAAGTTATCAGTAATGCTTGTCTATTTCACTGGGGGCCAATTTCCCGGTACGGGGGGGTCATTTCGGCCGACTGGGGGCAATTGGCCCCCCAGTTAACATGTTAAAAAATGGCCTGGTGGTCTGTGTGCAAGATGAACCGTAGTTACCGTGGTCCGTGTGCTGGTTGACCGTGGTCCGTGTGCAGGGTGACCGTGGTTGCCGCGGTCCGTGTGCTGGATGAGCCGTGGTTTCCGCGGTCCGTGTGCTGGATGAGCCGTGGTTTCCGCGGTTCGTGTGCTGGATGAGCCGTGGTTTCCGCGGTCCGTGTGCTGGATGAGCCGTGGTTACTGCGGTCCGTGTGCTGGATGAGCCGTGGTTACTGCGGTCCGTTTGCTGGATGAGCCGTGGTTACTGCGGTCCGTTTGCTGGATGAGCCGTGGTTACTGCGGTCCGTTTGCTGGATGAGCCGTGGTTACTGCGGTCCGTGTGCTGGATGAGCCGTGGTTACTGCGGTCCGTGCGCAGGACGCGGCCGCCCGTGAGTGGGTGAAGGAGGGAGCCCTGCCAGAGAAGATGCTGATCGGCATGCCCACCTACGGCCGTACCTTCACCCTCAACGACACGGAGCAGTACGACATCGGAGCAGCTGTGAGCGGCGGTGGGAAGGCTGGTCGCTTCACACGCGAACCAGGCTTCGCCAGCTATTACGAGGTATGCCGTCAGCAGGGGCAGCGGGCAGTGGTGTGTCACGGTCCCCACCTCCTGTTCACAGCTGTGTGTCATGACCCCATCCCTGGTACCAGCTGTGTGTCACGGCCTCCACTCCTTGGTACCAGCTGTGTGTCACGGCCTCCACTCCCTGTTCCCAGCTGTGTGACACGACCTCCATCCATGCTCCCAGCTGTGTACCGCGAACTCCATCCCCTGTTCCCAGCTGTGTGCCTCCACCTGCGTCCCCTGTTCCGAACTGTGTGCCACGACCTCCGTCCCCTGTTCCCAGCTGTGTGCCACGACCTCCGTCCCATGTTCCCAGCTGTGTGCCACGGCCTCGGTCCCCTGTTCCCAGCTGTGGGCCACGGCCTCCGTGCCATGTTCCCAGCTGTGTGCCACGGCCTCGGTCCCCTGTTCCCAGCTGTGTGCCACGGCCTCCGTCCCATGTTCCCAGCTGTGTGCCACGGCCTCCAATCCCCTGGTACCAGCTGTGTGCCACGGCCTCCAATCCCCTGGTACCAGCTGTGTGCCACGGTCTCCAACGAGTATGATTGTGTACGGTGTGTTCTTAGTACAACAAAACGGTCCATAAAATTATTGGGAGCAGTTAACATGTTTGAATGATATGCTTTAGATGTCAGGTGATGGTTCATTTTCATTTCACATGCTTGTTGACAAAGGTGGTTCCAGCAACTCAAAATGGATGGGGTTTCAAATGCGATTGGGTTATACTCTTGCAGGGTGTACAGACTGCTAATAGTACAGGCAGGAGGAACAAAAGTACCCATACGATGCTCCCAGCCCTGTACTATATAATCATAATAACACTTAAACCAACACAGCAGGCAGATGAACGCGTTTCGACAAAAATTGTCTTCTTCAGCATCTATGGTAGGAGGGATAAGGAACCCGTCATCAAGACATTCAGCAGTTTCATCGTTTGGATTTTTGTGCAAAATTATCGTGCGATAGAAATATACAGGCACCGTTTTTGAGGATATTCCAATAATGCTTCTTGAATTATTGGAATATCCTCAAAAACGGTGCCTGTATATTTCTATCGCACGATAATTTTGCACAAAAATCCAAACGATGAAACTGCTGAATGTCTTGATGACGGGTTCCTTATCCCTCCTACCATAGATGCTGAAGAAGACAATTTTTGTCGAAACGCGTTCATCTGCCTGCTGTGTTGGTTTAAGTGTTAATATCTGTCAACCACTGTTATATAATCATAAGTTTCCATAAGCCTGCTCAGGTATTAAAATCAAAGGTCTTTAACGCACAGACAGCATACTAAGCGCAATGAATTGGACAAGAATCCAATACCAAATACAGGAAATTGCTCCCTGGCGGATCAAGGCACTGTCAGATCCAGGAGGGTGGGCAAACAGGGCAATTGCCCAAAACACTCCCGATATTTGCCAATTTTATTGAAAAACATGTGGTTTAGCGATTTTAAGCCCCGTTGACACACCCCCGCCCCCTACTCTCAACCATTGGTCTGGATCCGGTCCTGGATCAAGGTGACACAATGATTAAAGGGAATGTGACATCTTTGTGCAATTCCAGACCGTGTTGTTTTTTATTAGGGGCCACTCCCACCAACAGGCACACTTGCCCAGTTACTGGGAGTATTAGCGTGGGTGTTTAAGGATCCTCCCCACCGGATCAGATTGGAGACGGAAATCGGTTTCCCGCCGTGGGGATTGAACCCACGGTAATCCATGCTATCCGATCTGAAGACTGGCAACTAGGCAGCTAGGCCACCCGGGCCCCAAGGGAATCTAAGATCCCGGCCCCCAAAGGAGTCTTTTAGGGGAATCTATGTTGAAAATAATGAAGTTGGCCTTATTTCTGTTGAGAATGTCTATATATCGTTTGATTACATTTCCCTATGCTTGCAATACACACTCTCCAAATAAGCGTGACGTCAAATGGGCGTACTGGTTGGCAACCTCTTGTCTCCGATTGAATCTAATTCAGCTGCGTCCATAATGAATACCAATACAAATGGCACGTTTTTAATCAAAAGAGGATACCGTTAGGAACAAAAATGGCATTTATTAATTTCTTCTATTTTTCTTGATATATCGCAACATCTTTCACGTTCAAACTGGTCAATAAAGAAAGTTATGCGCATTTCTAATCGACGGACCAAAGCCATGTTTAGCACGTGGGTTTTAAAAAGGTCCACGCAGCACAGACAGCGGAACTTGAGCAGACGTCACTTTTTTAACTCATGACGAGCATAACGTCACATCCGGGGAGGACGGGGTCGGTAAGGGGGGATTTTTTTATTCTTTTCTCCACAAATGGAATGTTCTGGGACATATTAAATATGCATCAAGTGGTTTTCTCGGCATGCTTTATCACATGACTATCTCAGTTCAAATCCAGTTATGAAGGTGCCACTTTCCCTTTAACAATCCCTCCTCGGAGTTGGCTTTGGCGAGTAAACGTTAGGCAATATAAAAAGTATCAATAACCGGGAGAATAGCTGTAGACATGTCCTTTTGACATTGCACCTTGCCTCCTTATTTTGCTTTCTTGCTTACGCCTCTCATGCTTTTTGGCATTATACCATTTGTCACGATGTGAAAGATGTCACGCAGTATCTGACGTTTGGTAATCTCTGTAACGTAAAACTGGTAACATGCATATATATATATATATATATATATATATATATATATATATATATATAAGCATCTGACGTTTGGTAATCTCTGTAACGTAAAACTGGTAACATGCATATATATATATATATATATATATATATATATATATATATATATATATATATATATATATATATATATATATATATATATATATATATATATATATATATATATATATACATAGCATCTGACGTTTGGTAATCTCTGTAACGTAAAACTGGTAACATGCATATATATATATATATATATATATATATATATATATATATATATATATATACATATATATAGCATCTGACGTTTGGTAATCTCTGTAACGTAAAACTGGTAACATGCATATATATATATATATATATATAGCATCTGACGTTTGGTAATCTCTGTAACGTAAAACTGGCAACATTCATATATATATATATATATATATATATATATATAGCATCTGACGTTTGGTAATCTCTGTAACGTAAAACTGGCAACATTCATATATATATATATATAGCATCTGACGTTTGGTAATCTCTGTAACGTAAAACTGGTAACATGCATATATATATATATATAGCATCTGACGTTTGGTAATCTCTGTAACGTAAAACTGGCAACATTCATATATATATATATATATATATATATATATATATATATATATTTTTTATCACTTCGGGAGCAGGTTTTCTTTGATGCAATATTCGTTGAATATGAAGGCGAAATGGGCCTTTGTTACTTTTCGGCTAAGTGATTCTATGGTCCTAATAAGCTTCTTGTTCTCGCGATTGAATTCTTTTAAAGTAAGACCAAACGACTCTGGGCTTTGCAACGTTTCGATATTTCTAATATCATCCTCGGGCATAATTAAACATATCGTAAATATTCGCGTCGGACTCCATACCTTCTAAAATGAGCGAACATTATTTCATAGCATAGGCAAGTAAAAAACAATCACAAGAGATGCGTTATTCGTGCGGGCACTTCGTTTTCAAAGTTTGGACGTTACCAATATCCTTAAAATCTAAGACATGATCAATCATAAACACACACGGATACACAATGATATTTGAATTGCGTTAAACTAACATATTTTAGTACGGGTTCGCACTTTAACAGCTAGATCTTCTGGGTTTTAGCTATGCTCTCTCAGCGGGGCGTTTTCATACAACGCTAGTTTAGCCACCAGATTCATCTGTATGTTGATGGTCGGGTTAATTTCACGGATGTAGACCGCTTCCAGGGCTTGCAGTTTTCTTTTGTCGTGGCAGCGCGTCAGTATGGTGGTGTTCTCCACAATATCGCTCCTGGTGAGTTCTTTGTTGTAGGAGAGGCGCACGTGGCTCACCAGTGCTTCTTGCTGTAGGTGGTTCGTCAGTCGTCTGGATAGTGTGGTTGTTGTGTAGCCGATGTAGGAACAGTTTGTTTGGTGCGCACAGTCACCATGTTTACATTTAAATCTGTACACTACATCTGTGGCTTTCAGGTCTGAGTGGTCTTGTGAAGGGTTGTTTTCAATACAAGATTTTCTGTCCTAGGGCTCTTATAATATATCACTAGCTCGACAGAGTCGCCGAGCTGCTTTGGCGAGCAGTTCTTGCTGATGATAGCTTGAATGACCTTTTCATCTTTGAGGTATGATGTTGACATTGAGTTCTGGTAGAATATTTTGTGGGTTTTACCGGTCTCAGTTGTTGTGGTGTGAATTTAATATGATTAATTATGCCCGAGGATGATATTAGAAATATCGAAACGTTGCAAAGCCCAGAGTCGTTTGGTGTTATTTTAAAAGAATTCAATCGCGAGAACAAGAAGCTTATTAGGACCATAGAATCAATAGCCGAAAAGTAACAAAGGCCCATTTCTCCGCCATATTCAACGAATATATATATATATATATATATATATATATATATATGTATATATAGGTAAATATATATTTCACAATATAGATCTGGCCCTGGATTGGCCCTTTCATAACGTATTTTCATATAATTGAAATATATGACCACTATGCATTTACTCTCTTTCAATACGTTCTAGTTTTGTGAAAATAAAACAATAGAGACATAAATTATGGAGGAATATCAAAAAACGGTTCGAAAGCTGTATGCTTTGCACGGCCCTGCGCACAACTGTTAACATTTCTATTTTGATTGAGTTCAACGTGGAACGGATCAATCCAACTTTGACTGTTCAAAACGGAGGGGTAGAGTTTTGGATCTTAGGGGGAACGAATCCACTCTGGCGGAAAAAATTGTGTAACAGTAGGCTAAAAGGAATAGGGTTAAACGTTCTGTCCACTCGCAGATGCTGCCAAAATATATTTCAAAACTCTACAGATTTCGCATTGTTGAGCCAAGGAGCATAAGTAAAGGCTGCTAAGTTGTTACTTTGTCTGTCTTCTTGAACCTTGGATTGAGCAAATTCACCAATTATACATTCGAGCCTGATAATGCCCTTTCGACCTTCTGTAAAAATCCGATCCTGACTAAGTTGGACAAAGACAGCACTGTGTATAAGCAGTGTGACGCGAAGGTAATAACGAGCCTGAAGACAAATAGGGTGTTAATTTGGGGGTGACCTGGCAGTCTGCAGGACGCTGACCCAGTGTTGGTGTGTGTGTGTGTGTGTCAGGTGTGCGACTTCCTGGACCAGGAGAACACCACTCTAATCTGGGACAACGAGCAGCTGGTGCCGTTCGCCTTCAACGGTGACCAGTGGTGTGGCTTCGACGACGAGCGCTCCATCAGCTCCAAGGTAAGGCCAGATCAGCTCCATTAGCTCCAAGGTAAGGCCAGATCAGTTCCATCAGCTCCAAGGTATGGCCAGGTCAGATCCAGCAGCTCCAAGGTATGGCCAGGTCAGATCCATCAGCTCCAAGGTAAGGCCAAATCAGCTCCATCAGCTCCAAGGTATGGCCAGGTCAGATCCATCAGCTCCAAGGTATGGCCAGGTCAGATCCAGCAGCTCCAAGGTAAGGCCAGGTCAGATCCATCAGCTCCAAGGTAAGGCCAGATCAGCTCCATCAGCTCCAAGGTAAGGCCAGGTCAGATCCATCAGCTCCAAGGTAAGGCTAGATCAGCTCTATCAGCTCCAAGGTAAGGCCAAATCAGCTTCATCAGCTCCAAGGTAAGGCCAGGTCAGATCCATCAGCTCCAAGGTAAGGCCAGATCAGCTCCATCAGCTCCAAGGTAAAGCCAGATGAGCTCCATCAGCTCCAAGGTAAGGCCAGATCAGCTCAATCAGCTCCAAGGTAAGGCCAAATCAGCTTAATGAGCTCCAATGTGTCATCATTTCCAAGGTGCGGCTGCATTAGCTCCATCATCTTCGATATATGGTTGCACTAACTCCATCGTCTCATATGCAGGGTTGTATTAGCCTGATCATCTCATGTGTAGGGGGTGGGTGTCGTAGTGGAGATAATTAAATTCTTTTAAGCCACAGGTCCAGGGTTCAATCCCGGGGGAGCCTTTGAATCGGTCGTTCTGATCCCCAAATCCCTCCCAACAGGGTGAGAGTTGGTGACGTCGCTTAACCTTGGCAGTTGGTGATTCGATAAACCCCAAAAATTATTGACATATCATGTGTAGGACTGCATCAGCTCCACCACCTCCTATGTAGGGTAGCATTAGTGTCATCCTCTCATATGTATGAGTTGGATCAGCTCCACCATCTCCTATGTAGGGTAGCATTAGTGTCATCCTCTCATATGTATGAGTTGGATCAGCTCCACCATCTCCTATGTAGGGTAGCATTAGTGTCACCCTCTCATATGTATTTATGAGTTGGATCTGCTCCACCATCTCCTATGTAGGGTAGCATTAGTGTCATCTCATATGTATTTATGAGTTGGATCAGCTCCACCATCTCCTATGTAGGGTAGCATTAGTGTCATCCTCTCATATGTATGAGTTGGATCAGCTCCACCATCTCCTATGGAGGGTAGCATTAGTGTCATCCTCTCATATGTATATATGAGTTGGATCAGCTCCACCATCTCCTATGTAGGGTAGCATTAGTGTCACCCTCTCATATGTATTTATGAGTTGGATCAGCTCCACCATCTCCTATGTAGGGTAGCATTAGTGTCATCCTCTCATATGTATTTATGAGTTGGATCAGCTCCACCATCTCCTACGTAGGGTAGCATTAGTGTTGGGGTTTAACGACGCACCAACTGCCAGGGTCATACGGCGGGTAGCATTAGTGTCATCCTCTCATATGTATGAGTTGGATCAGCTCCACCATCTCCTATGGAGGGTACCATTAGTGTCATCCTCTCATATGTATGAGTTGGATCAGCTCCATCATCTCCTATGTAGGGTAGCATTAGTGTCATCCTCTCATATGTATAGTTGGATCAGCTCCACCACCTCCTATGTAGGGTAGCATTAGTGTCATCCTCTCATATGTATGAGTTGGATCAGCTCCACCATCTCCTATGTAGGGTAGCATTAGTGTCATCCTCTCATATGTATGAGTTGGATCAGCTCCACCATCTCCTATGTAGGGTAGCATTAGTGTCATCCTCTCATATGTATAGTTGGATCAGCGCCATCATCTCCTATGTAGGGTAGCATTAGTGTCATCCTCTCATATGTATGAGTTGGATCAGCTCCACCATCTCCTATGTAGAGTAGCATTAGTGTCATCCTCTCATATGTATGAGTTGGATCAGCTCCACCATCTCCTATGTAGGGTAGCATGAGTGTCATCCTCTCATATGTATGTATGAGTTGGATCAGCTCCACCATCTCCTATGTAGGGTAGCATTAGTGTCATCCTCTCATATGAATATATGAGCTGGATCAGCTCCACCATCTCCTATGTAGGGTAGCATTAGTGCCATCCTCTCATATGTATGTATGAGTTGGATCAGCTCCATCATCTCCTATGGAGGGTAGCATTAGTGTCATCCTTTCATATGTATGAGTTGGATCAGCTCCACCATCTCCTATGTAGGGTAGCATTAGTGTCACCCTCTCATATGTATTTATGAGTTGGATCAGCTCCACCATCTCCTATGTAGGGTAGCATTAGTGTCATCCTCTCATATGTATGAGTTGGATCAGCTCCACCATCTCCTATGGAGGGTAGCATTAGTGTCATCCTCTCATATGTATGTATGAGTTGGATCAGCTCCACCATCTCCTATGTAGGGTAGCATTAGTGTCATCCTCTCATATGTATGAGTTGGATCAGCTCCACCATCTCCTATTTAGGGTAGCATTAGTGTCACCCTCTCATATGTATTTATGAGTTGGATCAGCTCCACCATCTCCTATGTAGGGTAGCATTAGTGTCATCCTCTCATATGTATGTATGAGTTGGATCAGCTCCACCATCTCCTATGTAGGGTAGCATTAGTGTCATCCTCTCATATGTATGAGTTGGATCAGCTCCACCATCTTCTATGTAGGGTAGCATTAGTGTCACCCTCTCATATGTATTTATGAGTTGGATCAGCTCCACCATCTCCTATGTAGGGTAGCATTAGTGTCATCCTCTCATATGTATGAGTTGGATCAGCTCCACCATCTCCTATGTAGGGTAGTATCAGTGTCATCCTCTCATATGTATGAGTTGGATCAGCTCCACCATCTCCTATGTAGGGTAGCATTAGTGTCATCCTCTCATATGTATGTATGAGTTGGATCAGCTCCACCATCTCCTATGTAGGGTAGCATTAGTGTCATCCTCTCATATGCAGGGTTGATGAGCGCCACCATCTCCTATATACGGCTGCATCAGCCCCACCATCTCCGATATACGGCTGCATCAGCTCCTTCCCCTCTCAAGTAAGACTAAGTTCTGTCCGGTGCCATTGGCCGGCCCGCCGAGGCGATTCAGAAAGCATTGGAAGGTGGCTGGACTGCGTCAGCGGGTGACAGCTGTTTCTCATTTAAGCAGTAATGACTTGCACAGAACGGAGTTTTGCGGTCGTGATTCAATTATTATGCACCTGCATCTAGAAGGAAGTTCGGGAATGCCAACGTTCAGTGCTGCAGTGGTTGGTCGCCCTTTTAGCCCCTTTGAATTTTCATGGCTCTTTTCCACTTCTGGTTTTTCTATAAACGTTACGTCTCCCAGTGCTGCTTCTGTGTTCAATTAGCTGTCATTTATATTTATTGCCATGGTCGTGGCGAGGATGGTCGGGCTGCCGCTGCCGACGCAGGCGACACGGTAATCACTGGCTGCCGATGCCGACGCAGGCGACACGGTAATCACTGGCTGCCGATGCCGACGCAGGCGACACGGTAATCACTGGCTGCCGATGCCGACGCAGGCGACACGGTAATCACTGGCTGCCGATGCCGACGCAGGCGACACGGTAATCACTGGCTGCCGCTGCCGACGCAGACGACACGGTAATCACTGGCTGCCGATGCCGACGCAGGCGACACGGTTATCACTGGCTGCCGATGCCGACGCAGGCGACACGGTAATCACTGGCTGCCGATGCCGACGCAGGCGACACGGTAATCACTGGCTGCCGATGCCGACGCAGGCGACACGGTAATCACTGGCTGCCGATGCCGACGCAGGCGACACGGTAATCACTGGCTGCCGATGCGTGAAGCCGACCGTCCCAGCGGCAATCAGGAAGCCACTCCAAACCTGCCCTAACTGATACGGCGCATCGTGTGTAAGCGAGAACACAGAATGGTATTCTTCTGTAGCTGGGCCGTCCTCGATCCATGATCTGTGAGCATGAACAAAGCCCCTGACCCGGCCGACCTCTGAGAGACTCCGGAGCCGAGCGGCACACAAAACGCCTCACCGCCGTGCAATTGACCAATCACCTGACTTACAGATTAAATCGGAGTCGACTCTGATAGTTTGGGGGTTTATCGACGCTCCAACTGCATGGCTATATGGCGTCGCCAGCTCTTTCCCTGTTGGAAGGGTTTCTCGGGAGTCAGATTGCTCCTTGCTCAGGAAATCCACCGGGCCTTGAACCCCGGTCAGTCGCGTGGAAAGCAAGCTTGCTAACCACTGCATCACCATGCACCTCTCCTCTCTCCGACAACGGCTTTGTGCTATTATCAGCCTGGTTTGCACTGTTTTGGCGTCAAACAAATAGCATGGGTCAAAACAAGTGCAGTCACCGCTGTGTTGAATCCGACAGGTGGAGTGCAGTCACCGCTGCGTTGGCTCTGGCAGGTGGAGTGGCTCAGAGACCTCGGGTTCGGCGGCGTGATGATCTGGGCTGCTGATCTGGACGACTTCCGTGGCTCCTGCGGCGCCGGAGCCTTCCCGCTCATCAACGCTGCCCGAGACGCCCTGGAGGGTTACCGGGTGGCCTACACCTACGACGGTGGCGCCGCCTACTCTCCGGGTGCCAAGGCAGACCGTAAGCTGCTAGATACATTGTCAAATGAACAACCCGAACACTGGATTTAGTTCCTATCATTGATGCTTTGTACTCATTTTGCACTCGGTTTTTGAGCCGTCCATTCTCTTCAAGTGACTGCCCTCAACCCAAATACTACCACCAGGGCCTCAGTGACTTTTCTTAACCCGAATCCTACCACCAGGGCCGCAGGGGCTGCCCGGCTCGGTGGGCACTGTTGCAGCGGTAGAAACTCCTATATAAGCATTCACGGCTGGGCACGGGTCTCCCTCGCACCCAGTGAATGGCACGCTCCCCTCCCGGAGCCGCCGTACATCCTACCGCTGACCTGCATACCTGCCACAGCCGGACCTGCGTCCTAACAGCCACTGTGCGACTTCCGTACATCCTACCGCTGACCTGCATACCTGCCACAGCCGGACCTGCGTCCTAACAGCCACTGTGCGACTTCCGTACATCCTACCGCTGACCTGCATACCTGCCACAGCCGGAGCTGCGTCCTAACAGCTGACGTGCGACTTCTGTACATCCTACCGCTGACCTGCATACCTGCCACAGCCGGACCTGTGTCCTAACAGCCGACGTACGACTTCCGTACATCCTACCGCTGACCTGCATACCCACCACAGCCAGACCTGTGTCCTAACAGCCGACGTGCGACTTCCGTACATCCTACCGCTGACCTGCACACCTGCCACAGCCGGACCTGTGTCCTAACAGCCGACGTGCGACTTCCGTACATCCTACCGCTGACCTGCATACCTGCCACAGCCGGACCTGTGTCCTAACAGCCGACGTACGACTTCCGTACATCCTACCGCTGACCTGCATACCCGCCACAGCCAGACCTGTGTCCTAACAGCCGACGTGCGACTTCCGTACATCCTACCGCTGACCTGCATACCTGCCACAGCCGGACCTGTGTCCTAACAGCCGACGTGCGACTTCCGTACATCCTACCGCTGACCTGCATACCTGCCACAGCCGGACCTGTGTCATAACAGCCGACGTGCGACTTCCGTACATCCTACCGCTGACCTGCATACCTGCCACAGCCAGACCTGTGTCCTAACAGCCGACGTACGACTTCCGTACATCCTACCGCTGACCTGCATACCCACCACAGCCAGACCTGTGTCCTAACAGCCGACGTGCGACTTCCGTACATCCTACCGCTGACCTGCACACCTGCCACAGCCGGACCTGTGTCCTAACAGCCGACGTGCGACTTCCGTACATCCTACCGCTGACCTGCATACCTGCCACAGCCGGACCTGTGTCCTAACAGCCGACGTACGACTTCCGTACATCCTACCGCTGACCTGCATACCCGCCACAGCCAGACCTGTGTCCTAACAGCCGACGTGCGACTTCCGTACATCCTACCGCTGACCTGCATACCTGCCACAGCCGGACCTGTGTCCCAACAGCCGACTGTGTGACGTCCGTACATCCTACCGCTGGCCTGCATACCTGCCACAGCCGGACCTGTGTCCTAACAGCCGACGTGCAACTTCCGTACATCCTACCGCTGACCTGCATACCTGCCACAGCCGGACCTGTGTCCTAACAGCCGACGTGCGACTTCCGTACATCCTACCGCTGACCTGCATACCTGCCACAGCCGGACCTGTGTCCTAACAGCCGACGTGTGACGTCCGTACATCCTACCGCTGACCTGCATACCTGCCACAGCCGGACCTGCGTCCTAACAGCCACTGTGTGACGTCCGTACATCATACCGCTGACCTGCATACCTGCCACAGCCGGACCTGTGTCCTAACAGCCGACGTGCGACTTCCGTACATCCTACTGCTGACCTGCATACCTGCCACAGCCGGACCTGTGTCCTAACAGCCACTGTGTGACGTCCGTACATCCTACCGCTGACCTGCATACCTGCCACAGCCGGACCTGTGTCCTAACAGCCGACGTACGACTTCCGTACATCCTACCGCTGACCTGCATACCCGCCACAGCCAGACCTGTGTCCTAACAGCCGACGTGCGACTTCCGTACATCCTACCGCTGACCTGCATACCTGCCACAGCCGGACCTGTGTCCTAACAGCCGACGTGTGACGTCCGTACATCCTACCGCTGACCTGCATACCTGCCACAGCCGGACCTGCGTCCTAACAGCCACTGTGTGACGTCCGTACATCATACCGCTGACCTGCATACCTGCCACAGCCGGACCTGTGTCCTAACAGCCGATGTGTGACGTGCGTCCCTCCAGCAATGAGTGCTATGCGTCCCTCCAGCAGTGTGTGACGTGCGTCCCTCCAGCAGCATGTGACTCTTCAGCAGGGCGTGCTATGAGTCTCTTCAGCAGTATGTGACGTGCGTCTCTCCAGCAGTGAGTGCTATGCGTCCCTCCAGCAGTGTGTGACGTGCGTCCCTCCAGCAGTGTGTGACGTGCGTCCCTCCAGCAGTGAGTGATATGCGTCCCTCCAGTAGTGAGTGCTATGCGTACCTCCAGCAATGAGTGCTATGCGTCCCTCCAACAGTGAGTGATATGCGTCCCTCCAGCAATGAGTGACGTGCGTCCCTCCAGTAGTGAGTGCTATGCGTACCTCCAGCAATGAGTGCTATGCGTCCCTCCAACAGTGAGTGATATGCGTCCCTCCAGTAGGGAGTGCTATGCGTCCCTCCAGCAATGAGTGCTATGCGTCCCTCCAGCAGTGAGTGCTATGCATCCCTCCAGCAGGGAGTGCTATGCGTCCTTCCAGCAGTGTGTGACGTGCGTCCCTCCAGCAGCATGTGACTCTTCAGCAGGGCGTGCTATGAGTCTCTTCAGCAGTATGTGACGTGCGTCTCTCCAGCAGTGAGTGCTATGCGTCCCTCCAGCAGTGTGTGACGTGCGTCCCTCCAGCAGTGAGTGCTATGCGTACCTCCAGCAATGAGTGCTATGCATTCCTCCAGCAGTGAGTGCTATGCGTCCCTCCAGCAGTGAGTGCTATGCGTCCCTCCAGCAATGAGTGCTATGCATTCCTCCAGCAGTGAGTGCTATGCGTCCCTCCAGCAGTGAGTGCTATGCGTCCCTCCAGCAATGAGTGCTATGCGTCCCTCCAGCAATGAGTGCTATGCGTCCCTCCAGCAGTGAGTGCTATGCATCCCTCCAGCAGTGAGTGACGTGCGTCCCTCCAGCAGTGTGCGACGTGCGTCTCTTCAGCAGTATGTGACGTGCGTCCCTTCAGCAGTTTGTGACGTGCGTCTCTTCAGCAGTGAGTGCTATGCGTCCCTCCAGCAGTGTGTGACGTGCGTCCCTCCAGCAGTGTGTGACGTGCGTCCCTTCAGCAGTGAGTGGTATGCGTCCCTCCAGCAGTGTGTGACGTGCGTCCCTTCAGCAGTGTGTGGTATGCGTCCCTCCAGCAGTGTGTGACGTGCGTCCCTCCAGCAGTGAGTGACGGGCGTCCCTCCAGCAGTGAGTGACGTGCGTCCCTCCAGCAGTGTGTGGTATGCGTCCCTCCAGCAGTGTGTGACGTGCGTCCCTTCAGCAGTGTGTGGTATGCGTCCCTCCAGCAGTGTGTGACGTGCGTCCCTCCAGCAGTGTGTGACGTGCGTCTCTTCAGCAGTGTGTGACGTGCGTCCCTTCAGCAGTGTGTGACGTGCGTCTCTTCAGCAGTGTGTGACGTGCGTCCCTCCAGCAGTGAGTGACGTGCGTCCCTCCAGCAGTGTGTGACGTGCGTCCCTCCAGCAGTGTGTGACGTGCGTCTCTTCAGCAGTGAGTGACGTGCGTCCCTCCAGCAGTGTGTGACGTGCGTCCCTTCAGCAGTGTGTGACGTGCGTCTCTTCAGCAGTGTGTGACGTGCGTCCCTCCAGCAGTGAGTGACGTGCGTCCCTCCAGCAGTGTGTGACGTGCGTCCCTCCAGCAGTGAGTGACGTGCGTCCCTCCAGCAGTGTGTGACGTGCGTCTCTTCAGCAGTGTGTGACGTGCGTCTCTTCAGCAGTGTGTGACGTGCGTCTCTTCAGCAGTGTGTGACGTGCGTCTCTTCAGCAGTGTGTGACGTGCGTCCCTCCAGCAGTGAGTGACGTGCGTCCCTCCAGCAGTGTGTGACGTGCGTCCCTCCAGCAGTGAGTGACGTGCGTCCCTCCAGCAGTGTGTGACGTGCGTCTCTTCAGCAGTGTGTGACGTGCGTCTCTTCAGCAGTGTGTGACGTGCGTCTCTTCAGCAGTGTGTGACGTGCGTCTCTTCAGCAGTGTGTGACGTGCGTCCCTTCCAGCAGTGTGTGACGTGCGTCCCTCCAGCAGTGTGTGACGTGCGTCCCTCCAGCAGTGTGTGACGTGCGTCCCTCCAGCAGTGTGTGACGTGCGTCTCTTCAGCAGTGTGTGACGTGCGTCCCTCCAGCAGTGTGTGACGTGCGTCCCTCCAGCAGTGTGTGACGTGCGTCTCTTCAGCAGTGTGTGACGTGCGTCCCTCCAGCAGTGAGTGACGTGCGTCCCTCCAGCAGTGTGTGACGTGCGTCTCTTCAGCAGTGTGTGACGTGCGTCCCTTCAGCAGTGTGTGACGTGCGTCCCTTCAGCAGTGTGTGACGTGCGTCTCTTCAGCAGTGTGTGACGTGCGTCCCTTCAGCAGTGTGTGACGTGCGTCCCTTTCAGCAGTGTGTGACGTGCGTCTCTTCAGCAGTGTGTGACGTGCGTCCCTCCAGCAGTGTGTGACGTGCGTCTCTTCAGCAGTGTGTGACGTGCGTCTCTTCAGCAGTGTGTGACGTGCGTCTCTTCAGCAGTGTGTGACGTGCGTCCCTCCAGCAGTGAGTGACGTGCGTCTCTTCAGCAGTGTGTGACGTGCGTCCCTCCAGCAGTGTGTGACGTGCGTCCCTCCAGCAGTGAGTGACGTGCGTCCCTCCAGCAGTGTGTGACGTGCGTCTCTTCAGCAGTGTGTGACGTGCGTCTCTTCAGCAGTGTGTGACGTGCGTCTCTTCAGCAGTGTGTGACGTGCGTCCCTCCAGCAGTGAGTGACGTGCGTCTCTTCAGCAGTGTGTGACGTGCGTCCCTCCAGCAGTGTGTGACGTGCGTCCCTCCAGCAGTGAGTGACGTGCGTCCCTCCAGCAGTGTGTGACGTGCGTCTCTTCAGCAGTGTGTGACGTGCGTCCCTCCAGCAGTGAGTGACGTGCGTCCCTCCAGCAGTGTGTGACGTGCGTCTCTTCAGCAGTGTGTGACGTGCGTCCCTCCAGCAGTGAGTGACGTGCGTCCCTTCAGCAGTGTGTGACGTGCGTCTCTTCAGCAGTGTGTGACGTGCGTCCCTCCAGCAGTGTGTGACGTGCGTCTCTTCAGCAGTGTGTGACGTGCGTCTCTTCAGCAGTGTGTGACGTGCGTCTCTTCAGCAGTGTGTGACGTGCGTCCCTCCAGCAGTGTGTGACGTGCGTCCCTCCAGCAGTGTGTGACGTGCGTCTCTTCAGCAGTGTGTGACGTGCGTCCCTCCAGCAGTGTGTGACGTGCGTCCCTTCAGCAGTGTGTGACGTGCGTCTCTTCAGCAGTGTGTGACGTGCGTCCCTCCAGCAGTGTGTGACGTGCGTCTCTTCAGCAGTGTGTGACGTGCGTCTCTTCAGCAGTGTGTGACGTGCGTCTCTTCAGCAGTGTGTGACGTGCGTCCCTCCAGCAGTGTGTGACGTGCGTCCCTCCAGCAGTGTGTGACGTGCGTCTCTTTAGCAGTGTGTGACGTGCGTCCCTCCAGCAGTGTGTGACGTGCGTCTCTTCAGCAGTGTGTGACGTGCGTCTCTTCAGCAGTGTGTGACGTGCGTCCCTCCAGCAGTGTGTGACGTGCGTCTCTTCAGCAGTGTGTGACGTGCGTCTCTTCAGCAGTGTGTGACGTGCGTCCCTCCAGCAGTGTGTGACGTGCGTCCCTCCAGCAGTGTGTGACGTGCGTCTCTTCAGCAGTGTGTGACGTGCGTCTCTCCAGCAGTGTGTGACGTGCGTCTCTTCAGCAGTGTGTGACGTGCGTCCCTTCAGCAGTGTGTGACGTGCGTCTCTTCAGCAGTGTGTGACGTGCGTCCCTCCAGCAGTGTGTGACGTGCGTCCCTCCAGCAGTGTGTGACGTGCGTCTCTTCAGCAGTGTGTGACGTGCGTCTCTCCAGCAGTGTGTGACGTGCGTCTCTTCAGCAGTGTGTGACGTGCGTCCCTCCAGCAGTGTGTGACGTGCGTCCCTCCAGCAGTGTGTGACGTGCGTCTCTTCAGCAGTGTGTGACGTGCGTCTCTCCAGCAGTGTGTGACGTGCGTCTCTTCAGCAGTGTGTGACGTGCGTCCCTTCAGCAGTGTGTGACGTGCGTCTCTTCAGCAGTGTGTGACGTGCGTCCCTCCAGCAGTGTGTGACGTGCGTCCCTCCAGCAGTGTGTGACGTGCGTCTCTTCAGCAGTGTGTGACGTGCGTCTCTCCAGCAGTGTGTGACGTGCGTCTCTTCAGCAGTGTGTGACGTGCGTCCCTCCAGCAGTGTGTGACGTGCGTCCCTCCAGCAGTGAGTGACGTGCGTCTCTTCAGCAGTGTGTGACGTGCGTCCCTTCAGCAGTGTGTGACGTGCGTCCCTTCAGCAGTGTGTGACGTGCGTCTCTTCAGCAGTGTGTGACGTGCGTCCCTTCAGCAGTGTGTGACGTGCGTCCCTTCAGCAGTGTGTGACGTGCGTCCCTTCAGCAGTGTGTGACGTGCGTCCCTTCAGCAGTGTGTGACGTGCGTCCCTTCAGCAGTGTGTGACGTGCGTCCCTTCAGCAGTGTGTGACGTGCGTCCCTTCAGCAGTGTGTGACGTGCGTCCCTTCAGCAGTGTGTGACGTGCGTCCCTCCAGCAGTGTGTGACGTGCGTCCCTTCAGCAGTGTGTGACGTGCGTCTCTTCAGCAGTGTGTGACGTGCGTCCCTTCAGCAGTGTGTGACGTGCGTCTCTTCAGCAGTGTGTGACGTGCGTCTCTTCAGCAGTGTGTGACGTGCGTCCCTTCAGCAGTGTGTGACGTGCGTCCCTCCAGCAGTGTGTGACGTGCGTCCCTTCAGCAGTGTGTGACGTGCGTCCCTTCAGCAGTGTGTGACGTGCGTCCCTTCAGCAGTGTGTGACGTGCGTCTCTTCAGCAGTGTGTGACGTGCGTTCCTTCAGCAGTGTGTGACGTGCGTCCCTTCAGCAGTGTGTGACGTGCGTCCCTCCAGCAGTGTGTGACGTGCGTCCCTTCAGCAGTGTGTGACGTGCGTCTCTTCAGCAGTGTGTGACGTGCGTCCCTTCAGCAGTGTGTGACGTGCGTCCCTTCAGCAGTGTGTGACGTGCGTCTCTTCAGCAGTGTGTGACGTGCGTCTCTTCAGCAGTGTGTGACGTGCGTCCCTTCAGCAGTGTGTGACGTGCGTCCCTCCAGCAGTGTGTGACGTGCGTCCCTTCAGCAGTGTGTGACGTGCGTCCCTCCAGCAGTGTGTGACGTGCGTCCCTTCAGCAGTGTGTGACGTGCGTCTCTTCAGCAGTGTGTGACGTGCGTCTCTTCAGCAGTGTGTGACGTGCGTCTCTTCAGCAGTGTGTGACGTGCGTCCCTTCAGCAGTGTGTGACGTGCGTCTCTTCAGCAGTGTGTGACGTGCGTCTCTTCAGCAGTGTGTGACGTGCGTCTCTTCAGCAGTGTGTGACGTGCGTCCCTTCAGCAGTGTGTGACGTGCGTCTCTTCAGCAGTGTGTGACGTGCGTCTCTTCAGCAGTGTGTGACGTGCGTCTCTTCAGCAGTGTGTGACGTGCGTCCCTCCAGCAGTGTGTGACGTGCGTCTCTTCAGCAGTGAGTGACGTGCGTCTCTTCAGCAGTGTGTGACGTGCGTCCCTCCAGCAGTGTGTGACGTGCGTCCCTCCAGCAGTGTGTGACGTGCGTCCCTCCAGCAGTGTGTGACGTGCGTCCCTTCAGCAGTGTGTGACGTGCGTCCCTTTCGCAGCCAATGAGGTGGTCTGCAACAACGCCGACGGAGAAGTAACGTTCCACCGGGACGTGCTCGATTGCAAGCACTACTACCTGTGCCAGGGCAGCGTGCGGCATCACATGCCCTGTCCCAGCGACCTGGTCTTCAACGAGGAGCAAAGCGTCTGCGACTGGCCCGAAAACGTGGAGGCCTGCTGGGCGTTCACACAGGCGCCGCCGCCCTCATAAGTGGTGCTCTCTGTGGATGAAAAATGTGAACTAGAGTTTGGACTCCTGACCACAAGAGACGCTAGCACTGTCTTAGGCGCGTGCCGCCGAGTGCAGAATGGCCGAGGTTGAAGTATTCGCTACTGTTTCAGACGGATTAGTGTCAGGTGTGAGACCAGAGGCATTGAAGGCCGTGGTGTAGTTGTGAACTGTATTGCTGCTCTCGTCAAGCTCCAGGGGATGCCAAGCGATGCGGATTGGTTGCGTGATGTACTTATAAATAGCCAGCACCTCACTCATAAGAATGCAAAAAAGTGGCCGTAGCATGGAAATTATCAGAAATATAATTAAAGTGTTTGTGAGCAATACTATCTTCGTGAGCATTTGCCATTTTTTCACATCACAATCATTTATTTCAATAAAATAAAAAGAAGATAGAAATTAAGCACCCGTCATTTGGCTAAGGTTTGATGGGATCAGCTAAAAAAACGTGCAAAAATCGAACAGTAATATTATGGACAGCCCAAATGAGTAGTTCAGGTATCGGATTCCAATAAAATGTATGCTCTATTAAAGCGATTATTTGCACCTCAATGGGTGCGATTTCAGTTCGTTCACCGGATTTTCCACGGCTATAAGTTGACAGGATTAGGGTTTTCAGACCTCCGTGTCAAAGCTCTGATTAAAAGGCTTTAAAACAATTTGATACCCACCAGTGGCGGAGGTAGGTGGCGACGGGGGGGGGAGGGGGTAACAGGGTCCAAACCATGAAAAACAGTGTTTTGGAGGAAAGTTTTTGGCGAAAATTGGGGGTTTGGGAGAAATGACACTTCTGGCCACTGGCTCGGCCCTTCTTTACACCGATACCGTGGCCGACGCCCGGCCCTAGGGCAAGGCACAGTCTGGGAAGTGAAATGAGGGGAAAAGTGACTGATGCAGTTTTGTTATCATTTCTCATGGTTTCTCTGCCACTGTTCTCCTTTTTCGCCCGTTGCATAGGAGGCAAGACTGAGATACGCTTGGATGGGGGTTTAAAGCCTTGTAACCGCAGCTGATGAGGCTAATGTTTGGGACGGAAAGTTGAGGGGCGGGTGCTGTGGCGCCTGAGGGACTGAATGTGGACAGGCGCTGTACGGATTTGACTAACCACTCACCCCCTGACTTATTCGGCTGGGATAACTGTAGAGTGTTACCATATAGAAAGATCAGCGTGCCACCTGACGCTGGGCAGGTTATGGGCAACATCAGAATGAAGAAACTTTTGTATCTTCACTTTTTACTGAATATTCTACCTTTAAAACAATACATGAGAGGCTTGGAAAACTATCCATAAAAAACATAGCCCAACATTGTTTATGAACCTATGGACCACATAGTCAACATAAAACTAGAATGTCACGTGATTGGTTGGACACAAAAACACAGTTCTCTCCTCCAGTCACCACCATAAGTATGCCAATTACTACCAAATGTGTCGCTCGGGATCCACAGGTGCAACGTCGCGGCGCCGTCACAGTAAAACTCGGACAGCGGCGCTGGCAACCGGAACCCGCCGACGCCCCAGCCTCAGATGTCTGTTCAAAGCTGATCATTGCATTCTATTTCAATCGTTCCGTGTAGAGTATTGCAATAGGATAATTTGGTAAGATCCCCCAGTGAAATGAGAAAATCCCTGATCTTGCCTTCGCATGCATACACAGTGCGAGATAAGAAGAGCCGCGTGCGTTTGGGGCGGGGTTGTCATGTCCAGTGTCTGTCCGTGTGCGCGTGCACCGGCCACCGTCTGCCGGGTGTTCTGACGTGTTTATTTATCGGGCCTGAGCCCCGTGTCGACCGGTGGTCTACACAGGCGTAATGTCTCTCTTCGGAGAAGATGTACTGCTGAATACATACCCAGAACTATGCGGCGGCCGTTTGCTGAGCAGAGCGCACTGCAAACTTCACTCAGGAACATTTTATATTCTTATTAGGGCCACTCCCAGTAGGCACAGTTGCCCAGTTACGTGGATAATTGGCCCAGACTTTTAAGGATGCTGTCCAGCGGGCCAGATGGAACGCGGAAGGCAGTTTCCCGCCGTGGGGACTGAACCCACGCCAGTTCATGCTGTCCGGTCTGAAGGCAGGCGAGGAAGTCACCAGACCACCCTGCTTGTACTGATTACAGGGCATTTGGCACATTGGAATAAACGAAATGAGTCTTATTTATGCTTCAAATAGTTGAAAATACTAATATTTTGTATTATCTATTTGTCTTTGCTAGACGTATAACGTATCCATATATGACTGCTGAGATTATCTAATAACGTTTTCAATAATAACGATCGAACTTCTGTATTTGTGCCACAAATGAATAAAGATGCAAACAAAATGTTTTTATCTATAAGAGGCTATGATTAGGAGCATAAGTGGCAGTCATCAATGTATTACGTTTTCTTGACACCTATGCTAGACCACGTTCCACGTTTCAAACTAGTCATTGAAAAGAGGTCATTCATAGTCGCCAGCACGCATTACATACAGTCGCAGCACTCACACATTCACAGTCGCCAGCACGCAATACATACAGTCGCAGCACTCACACATTCATACTCGCCAGCAAGCATTACATACAGTCACAACACTCACACTTTCATAGTCGCCAGCACGTAGTACATATAGTCGAAACACTATCAAATTCATTGTCGCCAGCACGCATTACATACAGTCGTAACACTCTCACATTCACAGTCGTCAGCACTCATTACATACAGCCACACAGTCGTAGCACTCACAAATCAATACTCGCCAGCAAGCATTACATACAGTCGCAGTACTCACACATTCATACTCGCCAGCAAGCATTACATACAGTCACAACACTCACACATTCATAGTCGCCAGCACGTATTTTACATACAGTCGCAACACTCTCACATTCACAGTCGCCAGCACTCATTACATACAGCCACACAGTCGTAGCACTCACAAATCAATACTCGCCAGCAAATATAACATACAGTCGCAACACTCTCACATTCATAGTCGCCAGTACGTAATACATATAGTCACACAGTCGCAGCACTCACACATTCATACTCGCCAGCACGCATTACATACAGTCGCAACACTCTTACATTCATAGTCGCCAGCACGCAATACATAGTGTCACACAGTCGCAGCACTCACACATTCATACTCGCCCGCACGCATTACATACAGTCGTAGCACTCACACATTCATGGTCGCCACCACGCATTACATACAGTCGCAACACTCACACATTCATAGTCGCCAGCACGCATTACATACAGTCGCAACACTCACACATTCATAGTCGCCAGCACGCATTACATACAGTCGCAGCACTCACACATTCATAGTCGCCAGCACGCACTGCATACAGTCACACAGTCACATCACTCACAAATCAATACTCGCCAGCAAGCATTACATACAGTCGCAGCACTCACACATCAATACTCGCCAGCACGCATTACATACAGTCGCAGCACTCACACATTCATACTCGCCAGCAAGCATTACATACAGTCGCAACACTCACACATTCATAGTCGCCAGCACGTATTTTACATACAGTCGCAACACTCTCACATTCATAGTCAACAGCACGCATTACATACAGTCACACCGTCGCAGCACTAACACTTTAGTACTCGCCAGTACGTAATACATACAGTCACACAGTCGCAGCACTCACACATTCATACTCGCCAGCACGCATTACATACAGTCGCAGCACTCTTACATTCATAGTCGCCAGTACGTAATACATACAGTACTCTCAGTCGCAGCACTCACACATTCATACTCGCCCGCACGCATTACATACAGTTGCAACACTCACACATTCATGGTCGCCAGCACGCATTACATACAGTCGCAACACTCACACCTTCATAATCACCAGCACGCATTACATACAGTCACACAGTCGCAGCACTCACACATTCATGCCCCACACCATACATATAGTCGCAACACTCACACATTCGTAGTCGCCAGCACGCATTACATACAGTCGCAGCACTCACACATTCATAGTCGCCAGCACGCAATACATACGGTCGCAACACTCTCACATTCATCGTCACCAGCACGCATTACATACAGTCGCAGCACTCTTACATTCATATTCGCCAGCACGCATTACATACAGTCACACAGTCGTAGCAGTCACACATTCATACTCGCCAGCACGCATTACATACAGTTGCAACACTCACACATTCGTAGTCGCCAGCAAGCATTACATACAGTCGCAAAACTCACACATTCATAGTCGTCAGCACGGATTACATACAATCGCAACACTCATACATTCATAATCACCAGCACGCATTACATACAGTCGCACAGTCGCAGCAGTCACACAGTCATAGTCGCCAGCACGCATTACATACAGTCGCAGCACTCACACATTCATAGTCGCCAGCACGCAATACATACGGTCGCAACACTCTCACATTCATCGACGCCAGTAAGCATTACATACAGTCGCAACACTCACACATTCATAGTCGCCAGCACGCATTACATACAGTCGCACAGTCGCAGCAGTCACACAGTCATAGTCAACAGCACGCATTACATACAGTCGCAGCACTCACACATTCATAGTCGCCAGCGCGCAATACATACGGTCGCAACACTCTCACATTCATCGTCACCAGCACGCATTACATACAGTCGCAACACTCTCATATTCATATTCGCCAGCACGCATTACATACAGTCACACAGTCGTAGCAGTCACACATTCACACTCGCCAGCACGCACTTCATACAGTTGCAACACTCACACATTCGTAGTCGCCAGCACGCATTGCATACAGTCGCAACACTCACACATTCATAGTCGCCAGCACCAAAATTAGGTTTAGCATGTAGGAAATGAAGAAGTCCGAACAAGAAAAATGTAGCCGCTAAGATGCCTTAAGAATATTGCTGTCAAGAAGGGCGGACTCTGTCCTTCTCTCGTGTTGTTTTCCAAAATGTATCCAAGACAGTCCATGATAGGTTTTTGAAGCTTTCTAATTTTTCCTATTACTAAATTGAATAGATGCCCTGATAGGGGCGGTTCCAGGGAGCTGAAGGTACCTCGCCCTCCCCTTCCCGCTGGCAAAGCGCCCCTTTATTGGTTATGCGCCCCCCTGGGCAGCCTACATCTGCTCCACTTTTGCATGTCCTAAGGAAAATACTCGCGCGGCCTGCTAGAATGCTACTGCTTAAAAATAGGATATTTTGACAACCAGCCCTATATCAATGGCGCACCCATAGTCCGTCATAAGTGTCCTTTTTCGTTCCATCGGCGCCCCCATGGTTTGTTATGGGTGCCTCCATCTTTTGACATTTTAGTAAAGAATTTCGAATGTTATATAGAGATACCGATCCCCACAGTCCTTAACTTCCGCCCCCCCTCCTGGTGCAGCACTGGTGTCTTCGTTCCACTGCACCGGCGCCCTAATGGTGCATAATTGGTGTCTTCGTTCCACTCCACAGGCGCCCTCAAGCTTGGCACCGTGGGATCTCTCACTTATTGATGCCCCACGCTGTACTACTGGTGCCCCACGCTTCACTATAAGCAGACCCCCCCCTTAGCTTCTGATAAACCTATCTATACCACTGTCACCTCCATGGTGCAGCATTGTGGGGTGGAAAAACATGCCAACTCGCCAACCAGGGATTGCGACAGACCTTACCTACTGGAAATATTCAGACCGACAGGAAAGGTTAACGGAATCCGAACTCCGGCAGCCGCGGAGAAAAGAACAAAACTCCCAGAGGCCTTTACTCAGCTAAAAGCCTTCATACATAGGCGGATCCAGGAGGCAACGGGGCACTTGACCCACCGCCCCCATCAACCCTCGTCTCCCCCTGAAATGGTCACGGGCCCCCTGAAATGTCGATAGCACCACCTGAAATACTCCTCCCACCCCCACCCCCCTTTATGATGCAAGCACTGGCGCCCCCACAATAGGTATTTTCCGCCCAAAAAGGCATTCTCATCGTCCAGATGAGGCTCCAGCTTGTGCCCACGCGATCAGAAATACTGGATCCGCCTATGTCGCGATAGACGATTCCAAAGACAAGACTTTGTGGCAAACAAAGTACGATACTCACAATTGTCTACTTATGTACCGAAATCATCCGACTTCTAATTGTTACGGACCAAAAATGTGTCCGTGAATTACACTATCCATCAAAAGGTCCCGATCTAAATTGACAGCGATTTGATGCATTTCTCGTGAAATTGTTTTAACCCGCGCCGTGGTGGGCCTCCAACCCACCTACGCCTAGGTGGGAGGTGTTTGAACACCCCCTCGAACTCGGACCCTATGCGAGATGGCGAAAGAAATGCGAACGCTGGTGGATAGCTCACACAAATTCATGACAAAACTATATCGGGCACTTTTTGCCTCAGGTCAATATTGAGTTCATGACAGGTCAAAGAAAGTGGCATTTTGAGATAAGCATACCAAAATCGTAAATAAGCTATTACAGTCACCGGGTGGCACCCCAGGCTGTTACTTAGAATACAAAATACGTGTTTTTCAGGTAATTTAGGAAAGGTACAACTGGGTTAAACCACAAATGGGTCCAATTCCAAAAGGATTTAATTTCAACAATGCATTAAAAATTGGTCAAAACGATGAAATTGTAAATCTCTCTCTACCATGACAAACTCTCTGACTGACCATGACAACGCCGTGCACTCTCTGACTGGTCGTTCTGTGACAGTAGCGTGCACTCGGTGCCGAGTGAGGCGGAATGGGATAGGACGGAGTTGAGGGAAGCGGGATGGGGTGGCGGCTAAGTACTGCGACACGCTAACCACCTCTGGCTTGGACGGCCAGTGCCGTGGGGGCGCTCGCCGACCGCTCTGCCAGCCTCTGCCCACAACCGGTCGTCCCTGACACTAGCGCGCCGCAGCGGCCAGCCGGAGGAAGTCACCCACCGACACCGACACACTCGGTCCCACCGCAGCCGGAGGAAGCCACCCACCGACACCGACACACTCGGTCCCACCGCAGCCGGAGGAAGCCACCCACCGACACCGACACACTCGGTCCCACCGCAGCCGGAGGAAGCCACCCACCGACACCGACACACTCGGTCCCACCGCAACCGGAGGAAGCCACCCACCGACACACATCCTGTGACCTGACATGGCCTTTGAGTGGTCAGGTGGTCAAAAACTGAACTTTATTGCCAAAATCGTGGTAAGAATACACGGTGTGAGCATTTTCAGATCTACCTATCCAATATTTACTGAAAGCGAGCCCTTTCAATTTAGACTTATAATGAAGTGACCAAAAAATTGACCCCACCTTAGGTTAAGAATATCAAAATTCCGAGATAGCAGATTTGTAGACCCTAATGATCACATCATATTGTGAAAGTTTCAAACTGATCGGTTAGCTGATGCTCCTTAGCCCCAGCTTCAAACTTGTAATTTTAGGTTTTGTGGTCCGGTCACTTGACCTTGGATAGCTCCTTGACCTGCCATGAGCTGACCTAAAAAAATCGTCAGATGCGTAAAATTGATCAGGGATAAGCTACTGTAAGTTTCGTTGGTCTGCGTCTCTTCATATTTGCATTATCTGGGGAAAACAAGGAGGGGAGCGAATTCTGCCCCCCCCTCCCCAGTGAGGCGCGTGTTAAGTGGCCCTTTCATAAATTTTCTGGACGGCTGAAGAACCGTTCGCAGTAGCAAAAACTTGGTCTATTTAACACCCGCCCCAGTGGGCCTCCGAGCAGCCTTCGCCATGGTGGGGGTGTTCGAACACCCTCCTCGAACTCGGCCCCTATGCGGGATAGCAAAAAAAAAAACTCGAACACTGGTGAATAGCACATAAAATCATGACGAAACTAGATCAGTCATTTTTTTGTTTCAGGTCAACATTGAGGTCATGCCAGGTCAAAGAAGATAAGATGCTACAGAAGAGTTTCTTGGCTCTAGCTTCTGATAGAAATTAGTGAAAATCAATTTTTAGGCGTAGTCCACTTCTCGTTACTGAGAATCAAATGATATCAATATATTAAGTCGAAACAAAAATGACCTAACCTGGTCAGGTCAAGGTCACTATATAATCTAGCATAGTCAATATGCAATCAATCGACTTGTAGTAGCAATCCAAACGCGTTTGTATCAAAATAAATGCTTTATCGTCACTTCCTGCAAATGTATTGACCCAAGCATGCAAACCTGCTAAAGTAGCCACAGATGACGTCTCAGAGGTCACAGGTGAAACAAAATGCAGCATGAACCTAGAAAGGGGCCCAGGATACTAAGATTCGTAGAATATGAAGGTATTATCAACCGTATCTACACAAGTATAGCCCAATTCCTGCTTTGCCACACATTTCCAATGGAGAGGTCACGATCTGTATCTGGTCCTGATCCGATCATCGATATGCGAAATACTGGAATACATGTTATAGCGGTCGGTGGGGCCATTATGTGATATGAGTTTCAAATGGATACATTAACCCTCTTCTTACTTATGATATCTAAAACTTTTTTGGAAGTGAGGTTACTTGACCTGCACTGGTGATCTGACTTGAGATGACCGGACCTTAAATTTTGGGGAAAGCTGCAGAATTGATCAATGACAAGTGAATGACAAGACCCGAGGGGGTGTTCAAACACCCCCACCGACGCGTCGGTGAAGAAAATTGATGGTACATCGTTTTGTGAGCGAGTGGTAGAAATCGGTCATTTTGTATTTATTTTTCGGTGCCAAAACAATTTACTTTATAAACCCAGATCATGGCAACAACCCTGGCAAAAAGCAGTGAACTCCTAAAACCCTCAACCCTCGCCCCGGTGGGGGTGTTTGAACACCCCTCCCTCGGGTTTTTCCGGTGGCAAGAAAAAGGCGGTGCGAACCGCCGCCGTACTTGGCACACTTGATCAATTCGGCAACTTTCCCCCAAAATTTTAAGGTTGGGTCACCTCAGGTCAGGTCACCAGTGCAGGTCAGGTGACCTCACCTCCAAAAATGTTTAAGGTGATATAAGTAAGAAATGGAGATCTATCGGATTGAAACTTATACCACATAATGGGCCCACCGAGTACTACAACATATATTCCGGGATTTTTCATATCGATGACCTAGGGTCAGGTACGGATCATTACCTCTCTATTGGAAATACATGGGAAAAACAGGACATGAAAATTTTCGCTCACTAGCCGGTACTGCGAACTGCGCTGTAGTCTGCCCCTGGGTACGCTCTCTCGGCGACGGCTCATGTAGTGGCATAACCATTACAAAAGACCACATCAATTTTATCGACCATCTGACCAGATGGCAAGCTCGCGGGAGCCGCAATGTCTGTCACTGCAGCATACAAGCACAGCCGCCGTTTTTAATTCAGCATACAGGCACAGCTGCCGTTTTTGCTTTACATGCTTAACACTTGAAAAGGTTTGGTAGAAACAAATTTGATCCCATACGAGCAAAGTCGCGGCTCCAGACACTAGGCCTGACACCCCTCTTTTGAGTTACTGCACTGAGCATCACGTGGAATGTGGAGGCAAATTCTGTCAGTCATACTTACAGTAAATTGTCAGTGATTTGTAATTCTTTATTTTGCTGGACTCTGTTGTAAGTCATTATCCGGTTTTCTAATGGATGTGTTGGAGCTAATGTGGGATTACTCTCCGAATTATTCAACACCTCCGGTTACGTGTCGGATACACCCGAGTTACCGGAGGACTGTGTCGGTTAAAACCTAGAACCCCGGCCCCCTGGACTAGACTATCACGCGCCACTCGTCCTGACTGTGCTTCTCTGTGCTGCGCTCTTCAACTGCTATTGGCCACTAGGCCACTAGGGGTGGCCTAATGGCTTCGTTGCCCGTCTTCGGATCGGATGGCATGGATTAACGTGGGTTCAATCCCCATGGCGGGAAACCGCCTTCCCTGTACGATCTGACCCGGTGGAGAGGATCATTAAAAACACCCACGCCAATACTCCCTGTAATTAGGCAAGTGTGCCTGTTGGGAGTGGCCCTAATGAAATAAAATAAAATGTTTGAGAGTGTTTCGCCGCTCTTCCAGGCTGTTGTAATGTGTAGGCCTGTGGATTTAGCTGCGGTGGTGATTTTGTGAGTGAACTGCTCATCCGTGAATGGGAGAAAGATGTAAGTTGTGTTCCTGCGGTTGTTCTTGGGGCGTGGCTGAGATGTCTGGTATTTGGCAGCATTTTGTATGTTTTTGATGAGCTTAGCTGGGTATCCGTTCGAGATAAACAGTTTCATGATTTTTTTCCAGGCCACGGTTTTTTGCAAGCAGGCCTGACCCCAAGCGGATAGCTCTAAGTGACTGTGGGTGTATAATGGATATTTTAACACACGCATTGACGGGGGTCTGAGCCACCTTCACTTTGACGGGGGGTCGGGTACCCGCCCCCCCTAAGATCTCGAGAACCACGGTAGTTAACGAAAAACGGTAAACGGCGATGGGCTGCCCATCCACTTCTCCATCGAAAACATTTGAACCATTTTTTGTCAGGTCACATTTAAGGTCACGAGAGGTCAAAACATGCCGTCAAAGGGATAACATGTAAATTCAGTTTTTCGGCCATTAAATCTGAACAAGTAAAGATGGAGCAAAACAACTTAAACTACATGAATCCTCTTAGCAAGCCGAATCGAATGATATATAACTTGACCTTGCTAGGTCAAATCAACGATTTGACCTGACCTGAACTCAGGTCAGGGTCAAATTATATAAAATGCATATCATTAGAATCGCAAAGCCCAGGTGAGTGTAATGGAGCTAAAATAAACGCTCTATCACCATCCGTTACTTAGTTATTCCGTAAAAACCCATTTTCCCATTTATTTCCAATGGAGAGGTCATGCCTCGTACCTGACCTTAGGTCATCGATATAAAAAATACCGGAACATATTTTAGAGAACTCGGTGGGGCTATTATGTGCTATGAGTTTCAATTGGATAAGTTCACCCTGCTCGGACTTATGCTATCTTAAACTTTTTTTAGGTCGGGTCACTTGACCTGTACTGGTGACCTGACCTGAGATGACCTAACCTTAAAACTTTCACGGAAGTTGTAAAAATGATGAAGGAAAAGGTATGCCAAGTATGGCTGCGCTAAGCGCCGCCGTTTTTCTGCTATCTCTGAAAAACCTGAGGGGGGCGGGTGTCCGCCCCCATCAATGCGCGTGTTAATTTGCAAAGGATGAGTGGAAGTAGAATGTAGAATTATGGGCGGCCATGGGTTTATATAGAGTTCTGTGATGTACTTTCCAGAGGGATGTACGGTCAGGAGGGTGTCTAGGAAGGGAATCTGTTGATGGTGGGAGTGGTCTGACCTATCTATGCTGGACTTGAGAGCCGGGTGATAAATTATTGATGAAAGTGAAATATGTTGCCAGGGCCTCAGAGCCATGTGTCCATATTCCAAATATATAATCTATACACCTCAAGTAAATGATAGGTTGGCATTCATTGGCTGATGGGATCAGGGATTCCATGGTGTTCATGAAAAGGATTGCCGATAGGGGTGCTATACGGCTGCCCACTGTTATGCCATTAGTTTGTTTGAATATTTCCCTCCCAAATCTGGCGTAAATGTTGTTAACCCATTAACGCCCGCACCTAGTTCCAGCCTTAAAATTGGCAAAAAAATGTTTTCCTATGCTTAGAATATGCCCAATAAGATGTTCCTAAAGTTTTAAATCGATACCACTTTTAGATTCTGAGATATGACACCGGACAAAAATGACCCGCTGGGCGTTTGGGACATCGGCTGGCACTACGCGGCCGGCTCCCGGGCGGCGCTGTCACCGCACTCAGCGGCCCAGTGCGCATCGCTTTTACTGCAGTTCTGTGAAGTGTTTTTATTTCCTCTTGCATATAGGTCATAGTAAAATGTTTAGACAGTCCTATGCTCTTAAGGTTTAATTAAAGACAACACTAACAGCATATTTGCAAATAGTATACAAACGTGGTTAACCTAGACTGATGATTTGCGGGGGATAGACTAAAATTGTGAACATCATAGTATTTTAAGAATATTTGTAAATATCAAAGGTTTTGGGAAACTGTTTCTTTTTCTCTATCCCCTTCCTTCTCCGCCTCCCAGACTATGTGACTGGTGCTCACTGAGTATTCTACGAGAAATCGTAATATTCAGCATACAGATGAAAAGTTTTGAAAACTCAATCCGTTAGCTCCCCCACGCGGTGCACATTAGCTTGATTAATCTCCAAATCTCCAAACGAGTCCATTTCCATCTTTCCAACTTTTCTTTGGAACAAGTAGCGCGCTTCATAGTTGCATAAATGTGAACCTCCACATTTCCAGGCACGCCACTGGTCATTGTAACGCTGGTCAGCTCATCATCTTTCTCATCCTCATGACTAATATATTTTGTGATGGTATGATTATGATATGCACTTGATCCGCTCCTCTATCTTGCGCACTTAAAACAACTTATTTTGCTTATTTTCCTGCAAAAGATTTGATCTGTGATATTGCTAACAACTATGCTTTCCATATTTTTATGTCTCCATGACTGGAGATTTCTTCTCTATCCAGGAGGGGTTCTGGATGGTTTAACGCTGGCACTGCAATCCAAGCCCTAGACAAAGTCTGTGGGAGACAAAAAATACAGGCAGGTCTTGACCCCTCCTCCTAACCCCCGGGATGTTCACTCATGGTAGTTTCACTTGACTAGAACCAAGCAAAAATAGTGCTAGTTGCGTTTTAGACAGAAGTTCTAGAACTTCCCAAGCTTTCACCCGTTTTATACTGCTCCAGACGTTTGACACTGCACCATCTCGTCAAAACAAACCAGCGCGGCGGCCGCGATAATTTCCAACTCATTTTTGTCAGCTGGTCATTGGCTTTCAATCATTAGTGGACACAAGGGGGCTAGGAAGGATCAAGCCCCCCCCCTCCTCCTACCGAAATGTCAGTGTGCCTATGGTACCTAAATGCATTACTGAGGGCTGTTCCCAGGCCATGGCGGTGGAGGCTCGAGACCCCTAACCCCCCCCCCACCACCCAATGAAGTCCTCAATCCGCTACTGTTCCCTATTCTCTCTATCCACTACACACAATCCATCAAGGGGAAAAGACAAGGCTCTGCTAGCTTTTAGTCAGTGCTAAAATTTCGATAAGTTTTCAAAACCCCTGAAAATTGTATTTAATAACGCCTTTGCAAACTACTGGAACCATCTTGCATGTTTCCGTTAAAATTATGTGATAATCATTCCCAAAATAAGACAGACCCCGAAAACGGTAGGAAGCATTTCATGAACTTCAAAGTTTCCAAACGTATCGACATTGCACTAAAAATCTTCAGACTTGATGAAAAATATATAAACTGGCAACCCTGCATTCGCAGGACCCACAATGCCTCCCTTCCCTCTAGGTAACATTGTGCACCTAACGCACCAGACGGGAGGACAGGACACATCCTTTTCCTCATTTTCAGCGGCCCGCAGATGTCCGCAACGCCCAGCGGGTCATTTTTGTCCGCTTCATATTTGACGATGTCTCATGGCAAAGCCGTTCAAGACAATCTTACCCCTTCTTCACCATCTGACTCCTAGAGGTCTTGGCTTAATGTCAATCATGCAAACCCTTTTCAGCTTTCCATATGTTATTGCGAGAAACAAAATTTGCAGAGCTATCTCACGCTGACCAAAACCTCGCCAAAATAAGTTCCACCAAAATCGTCCCATAAAAACCTAGAATTTTCAAATACATTTTTCCAGCTTGTCCACGCTCTGAAACACACATCCATATCATAAACATGAAGATCGCTTCACTGGTACCGATTCTGCAGCCTGTCAAAGTCAGAGGACAAAAATGACCCGCTGGGCGTTAATGGGTTAAGACAATGTTTTAAAATATATTCTAAGTCGGGAATAGTAAGACCAACCAATTTGATTTTAGTCGCATGAGTACGAATCAATGCAATAGTTGAGCTTATGACCTCTGCCGTGGGTATGTTACCATAAAGATTATTAACCCGCGCCCCACCGGGGGTCCAGCGCCACCTTCGCCCCACAGGGGGCATCAATGGCGCCCCCCTCTAACTTCGAAAATATGAGGGTTAGCGCAAATATGCAAAGCGCATTAGAAAGCTCGCATGAATTCAGTAAGAAATTACTCAGCATGTTTAAGCGCTCAGGTCAATGGTTTAACCTCCAGAGGTCAAGTTAGGTTAAGATCGGCTATTTTCACTCCAAAATGCAATGCTTAAGCAAACAGGGCATAAGTCTTATACCATTAGAGCTATTGAGGTCTGGTAAAGTATATTTCATAAGAAAATGCCAGACCTTTTTCCGCTATGTGGAGCGTAATGACCTCCCACCAGTCGTTTGACCTCTATAGGTCACCTCGTGACCTAATATGACCTGAGGTCACGAAAGGTCAGAAGGTGATTTTTTCGTATATCAAATGAAAGCCAGTGACGAGACATACACGATGGTGTTTGATTCAGCGCTCTAGCTTAATTAGGTTAAAAGCTATTGTCAAAACACTATTTTTGACCCCTGGTGACCTTGCATGACCTCGGAGAGGTCAAAGGGCAAATATGGCCCCTGGGATCCGTGAAAGAGTATCGCAGAAAACTTTTCTGAGCAAGCCGAGCATTTTGAATCGTTTTTGTGACTTTTAGATCATAAGACAGCTTTTTCCCATGCCTTTTCAATGGGAGAGGTCACCTGACCTCAAGTCACGAAATCGAAAAATCCCGGATATACGCCTTGTAGACCCTGGAGGGGTCATGAAATGTAGGAAGTTTCAAATCGATTGACTTAGAATTGTAGCTCTTATAGAGCTCAAACGTTGAAGTGAGGTGACCTTGGTTGACCTCGCCTGGTAGCCTGACCTTGGGTGACCTGGAGTAAACAATTTCAGGGATGGTGGGAAAGTGATGGGGTGAGAGGTAGAGCCTTCAACCGCGGTGCTGCGCTTCATCGTTTTTCTGTTATCCCGGAAAAACCTTAGGGGGCCATCGATGCCCCCGGTGGGGCGAGGGTTAACATCCATAGTAAATGCTATTCTACCCGCTGTGAAGCTGCAGCGAAGCTTGGACTCCACTCTGTCCAGGTAGCAGCGCTGTTTGTAAGGTGAGCCGGGACAAACACTAGTAACAGCGTGATTATGCGCTACAAATGACAATTTATCCAAGGGATCCCCACAGGCTGATACTATGGGTCAAAGTGAGTTGTTAGGCTTATGCGTTTTGGGTAAGCCGTATATCTCGGCTGTCCTTGACTGTAGGATTGATGGATTGGATAAGCTTCCGTAAGTTTTTCTTTCATCCTGTTTTTTTAATGCTTGCGGCAGTTTTATCATGCTTTTTCGTAGGGTTAGTGCTAATACGCTGATAGTCTCCTACAATCGCTTCTCTGAATGTGATCTTCCTTATCCATTATTACTAAACCTTTGCATTTATCTGAGAGCTTTATCACAGTTTTCATATTCTTTTCAGTAGTTTTACCATCTGAATATCATTTGTGGCGTGGTTAGGTGGTGTTTTGCCCTTATGGTGAATTTCAATGATCATCACTATCTGCTTGAAAGTCTACAGTGCGTGCTCAGTTGCTATGCCTGCTCTTGGTGGTTGGCATGTAGGTGTGTCACTGAACCTGGGAACTAGTTTTGTTTCTCGTGTGCCCTGTTTGGGCTTGTGTGTGGGCACGGGTGTTTGGTGTGGTGTTGGCTGAGTGTGATTCAGGAGGCGGGAGTCGCGGAGGCGGATTCGGTGGCTCGTCTGTTTTTGGGCGGAGAGCTCGTCTTTGTCTCTCCTCCACTTATTCCTTCCATATTATAGCAAATGTCCCGCCCTCTAAACTTGCCTCAACTTTTTCCAGTATCCATGTGCTAATGTATCGCGTAAGAGCAAAGTTGGGTCCCTTTTCCAAAACATTAGAAAGTGTGTTACTAATCGTCTGACGGCTTAGGTTGAGGAATTTTACCGGTGTCGTGTTTGTATTGGTGTCTGGGCTATGGTCAACACTGACGTTTTGATCGGCATTAGGGGTGTTATCGTTAAGCGGAAGTGACTTAAGAACATTTTCATCACTTTCCATTGCATTAAACCGTTCATCCTCAATCCTATCGAGTTGACTTACGTGAAGTGGATTAGAGTCACGTAGATAATTCTACATTTTACTTCCACTCGTCCTATCCAAACTAAAACAACCATTATACACTCACAGTCACTTAGCGTCATTCGCCTGGGCTCAGACCTGCCTACTATCTATGTCGAACAGATACCCAGCTAAACTCATCAAAAACATACAAAATGCTGCCAAATATAAGCCACGTTTACAACGCAGCAAGAACCAGAACAGGAACACAACTTCCACCTCTCTCCCATACATTGATGAGCAGCTCACCCACAAAATCACCACCGCAGCCAAATCCCCAGGCCTAGACATTACAATAGCCTGCAAGAGCGACGGGACACTCTCAAATATCCTCAAAACGTCATCACTGCAGCCACCACCATGCCCCAAAGGTCACAGTAAATCACGCAGCACGTGCAACGCCGGGTTTCCGGGAAAGTGCCACACCAAAATTACACTATATCTTATCGCATGCCTACTTTGCAACATGTTTCATATAAGGGAAAAACTCGCCAAATTCGAGCACGCTTCATGGAGCATTTAGGACACGCTAGGAGAAAAGAAGAGGGTAAGTATCTGGGAGACAACACCATATTGCATCACCCCACTACACGCATCACAGACAAATACTGTTCAATGCAAATCCTTCATGTTTGTAAAGACTTGGCAGGATGCAAAATAAACAATCTATAGAAATCCCAAAAACCGTAAACCACACATTAATAAACAGTTCTCCTCGTGGCACCTCCTACAGCCCGTACCCTACACATACACTTACACCACACCACTACACATACACACTTACACCATTTACCCCACACATACACGCGCCCCACTGGGGGAGAAATTCCGAGATTCGCCCCTGCTCCTGGTTTTCCCCAGATAACGCAAAAATGAAAGGACGCAGAGCAACAAAACTTACAGTACCTTATTCCTGATTAATTTTACGCATCTGACTAATTTTTTAGGTCGGGCCATGTCAGGTCAAGGAGCTATCTAACGTCAAGCGACCCGACCTCAAAACCTAAAATCACGAGTTTGAAGCGGCGCCTAAGGAACATCTGCCAATCGATCAATTTGAAACTTTTACAATATAATAAGGTCATTGGGGTCTAGATATCTCCTATGTCAGAATTTCGATATTTTTCACCTAAGGTGGGGTCAATTTTTTGGTCACCCCATTATAAGTCTATGATGAAAAATTGAAATGTCGTGTTTTCAGTGCATGCTGGATAGATAAAGCTGAAAATCCTCACACCGTGTATTCTTACAATTATCTTGACCATAAGGTTAATTTTTTGACCATCTGTCCTCCCAAAGGTCATGTCAGGTCACAGGAGCATACCGTAATTGTTTTGCCAATAATTGCTCACTGAATTTAAATAAAGCTTCCATTTTGCTTGCATTGTGATTATATTGTCACGGGGAGTCGATTGATATGCAATATGACCATACTAGGTCAACCTGTGACCCTGACCTAGCTCAAAGTCAGGCCATTTTCACAATTTGACCTAGCAAGGGCATATTTTTTTCTCATTTTTTTATATCTAATCACGAGCACAGTAACATGCACAACGCACAATGACTAATGGTAACTAACGCACACGGTAAGAAGCAGCAGAACCCGCCCGGCCAGCTCCACCCCGGAGCCGTCCTCTGTGACATTTCAGTTAGCAGCGAGCACGCACAGAAAGAATATTGCACAACGTGTTAATGATGAAAGGCACAGCTCACAGCAATTGAAACTTCACAATATAACTTTTTTGGGAAGGCTTTCTTCGCCGCTAATTCAGATCGAATGCTTACATATGTATGCCTGAAAACGTTTATGGAAAACTGAACATCTGCATGACCAATCACACTGGTGATAATGACACACAGCCTGGTTGCAATTTGATGGCGGCCATCATAAAAAACTTGCACACTTAGCATAATCGTGTTCCCTACTTCACACCAGCTCCAATGACTGGCCTCTGACATTTTGCCATTTACCGACTGGACTACGTCTCTCGCCACTGTTTTCCATCAAAACTGCTACCTCTTCACATTGCTTATCTCGGCGCAGAATCCGCTTGACATGCTCAGAGACCACCTCCCTTGCGTAATATATATTTTACTACGATAATGACATGGCTTATAAATGGGTCCCTAACACCGAAGAGAGCTTGCCGATCAGTAAAAGTGTCGTTCACCCCCCTCGCCCCAATAGCGACCAACCACTCATTTACAGTGTTCCAAAATTGTTTGACGATTTGACAATCCCAAAATTTATGTACTATCGTTTCCTCCCTGATTTGGCGTCGCCTGCAGGTACTGGTCTCTTCCACTCCCATTTTATGGAGCAACATGTTACCTCAATGCTAGTAACTATTTTATAATGTAGGGCTCTGTATCCACTACACCTAGTTATGCTAATAACGTTTCTGAAAATTTCTGACCATTCTAGGTCCTCACCAAGTCTTAAGCCCCATTTTTGCACCCATTTGTGCGTGTGTTCCTTTCGCAGATCCTGTAATAGTATACTATAGAAACATTTAGAGGTCACGGTTTCGTTAAACAGGTACGCCACTATAGGGTGAATTATGGGCGACGGCAGTTTCCTCCGTTCGCTCTCCCTCCACGCCTCTGGCAGACTATCTATTAATCCAACATAATCCAAGAATGTACCCGGCATGTTGAAAATTTCCCTAGCTTGCTCAAAGCTCAAAATTCTCCCGTTTTGATCCAACAAATCATTCAAAGTTCTCATGCCCCGATTGTACCAAGAGCGGTGAATTCCACGACAGAACTTGGTTGCGTCTGAGAACCAGAGATTGCATGCGCTTAACTGTTCGGGTTCTAAAATAAATGACTCGGCTAGTCTGCTGAGGGAGACTAATACATCCTTCCAAAATTTGTTTTGAGTATCTGAAGCCTTTCGTCGCAATGCTTTGGAGCCTCTGTCCCATAAGAAGGGGGCGCGGTAGTGGAGTGGTCAGCGTAGCTGGCTTCCATTCAGCCGACCCGGGTTCAAGGCCCGGCGGCTTCCCTGAACAAGGAGCAAGCTGGCTCCCCGAGAAACCCTTCCAACAGGGAAAGAGTTGGCGACGCCATATGACCCTGGCAGTTGGTGCGTCGATAAGCCCCAAAAATTATTATTATTGTCCCATAAGAAGCTACCTCTACTGATAAACTCACGAAACAGTGTGACCCACGAGTGACTGGACCCCATTTCTCTCTTAGCCCAAGTTGACTTCAATGCGGCAATATAAGAATAAATTTCAATCATACCCAATCCACCACTGCAAACTGGCACTATATTGCTTTTACGAGCAATCCTGTCTCGCTTTCCTCCCGACAGAAACCTAAAAAGTGTTGTTTTCAACTCGCTTACAAACCTGTCATCTGGGTTGGGTAGGGTCGTGGACAAATATGTAAGCTTGGATGATGATTAATGCTTGGATGATGAGTAATGATTTTATGATAATCACCCTACCATTCAGCGACATATTTCTTTGTTGCCAACTCCTAATGGTACCTTTTATTTTAGCCATCTTGGTGTTAAAATTATTTTTACACATCTGCTCTTCGTTATTTTCAAAATTTATTCCAAGAACCTTCATTTTATCCACCCAACAAAGTGATAACTTAGGACAAATTGGTTCTCCATCGATGTCAGCCCCTACCCACATTGATTTGGTTTTTTCGATATTTGGGATCAAACCTGAGTATTTGGCGAACCGTCCCAGATCGTGGATTAATGCTCTACAGCTGTTGACTGTCCCATCCAACAAGCATAATGTGTCATCCGCATAGCATGACACTTTGTATTGAATTCCACCAATCCTGATACCTTTCACCTCCTGGTTGTCTTCTATTTTCAAAATCAGACATTCTATTACCAAAAGGAACAGATAACAACTCAAGGGATCCCCCTGACGACAAGATCTTTCCAACGTAATTGTCTCAGAGAGGTGCCCGTTATATAAGACTCTGGCTTTTGATTCATCGTAGAGCAATCGGAACCAGCGTACCACTTCTGGTGGAAAACCTCGTCGGCGTAAAACTTCCACCAGAAATCTCCAGCTGACAGCATTAAAGGCACCCTCTATGTCCAAGCTAACGAACAATCCAGTCCTTTGGTGATCTTTTAAATATTCGGCAATATCTAGCATCATACGAATATTCCCTCCTATGTATCTGTTCTTCATGAAACCAGTCTGACTAGCTCCTATAAGGCCACCTAGAAACTTTTTAAATCGATTCGCAATTGCCCCTGAAATTATTTTGTAGGCAGTGTTCAGCAAGCTTATCGGCCTATAAGAGTTGATCAAATTCCTCGGTTTATTCGCTTTTGGTATCAATGTTATGATCCCATCCATAAGAGTAACCGGCAGTTTTCCTTCTTCCCAGCTTTCTAGAATCATTCAAAAAACAATTTCCCTTAAGTCAATCCAAAAGAACTTAAAAACTCAGGTGAGAAACCATCACTTCCAGGCGATATATTATTTCGCATCTTACTCAGCACAAAGCTTACTTCCTCTTTACTTAATGGCTCGGCCATAATCTGGTAGTCACTTCCACTCAACTGTTTCATCTCTATATCTCTAAAGAAATCATCGTAGTCACACTCTACATCGTGACACTCGAAAATATCCTTAAAGTGTTGCACGATATTTTTCATGATCTCTGTCTGATCATAAACCTCCGACGAATTATTCTGTCTCAGAGCCGGAATAATTTTACTCATGTAATTTCTTTTTTCCAAAGACAAGAAATATTGCGTTGACTTCTCAGCCTGGTCATACCATTTCGCCCGGGATCGAATAGCTAGGCCTTGATGATGATGATGTTTCCGGCACTCGGCAGCTGCCATATGGGAGGCGCCTCGTCAGAGGCGTCCCAGCCGCCGGATGAAGGCCGCCAGCCGAGGCGGATCACCCAGCGCCTCTTGAATTGTCGGGTCGTCCCGGCCAAAGACATTCTGACGGAGAAGAGCTCGCGCTGGGCATTCTGTTAAAAGGTGCTGCATTGTTTCCTCGTCCTCCCCGCACTCCGGACACGTGCCATTTGGTGCCAGCCCCACCCGGTGCTGGTAACTGCGGAGGAGAAGAGAGTGGCCCGTCCGCAGCCTGGCCACTTCGGTGGATTCTAGGCGGGAGAGGCCATGTTTGTCCCCTAGGACCACTCTCTTGGTGCCGTTTTCCTCCGCATATCGGGTGGTGCTGACACTTTCAGTCCACAAGCTGTGCGCGTGGCGCCTTATGCAGCTGTTCGCGGAGTTAAAATCAATCTGGGTGGAACCCTGGTCCAGTGTGGCAGCGGCACGCGCCACTTCGTCGGCGAGCTCGTTTCCCGGTAAGCCAGCGTGGCCCGGGACCCATTGAAGGGTTAGGTGGATGCCCATGCTGGCCAGGGTCGAGAGTTGGTGCCAAACCGAGCCTGCCAAGGCATCGGATTGAGCGTGCGGGCCCTCCGCCAGGCGGGTTAGGGCGGACTGCGAATCAGTGCAGACTCGCACTTCTCTCGGTCGACACTCGGCTGCGATCGTCAACAGATGGCGCAGGGCCGCATCCAGGGCAGCTAGTTCTGCCCGGAAACTGGACGTGTAGCGGCCGGCAGGGACTCTGATCCGCTTCACAGAGTTGTTTTCCCTGAGTACCACTGCGCCTCCACCGCCATGCTCAGTGCCACTTGTCGCGGATCCATCCGTGAAGATTGAGATATCCGCTGGCGGGAGCGCAGCCAGAGTCCTTTCCGCCGCCGCGAGTCGTGCTTCTGGAGGGTCCGTCTTCTTCGTCTGGACGACTAGTTTCGTCCGAATGTCGATATTCGGGGATGGAGTCTCCCATGGCGCGACCTGCGGTGTAACCTGCAGAGGCTCCACGGGAAAAGCGGCTAGGCCTGCCTCTGCGGAAACTGCCAGGCCGGTCTCGGCCCATCCGCGGTCCTGCTGTAGCCTCAGGCTGGGTCTCTCCGCAAGCAAGAGCGGTTGTAGCGGGTCGCCCGGAAGGTCGCGGACGTGCCGCTGCACCGCGATGGCCGCGAGCTGCTTTCGTCGTATGCTGAGAGGCATGACGTCCGCCTCTCGCTCCAGAGCGGCCGTCGGCGTCGACCTCAGGCAGCCAGTTATCGTCCTGCAGGCCTGTCGCTGTACGACCTCGAGGCGTTCTAGGTTAGAGCTCGCCACCCCAGGCATCCAGCCACCGGCCGCGTAGTCTGCACAGGATCTGATGAACGCGAGGTACACCAGCCTGAGGTCGGACGCCGCGGCGCCCCAGGACTTGCCACTAAGCGCCCGTAGCGCCCCACTCCTCTTCTTCATTTTGCACCTCAGGTTCTCGATATGGTGGCGGAAGGTCAGCGTCCGGTCGTACGTGACCCCTAGGAATGTCGGGGTCGCTTCGTGGCTTAGTCGAGCAGCGCCGAGGGTCAGGTTGCACTCTCGTCTGGCCTCTGCTGGGTCGAGCGAGAAGAGGGTGCCAACTGTCTTCTCTTGGCTTATGGTTAATTTCCACTCTTCCGCCCAGGCCGTAAGGCAATCCAGAGCTCTTTGGACTCGTCGCTCTGCCGCAGCGACGGTCCGGTCAGTGGCCCAGATTGCCAGATCATCGGCGAACAGCGAGGTCTGGACGCCAGGTGGTAGGTGCTCGATGAGGTCATGTAGGTCAATAGCTAGGCCTTCGATGTAAGGTTCTGGTATTTCCTTAAGTTCTTTTTCTTTTCTTTTAACCCTCGCCCCACCGGGGGCCATCGATGGCCCCCCTAAGGTTTTTCCGGGATAGCAGAAAAACGACGAGGCGCAGCACCGCGGTTGAGGGCTCTACCTCTTACTGCATCATTTTCCCATCATCCCTGAAATTTTTTACCCCGGGTCACCCAAGGTCAGGTCACCAGACGAGGTCAACCAAGGTCACCTCACTTCACCTTTAGAGCTCTGTAAGAGCTACATTTCAAAGTCGATCGATTTGAAACATCCTACACTTCATGACCCCTCCAGGGTCTACAAGGTGTATATCCGGGATTTTTCGATTTCGTGCCCTGAGGTCAGGTCACGAGGCGACCTCTCCCATTGGAAAAGCATTGGGAAAAACTATTTCATGATATAAAAGCCACAAAAATGCTTGCAAATACTCAGACAGCTCAGAACAGCGTTTTTGGACACCCTTTCACGGATCCCAGGGGTCATATTTGCCCTTTGACTTTTCCAAGGTCATCCAAGGTCACCAGAGGTCAAAAACAGTATTTTGACAATAACTTTTGACCTAATTGAGCTAGAGCGGTGAAACAAACACCATCGTGTTTGTCTTGTCACTGGCTTTCATTTGATATACGGCAAGGTCACTTTTTGACCTTTCGTGACCTCAGGTCATATTAGGTCACGAGGTGACCTCTGGCGGTCAAACCACTGGCGGGAGGTCTTTACGTTCCACATAGCGGAAAAAGTACTGGCAATTTGCTATCAAATGTACTTTATCAGGCCTCAATAGCTCTAATGACATAAGAGTTATGCCCAGTTTGCTTAATCATTGCATATTTGAGTGAAAATAGCCGATCTTGACCTAATTTGACCTCTGGAGGTCAAACCATTGACCTGAGCACTAAAACATGCGAAGTAATTTCTTACTGAATTCACGCGAGCTGTCTATTGCACTTTGCAGATTTGCGCTAACGCCCATATTTTCGGAGTTAGAGGGGGGCCATCGATGGCCCCCCGGTGGGGCGAAGATGGCGCCGGACCCCCGGTGGGGCGCGGGTTAAGCATATCAAGCGTGTCCACATCCGGATTTTCAGTCACAGCTTCCTCTAGTCGTTGAATGTCCTGTACAACATTTTCCGCTGCTATTCTGCGCATTTTCTTTTTCCGGATACTATACGTAATGCACTCGCCTAATCTTTCTGTGCGAAGGAAGATTTCCAAAAAGTGTAGACTGTAGACTGGAATGGCATATTGAAAGGCCGTGCTCTTTACTGTCTGCTTTATGAGTTCAACAAACACGCCATCTGTAAGCAGAGACGCGTTGAACTTAAAAACCCATCTGCCTCGTACTTTGGAACTGATGCTGACGTCGAGTGCTATCATGGAACGATCAGTTCTGTATCCCGGCAAGATGCTTACTTGGGTTACTCTTCCACTTAAGCTTTTTGTTATAATGAAAAAGTCAAGCCGTGCTTGCTTAATTACTGGTCGTCGTGCTCGCCAGGTGTATCTACGAGCATTTGGATTTCTTTCCCGGAAAATATCCGTGAGTTGATGCTCATTCATAATATCCACCACCTTGAGATGAGATCTTACATTATTGTGTCGTACGTAGTTATAAGAATCTAAATGTTGCTCCAGGACAAGATTCCAGTCTCCCGCTAGTATAATGGGAATATTGTCTTCGATTTCTGATAAATATTCTGCAATGTCGTCAAAAAAATCCAGGTTTATCCGGATTTGGTGCATAAATATTTATGAGAACCGTTTCGAAAAAGCTGTTGATGGTAGCTTTTGTCATAATGAGGTTACTGTCATCGGCCATGACAGTGCTATTAAACTTAATCGCCACATTTTGAGTTAAAATAGCCGCTCCTCTAGCATTGTTAGCGAAGGGAGCCACAAGAATATCCCTTCCCCAGCTGTTTCGGAAATTATTAGTTTGATTTACTGAACAGTGAAGATCTTGTAACGTGATGATATTAGAGTTGGACTGCCTGAACTTATTGAAAACGTCCATTCGCTTCTTCCAGTCGGCAAGTCCTCTGCAATTCATAGCGCATAGCCTAATCTTATCCATCACGCGTGTTCAAATCAACCGAAGTGCTGATAACAGCATACTTCATGTACTTGTGCTTGTCTAACATCTGGGCTTTGTTCAAAATATCATACGTTATGCGTTCCATCGCAAGTTTGAAATGACAGAAGTGAAAGATGAAAAAACGTCCAAGAACACAAGCTTTAGGTTTTTAAAAAGCTAAAGTAATCAGTTCCAACCGAAAGAGTAAGCCAACCACAGCAAACAGAACAACAATAACTAAATCTGAAGCTGAGCAGTTCCCAAACAACTAATGTTGGCCGAGATTACAAATAAAGCTGCGCGCCTCCACATCCTTACAGCTCGCACCACCACTGCGGTGGCACTGTGCACTGGCACGAGTCTCGCCTCCCCTCCATCCCCGCCCCAAAACACCGCACAGCTCCCCGCACGCGCCGACCCGGGCCATGCCAGGCCGGCCGGTGCCGCCAGCAGCCCGCACGCGAGCCGCCCCGCGCTGCGGGACACACCAATGTACCGCACATCCACAGTCAATGGGCGCACTCAGGAAAAATTGAAATACGTACTCAACTGATGCCATTAGGTTTAACTTAAACTGATAACTTCCTACCAACACCTTCTGGAGATCCTTCTGCACTTAACAATAAGGGTAGCCAAATCTGGTGAAGACACAGTATAACTTCTTTTGCTTCTTAAGTTCAAAAAGGCGCTTGAAAATGTCCCTATGTTTCGGGATAAGACTCTCACTGATGAATAGTTCATCACCACCCGTCTTACCCTTCAGGTCCATCCGGTTGTAGTGGCGGAGGGAGCCAGGCCCGGCTTGTACGAATCTGCAGAGCAGCACCTGTGCACCGATACGCCGCACCTCCGCCAGGTCCTTCCCGTCTACCTCCGCCCTCGGGAAGGCCCGCCGTATGACGCCGAAGGCTGTGCGGCGCAGGTCCTCCGACGTGGAGTCATGGGCGGAGTCAGTGCGGGGTCTCGGCGGGACGGCGTTGCCGGGAGTATGAGCTCAGGTGCTCTGCACTCCATTTCGCGCAGCTCGGCCTCCTCTTGCACCATCTTGATGGTGTTTTGTGACTTCTCTACTTCCGCACTTAGTTTTTCCACAACAATATCCCTTTCGTTGGTGTGCTTCTCAACCTCCTCCATTATCTTCTCTAGAGATGCTTTTACTTGATCTATTTTGGTTTCCATTCTCTTAAGCGTTAATGCAAACTCTTCCTTAATATCTTGTACTAGCGCTTCCCTCTGCTCTCGATTCTCTTTTCTGATCAAATGCATCAGAGCATCGAGCTTTCCCATAAGTGAACTTTCCCCTCCAATCGATCCAGTCGATTCACGCGACCTCTTGCTTTGTGGCCGCACAGAGGTGTCAGTCGCTTCAATTCATTGCAGCATAGTTCTGACAGATGTTTGAACTTGACGCGGTGCTGACTCTGTGGCTTCAAATACCTCATTAAGGTCACTGTCGTTCATGGTTTCTCAACTTGATTTCCGTTGTCTTTGACTCCAGTCCTTTTTGCTCAGTACACTGTCACCATAAGACGCAATAAATCACTGTTTCCTTCACGATTTGGAAACTTTTCTACATCACTCGTAAACGCTCCAAGAAATCACCAGCGTTCATGGCATGGTTGGCTCCAACGGTTGGGATTCACTACTCCATACCGGTGACAGCCAGAAACACAGCGGCCAGCGGAGCGCACTCGGACACGCCCGCCCCCGCCCGCGGTCAGGGCCGCTCTCAGCAAGGGCATATTATACATCATTCGAGTTGCCACGATGGGAAAATCCAATCATGCATAAATATTTTCTCTAGCTCCACTGAGTAAATATCTAGAGGTGGAAACGTAAACCGCCCTGTTGTAATCCTTTGGAACATTCTTTGACTTATACTGACCTCAATATTGACCTGACATAAAAATGTTTCGTATAATTAAGCTTTGTATCCTCAAGAGCTTTCGAACGCCGTCCATAATTTTTATTTAGCTTTCCTAGGAAATAAGATACGGAGGGGGGCGAAATACGCCCCCCCAGCGGGGCGTGTCACGATAGGGACCCCAGCGGGGCGGGTGTTTAACCACATGGCACCAAACCACCACGTATTCATCCCTGATGATTTTTTAGTCGAAGTTACATTCATAATTTTTTGCAGATGTTACAGATATGTAACAGATATGTATTGTATGTACAAATATGTACAGATATGTAACAGATATGTATGTTACAGGGAGAGTGCGAAATCCGGGAGTTCGCGAACTCCCTAGGGATTTCGCGAAATCACTGACCAGCCAGGGAGTTCGCGAAATCCCTAGGGAGTTCGCAAAATCCCTGGGTGACCAGGGAGTTCGCGAAATCCCTGGACTTAGAAGTCAGGGAGTTCGCGAAATCCCGGATAAACACTCAGGGAGTTCGCGAATTCCCTGACATTTAGTCAGCTCAAGGATGACTAGCTAGGATTGCGGACTATTGTTCTTATGATTTATTTTAAACAGTAACCGGACATTTTCCGTGAAAATCACGTATAAGCGAGGCTTTAAGCTAAATATTAGGAAGGTTTTAAGCTAAATATAAGGAAGGTCATAATTGTATTGTTGAGGTCGTAGCGATACATTTATCGAGTTTCGCTTATCAATATTGTACTGCAATGTAAAAGTTCAGTTGCTGCTGATTGCAAATGTGGATCACGGGACAGAAAGACACTGGTCCCTGGCGGTTCCAAAACGCCCTGGTCCACTCCTGAAATTGGGTTTCCACACACTCCCCCACAGAATACACCTTCGCCTTCACTGTGATTTGGTACTTGGTTATTTTATATTCATGATATATTTCATACGCGGATTTAGGGGGACAAAGGGGGGTAGGTACCCCACCCCCCCGATCGACCCTCGGCACCCCCTGAAATGGTCACGGCGCCACTCTGAAATGTCGCTTACCACCCCCGTCCCTAGGGATGTAAAAATCGGCGCTCACCGATAGGATTTTGCGCCCACCTGATAGGTTTTTCCGGTCAAAAAAGGCACTCCCCTGGTCCGGATGGTGCCCCGCCCTCTCCCCCCGGGAAGATGCCCCCCCCGATCGGCAATCTTGGATCCGCGTATGATAGATCTGTATATTTAACCCTCGCCCCACCGGGGGGCCATCGATGGCCCCCCTAAGGTTTTTCCGGGATAGCAGAAAAACGACGAGGCGCAGCACCGCGGTTGAGGGCTCTACATCTCACTGCATCATTTTCCCATCATGCCTGAATTTTTTTACCCCGGGTCACCCAAGGTCAGGTCACCAGACGAGGTCAACCAAGGTCACCTCACTTCACCTTTAGAGCTCTGTAAGAGCTACATTTCAAAGTCGATCGATTTGAAAATTCCTACACTTCATGACCCCTCCAGGGTCTACAAGTTGTATATCCGGGATTTTTTCGATTTCGTGCCCTGAGGTCAGGTCACGAGGCGACCTCTCCGATTGGAAAAGCATGGGGAAAAGCTATTTCATGATATAAAAGCCACAAAAATGATTGAAAATACTCAGACTGCTCAGAACAACGTTTTTGGACACCCTTTCACGGATCCCAGGGGTCATATTTGCCCTTTGACTTTTCCAAGGTCATCCAAGGTCACCAGAGGTCAAAAATAGTATTTTGACAATAACTTTTGACCTAATTGTGCTAGAGCGGTGAAACAAACACCATCGTGTTTGTCTTGTCACTGGCTTTCATTTGATATACGTCAAGGTCACTTTTTGACCTTTCGTGACCTCAGGTCATATTAGGTCACGAGGTGACCTCTGGCGGTCAAACCACTGGCGGGAGGTCTTTACGTTGCACATAGCGGAAAAAGTACTGGCAATTTGCTATCAAATGTACTTTACCAGGCCTCAATAGCTCTAATGACATAAGAGTTATGCCCAGTTTGCTTAATCATTGCATATTTGAGTGAAAATAGCCGATCTTGACCTAATTTGACCTCTGGAGGTCAAACCATTGACCTGAGCACTAAAACATGCGAAGTAATTTCTTACTGAATTCACGCGAGCTTTCTATTGCACTTTGCAGATTTGCGCTAACGCCCATATTTTCGGAGTTAGAGGGGGGCCATCGATGGCCCCCCGGTGGGGCGAAGGTGGCGCCGGACCCCCGGTGGGGCGCGGGTTAATATTATACATATGCAGTGCATGGAGTCAGCATAACTAACCAAGTATTCAATAAAAAGTGGTCTACGCTATCACCACCTTTCATAATTATGTGACGCTACGGTTATCTTATGTCAAATCTACATCACAGAATAGCGTTACGGTATTTTATGTAGGTTGCATTATTATGGAATTTTATCTACGGATACGATAAAGAAAATGGTACGAAATCCATGGCTTGATCACTAGAATAAATCTGGGTATAACACAGTTCAAGAAATGGCAGAAATATTTGCGCTACTGAAAAATGGTATAAATGCTCGGCAATGGCGCAATGCACTTACTTTTGAGCAAACCACACCATCCGAAAAAGAATATGCCCGACGCTCACATTTTTGAAAACTTATCACGTGTCTTTTGGCTGGTGGTGTCGATGAGGTGCCGGTCACCGAGATCAATTGCGAAGCTTATGACTATGCCTTTTGATAGCTTAAAATCATCACAGTCAAAAACTTTTGGTATAAGCCTCAAACTAGTTTTGTGGGATGCAATTTTTAAGACGTGCAATGCCAGGGGTCTGAGCCACCTTCACCCTGACGAGGGGTGGGCTATGCCCCCCCGCCTAAAATCTAAAAACTACGCTAGTTAGCGAAAAAGTAAATGGCGTTACGTAGCACAACCTAAGCTTTAAAGAAAGTGTTCTATACATTCTTTTGTCGGGTAAAATCTGAGGGCATTGGAAGCCAAACAATGTCACAATATGGATATGGTGATATAACTGAAATACAGTTCTTCAGTCCTACCATCTGATGTAGAAGAGATACAATATATAAGGATTTACTATCTGAAGCTTTTCTGCAAGCGACGTCGAATGATTAATAATGTGACTATTCTAGGTCAAAGCTAAGATTTGACCTGACCTTGGATCAGGTTAATATCGAATTGGGTCAGAATGCATATCATTAGAACTGCAGAAACAAGACAACCCCAATGATGCCAAAATATACAATTTAGCTCCGTTCCCAACAAAATTATTATGTTTAGACCATTTACCGATACTTTTCCAACAGTGTCATCATGACTTATAATTGACCTTAGGTCATCGACTTCAGAAATCCTAAAAAAACAGTGTGTACTCAGTCGGCCCTCTATTCAATACGAATTTTAGATTGATAAATTAAGCTGTTCCTTGCTTATGTTGTTTTCTTCTTTTTTTGGAGATGAGGTCACTTGACCTGCACTGATGTCCTGACTGTAATGACCTGAACCGAAAATGTTGACAGGAGTTGTAAAAGGCTTCAGAAAAAACTGTACTGGGTACAGCAGCGCTGCGCGTAGCCGTTTTCAAGGCTTTGCGAAAAACCCAAGGGGTATGGTTACCCAGCCCCCGCCCCGGCCATGCACGTACTCGGTCCGAAGTTGGTCAGGTGCACCAACTGTAAGTACCGTTAGATACAAAATTCTGAAGCGCTTCTTTCCAACTCACTTATCCAGCATCTGCAGAGAGATCATTATCATATCACAAGCCTCATTACTACACAAAAGAGAAATGCTGCTTATCTGATGGCCATTTCGTATTACATTCTGGGTAAAGAAAATACAATAATGCTATATTATTTTTTTGCATTAAGTTCATTAATGTATTCCAAAACTTTGGCCAATCTTTACAGGTACGGTTCGGCTATACTAAGATAAATTTTCAGAACTGCAACAACGAAATAATTATTCTGCAAATTAACTTAGACCATATCTCTGTTTTCAGTTTATCAGTATATCAGAAGTGTTATACAGTTTCAGCTACAGCTGAACATAAGCCGACAACTAAAGTTGTCGGCATAAGCAGGACACGGAATAAAACAATTGTTACGCATATTTGCAATGTGCTATCTCATTGCCTATTGTCATGACCGTGGCTGGAGCACTTAAGCTTGAAGTGCATTTGCTAGCCCGCCGGAATCGACAATAAAATTTCTGAAAGCAGGGGGATGCAAAGCCACCTTTTACATGTTTCCCTCCCTCGTGTGGAGACCGTCAAAAGAGGCTTATTTCGCAGGGCAGCCATTGCTTTTAATGACCATCTTGGACGCCGTCCCGAGGCAGACCCCTACGCTTCGACCTTTAGTAGTTTTAGAGCCAGGGTGAGGAAATATGTTAAAGCTCATCCATTTTAGGCTTCTTATCTTATTTTATGCCGTTTTTTCATGTCTTAATGTATTGCCGTGCTTCTGATGTATTTTCATATGCTTCATATTCATAGCTTCGTGTAAATCTTATATTGAGTGTTTTATATTATTGTTGCAGAAATAGGTTGCATTACATTGTTACACGGTTGCATTGTAAATATTCATTGGCGTGCTGTTTTATTGCTCGACTTCAGCTGTAATTGGGTTTCCACATACCTGTTGCTGATAAACCTGAATAAATGAAATAAATGAAAATGAAATGAAAGCCTTGGCAATGGTCAAACGATGACAGGCGTGCCGCTTCTTACACCGAGAGCTTTTTCGAGGCCGACACGTCCTCCTGTATCAAAATATTGCTATTTGAAAATTTGTGGACGTCCGTAGTACATTATAACATAGACATAGCTAAAATATACCTTTGTGAAAGTATATCAGTTCTTTGTCCGTTTCTTACGGCACAATACTTCCCATCAGGAGTTTGCTTTTGAGAAATCAAGATATTCATTACAGATGACAATGAAAAAAGTAATGGCATCTCTAGTTTGTTTTAAGCCCCCCCTCTCCACACCTACGGTTCATATTGCATAAACCATGCACCTCGAGGAAGGCTAGTGACTCGAATAGTTCGTCAGCGGGCACAAGGATCCGGTGTGAGGTGGAGCGGAGGGTGTAAAATTAATTTTCAAAAAATAAATATCAGGCCGACATACATAAAATCAAGCAAAACACAACATGGAAAGAGAAAACATGGACGGGGAGTGTAAAACCGGATCACTGAAGGATCATTCTTCCGATTTAAACTATATGACATATTGGCATGTTAGGGATTTCGCGAAATCCCTGAAAAGCATTCAGGTAGTTCGCGAAATCACTGAAGTTTCAGTGAGTTCGCGAAATCCCTAGGGAGTTCGCGAAATCCCTGGTCGGCCAGTGATTTCGCGAACTCCCTAGGGATTTCGCGAACTCCCTGGCTGGTCAGTGATTTCGCGAAATCCCTAGGGAGTTCGCGAAATCCCGGATTTCGCACTTTCCCTGTAACATGTATACAGATATGTATCGTACAGATATGTGAGTGTAGTTCTTGCAGCGTGTAGTTTTTAGATAATATTGCTTAGGTAATAAATATGTGGTAAAGTCGTCATACTGTATTCTGTGCGAGATGTTAACCCTCGCCCCCACCGGGGGCCATCGATGGCCCCCCCCAAAAGTTTTTCGGAATAGCAGAATCACAACGAGACGGAACACCGCGGTTGAGGGCTCTCTCTTTCACCCCATCATTTTTCCGACATCCCTGAAATTTTTACCCCGGGTCACTCAAGGTCAGGTCACCAGGCGAAGTCAACCAAGGTCACCTCACTTCAACTTTTGAGCTCTATAAGAGCTACATTTCTTAATAGATCAATTTGCAATTTCCTACACTTTATGCCCCCAAGAGTCTACAAGGTGTATATCCGGAATTTTTCAATTTCTTGACCTGAGGTCAGGTCATGAGGTGACCTCTCCAATTGAAAAAAACGTGGGAAAAGCTGTATTATGACGTAACAGTCATAAAAACGACTGGAATACTAAGCTTACTCAGAAAAGCGTTTTCGGTCACCTTTTACGGATCTCAAGGGCCATTTTTGCCCTTTTACACTCTCCGAGGTCATCCAAGGTCACTATTAGGGGTCAAAAACAGTATTTTGACAATAACTTTTGACATGATTAAGCTAGAGCGATGAATCAAACATCATCGCGTTGGTCTCGTCACTGGCTTTCATTTGACATACGGCAAGGTCAATTTTTGACCTTTCGTGACCTCAGGTCATATTAGGTCACGAGGTGACCTCTGAAAGTCAAACCACTGGCAGGAAGTCATTACGTTTCACATAGCGGACAAAGGTCTGGGAGTTTCCTATTAAATCTACTTTACTAGATCTCAATAGCTCTAATGGCACAAGAGTTATGCCCAGTATGCTTAATCATTGTATGTTTTAGTGAAAACAGCCTATTGTAACCTAACTTGACCTATGGAGGTCGAACCATTGACCTGAGCGCTTAAACATGCAAGTAATTTCTTACTGAATTCACGCTAGCTTTCTAATGCACTTTGCAGATTTTCGCTAGCCCCTATATTTTTTAGTTAGAGGGAAGGGGCATCGATGGCCTCCGGTGGGGCGAAGGTGGCGCCGGACCCCGGTGGGGCGCGGGTTAAGAAATGTACTTACATGTACCTGCATGCTGTTCGCCTAAAATTCACCTTGTATTTAAAAACCATCGCTATCAATTACTTTTAAATTCAAACCTTTTTTCTGACGAAGACACGGTTTCGAAAGATAATAATATTTCGAAATTGGCGAGTTATGGTTTTGCCAATCATAATATACTCTTTGGCGTTTTCAACTACTTTAGATTATCAGCGATTTTCGGTTAATTTTATACATCATAATCATCATGAATAGCACACTCAAAACGACATTTCGAACTATTAAAATTTATCAAAATGGTCACAATATAAAGTGAAAGTTGACGGAGTAAAAAAGTGAGCAGAATGCTACAGTTTTGGATATTTTTTTTTAATTGTGAACTGTTTTAAGCCAAGTTCCTTTTGCTCTACCCCTTAGTGCTATGCATCGAAAGATGGTGAACTGAAGAATATTTTGGTTTGAAACTATATTTTCTCCAAATTTTCCGTAGGCTTTCATATTTTTGTGACATCCGTGAGACAGAAATGTGTTCTATATCTGAGACATTGTCATACGTTAGGTTAATCACCGGAGCAAAAAGAGAACCCCAACAGCAAAACTCCACGAGGAGCTTGGGTGGACCTTATTAGCTGTGCGACGCAAAATACACAGGCTACGTGAATTTCAAAAACTAAAGCTCCCGAATTCACTCGCCTACAATTACGTTAAGTCCATTGTTCCGAATACGCGATATGCTCACATTGGACGGCCTCTCAGAAATTCACAAACAATATCCCAACCAGAAACCAGAACAACATTATTCCAAAGCTCATTCATTCCAAAAACATCCAGAGATTGGAATAGTCTTCTCAACGAGATCAGAACGACGAACCTTGTCACATTCAAAAGAAAAATTCTCGAGTATTTTGGTGTTAGGCAAGCCACAAAATATTTTGGATTGGGCTAAAAGACTGGAAACAGGCTCCACCCGCAGCTCAGAGTAGGAAACTCATCATTTTTTGCCCACCTCTTCCAAAATATGAACACTCCCTCGCCACAATGCCTCTGTGGGCACCGGACCGAGTCGGTCAAACATTTCGTACTCGAGTGCCCTTTATATGACAACACACGTGCTGAGCTCTTCCAAACTTTAACAAATTTAGGTTTAAACATCCTGAATCTTTCCCCCCAAGTCAAACTAGACACGCTGGTATCCGGCACCGGCCTCGACGTGGATACTGGGAGAGAGGTGGACCACGCTTTCCAAAACTTCTTGACAAAAACGAAGAGATTCTTTTGAGAACTGGAGCGGTTGCGGGGCGCCGGCGCGTGCGGCGCTGGTTGGCGGCCATGGCGGTGGACGCGTCCGGTGGGCCTCCGCCCACAGTGCTGCCCCAGACGGGTCAGGAACTGATTGAGTACTTTTGACATTCCAGAAAATCTATCTATTTTGGTTTTATGTTTGCATGTGAGCATGATTCGAAGTGTTAATGCCAATGTATGTCTGCTGTTTTGTGTTGTTATTGTTGAGAGTGGCGCCAAGAATTAAGCCTTTTGGCTTCTGCGCCAATCGCGAAGTGTATGTGGCCTTACAAAGTGTGAGAATGGAAGAAAATCTATCTATCTATCTATCTCAGGCGCTCAATTTTTTGTCATCCAGGTCAAGTTTGTTTTTGCTTCCGGTGACGGCCTAGGCATTATATTTGATTCACATATCATTATTGTATCATAAGCCCTCACCATTAACGTAAACCTGATCATCATTATCATCATTAGTACATACACCGTGTTCTTGCTTGTCTGCATACACAGTGTCGTCGCATTCATGCACACAAAATATCAGTTCGATGCATTTTCTCGCTGAAGTATTTCCGAATCGTAAAGACAATCCAGGTCATCCAGATCAAGTTGGTCATCATAAGCTATTTCCACTACAATATGCAATGCTTAAAAAACCTGGGTACAGACCTCATGCCAATCTAGCCATTGAGATCTGACAAAGTAAACTTGATAGGAAAATGCCAGGATTTCTCCGCTATGTGATCTCCCGCCAGTGGTTTGACCTCCAGAGGGCACATCTTGACCTAACGTGACCTGAGGTCACGTTAGGTCAAAAAGCGTCTTTGTCGTACATCAAATGAAAGCCAGCGACGAGGCATATACGATGACGTTTAATTCAGCGCTCTAGCTTGATTAGATCAAAAGTTATCATCAAAATACTATTGCTAATCCCTGGTGACCTGTGATGACCTCAGATTAGTCAAAGGGTAAATATATCCGCTGGAATCCGTAAAAAAGTAATCAACAGTGATTTTCGGAGAAATATTAGCATTTGCAATAATAGTTGTGACTTTTAGATCATCCCATGCTTTTTCTATGGAAGAGGTCACCTCGTGACCTGCCTTCATGTCGCCACATAAAAAATCCCGCAGATAAATTTTGCAGATTTGGGATGGGTTATCAAGTGTAAAAAGTTTGAAATCGATCGATCTAAAAATGTAGCTCTGGTAGAGCTCAAAATTTGAGGTGAGGTGACTGACTGACTTCGCCTGGTGACCTGACCTAGTGTGGCCCGGGGAAAAAATTCAGGAATGGTGGGAAAATGATGGGGTGACAGCTGCGGTGCTCACCTCGTTTTTTCTGTTATTCTAGAATAACCATAAGGCAATATCGATGTCCCCGGTGGTGCGAGGGATAATATACGATATGACATTTAAAGGTGATTATTTCACTTTGACTTAAGGTCGCGGTCAGGCAGAGTTCACATTGTGACTGCCGCATATTGTTTGAATTATTGGTCAAGAAGAACATATCGATGTATTTGACTTTTTAGGTCTGAAGGATCCCGCGTTGCAACATATTTCCTAAACGGGCCTACATCTAACCTATATTAGTCCACTGTGATATTACGGGTCAACAGATATGTTTCAAACTCGGCTCAAAAGTAAGAGACGGCAAGCCACTTCCAAACACCGTTTCCATTTTTTCGTATCACTTCCGGTTCCCGAATTAATAGTGGGGAGGGTGGACCGAGCCGACCCCCAGACAGTGGTGGGTACGAAATGGGCCGAGGCTAGACCATTGAACGCGGTAGGCTATGTACCGATGTATTTCCAGAATGTTGCACTCACAGCAAAACTACACTTGCACCGTTCTATCTTGTCCTTCCTATCTATGTGAAACGCAGTTGTCGCATCTGGTGCATCTGGTGTCGTTATTCCATTTGCCCATTACTATCAGTTAAGTGGGCAGACAGAGCTCCGCTCCATGTGCTCCGTGTGTACCTGTACCATGTGTACCATGTGCTCCGTGTGTACCTGTACCATGTGTACCATGTGCTCCGTGTGTACCTGTACCATGTGTACCATGTGCTCCGTGTGTACCTGTACCATGTGTACCATGTGCTCCGTGCGCCTGTTTCTTTCCAGGAGCCCCGTGAGGGAAGACCAGGTTCAATGGCACGGTCAGCTACTCCATGAGCCTGTCATTGAGGGTGTGTTTAAGTGAAATTAGCCTGACCTCATCAGGAGCTCTGAGTCTGCTCTCGTTACGATGGCCTGCTCCAGCATTATGACTGGGCAGCCTCAGTCGTTAAGGTGGTCTGAGGTCACGTGATTTTCCGCTGCAGAATTGCAGCCAGGTGGTCTAAGCACCAGCCCTCCGGGGCCGGGGAGGCCGGGGTGGTCTAAGCACCAGCCCTCCGGGGCCGGGGAGGCCGGGGTGGGCGGGACTCCAGCTGACCACTCCTGCGTCTGCTCAGGTTTACGTAGTGAGTCACTAATTGACATCGAATCTCATACGCCCAACAGGTCTAGAGCCAGCAAGCCAAAATCGTTGAAGCCTGGAAAATACGGTAGGAGTTAGGTCGTAGTGAAGTGATGTTCCTAGATCAAGAACAGCGATGAGGACAGCGAATCCTAGCTAGGTGCGTATGCTCTGTGTATGTGTTGGGTGTGAATATATGTATGGATGGAATCCTCGTGCAATTCATCCAGACCAGACACAGTCCAGATTTGAAATTTGGTCACGATATGTGAACTCACCTGAGTTCACATATGTCGGTTACACACGTATCGAGCAAAACACAACCATGTTCTTGCAAGCCCCTTGTATATGGACGACCTTGAACCGACTTCCACCTCGGCAAGACGAAAGTTAAAAGGAGATACGCCAAAAATTGTATTGTGGTTTCCTGCTATTTTGACAATTTTGATTATGATACTGTCATATGTTAACGGTACCGGTAAAAGGCTGGAACCTGCTTTTGATCTCAATGTTTTCAAAGTTTCAAAGCAATTGTTTTGTGATAAAAGTGTCTGTTCTCCTGTGTTAGTATTTGATTAATTTTACATAGGCTCCATAAATTACAAAATAAATCATTTTGCCCTGGAAAAAGAACATAAAATAATTACTCAAGTCTTCAGTCATTTCGTACCTCAGGTCTTCAGTCCTTTTCTACAAAATTCTCAGGATGACGAAACTTTTGCGTCAGATATGTCACGTGACCCAGGCATGAGAATTCCTGGGTTTCTGATTGGGCAATTGTGATTTCTTTAGAGTCCTATATGTCGGTTTCAAAAGAGTTTTGCAATGTTTTTTCTTCTTAAATAATTATGTATGCAAACGTTTGAGGTTCTAAACCACTTTTTAGGACAGATATGCCCTAGTTCTTAGAGAAATTGAGGCTGCGTCATTTGATTTGTAGAGAGAATTATCGATAAGTCACCGAGAAATGTCGACTTTGAGAGCGATGTTAAGGTACTTGGAGGCTGGATTCGCAAAGATGAGAAAAGGACTCCTGAAACAGTGATGGACAGACGTAACCGACTGGTATTGAGGCCATATTGAAGTTTTGTCAGCGCCACTTATGGTCTCGGTCTGACGAGTGATTCGTAGCCCCACCTTTATGAGACGTGCGTTGGATGCGCTGTGTACTTTATTGTACAGCTAGTCTTGCTAATGGCGCGCATTTCTAATGGCGCGCATTGACGGGGAGGCGGGTACCCGCCCCCTCGGGTTTTTCGGAGATAGTAGTAAAACGGCGGCGCGTAGCGCCGCCGTACTTGGCATACCTTTTCCCTCATCCTTTTTACAACTTCTATGAAAATCTTAAGGTTAGGTCATCTTAGGTCAGGTCACCAGTACAGGTCAAGTGAACCTGACCTCAAAAAAAGTTTAAGATAGCATAAGTCGGAGCAGGGTGAACTTATCCGAGTGAAACTCATATCACATAATGGGCCCACCGAGTTCTCTACAATATGTTCCGGTATTTTTTGATATCGATGACCTAAGGTCAGGTACGAGGCATGACCTCTCTATTGGAAATACATGGGAAAAATGGTTTTTACTGTATAACTCAGTAACAAATAGTGATAGAGCGTTACTTTTACCTGCATTAGACTCATCTTGACTTTGCGGTTCTAATGATATGCATTTTATATAATTTAACCCTGACCTGACCTCAGGTCAGGCCAAATCCTTGATTTCACCTAGCAAGGTCAAATTATATATCATTCGATTTGGCTTGCTGAGAGGATTCATATAGTTCAAGTCCTTTTGCTATATCTTTGCTTGTTCAGATGAAATGGCCAAAAAACTTAATTTACATGTTATTCCTATTACGGCATGTTTTGACCTATCGTGACCTTAAATGTGATCTGACAAAAAATGGTTCAAATAATTTCGATGGAGAAGTGGATGGGCTACCCAACGTCCCTTACCGTTTTTTGTTACCTAGCGTGGTTCTTGAAATCTTAGGGGGCGGGTACCCGGCCCCCTCGTCAAAGCGAAGGTGGCTCAGACCCCCGTCAATGCGCGTGTTAATAGCCCATTTGGAATGCCACTTAGGTCGACACCAGCCGATGTGTTGAAACGGCAGAGTGGGCAATCTACCCTGATGGTAGAAATCAGCTTTAAGTGCGCAACTGCTTCCAACAGTTCATGAGGTTACCTTGAACACGGCAGTCTTTTTTGGGCCACGTTTTGTGCACGGCGGGTTGGTTCGCGCCCGGCGTTTGTTTTGCGATGCCCGTTTCATAATGATAGCGCACGCTTCAGGCAGCGCAGGGCATATTGCGTCACACAGGGTTTTTGTTCGACGGTTCGTGCGTCCTCATTCACAGCATGGCAGGGCTCCTCTCCTGCATCTGCAATCGGCTCACTCTCTGGCCCCGAGCTGATGCTCCAAAAGAAAGCACATCAGAGAGGCATACAGGAGGAAGATGAAGATGCACCTCGACCATCCCCACTCTCACCTAAACCTGCACCTCGACCATCCCCGCTCCCATCTAAGCCTGCACCTCGACCATCCCATTCTCATCTAAACCTGCACCTCGACCATCCCCACTCTCACCTAAACCTGCACCTCGACCATCCCATTCTCACCTAAACCTGCACCCCGGCCATCCCCACTCTCACCTAAACGTGCACCTCGACCATCCCACTTTCACCTAAACCCATTGATGACTTTAGTGACACTCCAGCTCCAAAAACCGAACGGGAACAGTTTTGACAAAACTTATAAAAAACCCTGCCCCCAATCACCCCCCACTCTCACATAAACCTGCTCACCAATCACCCCCACTCTCTCCTAAGCTCCAACAATAATTAGTTTATCGATCAGACCACCTTTGGCAGTGAGCGATTTGGTATCCATGCTACCGGACGGGACAAGAACAATGATGTTGTCTACCAAAAAAATCAGGAACAACTCAGGAGCACATTTTCCCGAAACCTTAGCATTACTTGAGCGCTGTAATGGATGTCCAGACCAACATCCAAACTGCTAATGATTGGGTCGAATAGGCAAGAAAGTATACTATTATTAGGGGTAGAGTAGCTTCCAAGCCACCCATCTCCGGATTCGATGTCCGTCACCCACATAATCATTTCGCTTTATTTGTACGACTCGACATTATCTTGTAGCTGCTGATGATGCTAAGGATAGATTCGCCACCGGGACATCATAAGAGGGGATGCGTGGCTCACTGGTATAAAATCACGTGCTTTCTGAGCCACAGGTCCCGGGTTCAAGTTCAGGCAGAGCCTCTGAATAAGTTGATCTAATCCCCAAAATCCCTACCAACAAGGTGAGAGTTGGCAGGGCCGTATAACCCTTGCAGTTGGTGTGTCGTTAGGCCCGAGCAATGATTTGAAACATTATAAATCTCACACATTGCAGTTGCTACAGAGTCCCAGTACCCCCTTCTTCAGGTGGAGGCCGCTCTCCACCGCTGTTGTTACAGAGTGCCAGTACCTACTGCTACAGGTGGACGCCGCTCTCCACCGCTGTTGTTACAGAGTCCCAGTACCTCCTGCTACAGGTGGACACCGCTCTCCACCGCTGTTGTTACAGAGTGCCAGTACCTCCTGCTACAGGTGGACGCCGCTCTCCACCGCTGTTGTTACAGAGTGCCAGTACCTCCTGCTTCAGGTGGACACCGCTCTCCACCAGAGGCGGATCCAGCCGACTGGTTGGGGCAGGGGACAAACTTATGTCAGAGAGAAAAAAACAACATTAAGCGGTGGAGGCGGTGGCCGGCAGGATTAAACTGGTCAGGTGGAAATATTTTCCCGTTCAAAGAGGTACATACCTTGCAAACTGATAACATTTTAGAACTATTGACCCGCAACCCTCCCCAATATATCGATTATGGAACACTAGTTTTATTGGGGGGCAAAAGAGGGCTCGGGTCCCCTCTATTTCACTTTGGGGAAGCCTGGCTGGACTGCTTCCCCCGGATCCGCCCCTGCTCCCAACCACTTTTGTCAACCGTAACTACGTTTGCTGCTTGTGAGGTGGTATGTTTTTTTCCATGCATGCTGACATAGCATGTCCCTTGGCCTAGGAGGCCGACACATACTAATTTTTGGGGCTTATCGACGTACCAACTGTCTGGGTCATATGGCGTCACCAACTCTTTCCGCGTTGGAAGGGTTTCTCAGGAGCTCCTTATTCAGGGAAGCCGCCGGGCCTTGAACCCGGGTCGGCTGCGGGGAACTACGCTGAGCTACAACTCCACTACCGCGTCCCCGGAGACAAACACGCGGACTTTGGTACTCCCAACATAACTGGAATCATTCCAGTCTAACTGATCATGAAAATGGCAACTAGGGTGACGGGAGTTTCCAGGCCAGCCCTCGCCCACATCTGAGATGCGTCACTCACACAGTCTTTTGGCTTCAGCAGCCACGCCTCGATACTATCATTCAGCTGCTGATGGAGATGACAATATACTTGCCACTGAAGTATGATCAACATCACACAAATCCCATCCCGCTGCTATCTTTTGGCACGGTGGAAGAGCAGGGCTAGTCTAACAGGAAGGCCATCTCGTCGGGTCAGTGTGGCAGAGGACTGTGCACTGTGCACAGTGCACAGTGCACAGCCCTCTCCCGCCCGTCTGCACAGTGTGCAGGCGCGCCGACACCGGTCCGATGGCCGTCCGCAGCGATGGCCAAAATGCCAGTGGCCGGTGCATTGCGGTCCACCAGACCTTGAAGTCCCAGCTCATTGGTCTAATTGGACGAGTCCTGCCGCGGCTGACACGCCACCCTGCTGCTCACCCTGACCATCACTGACACTGCTCACCCTGGCCACCACTGACACTGCTCACCCTGACCACCACTGACACTGCTCACCCTGACCACCACTGACACTGCTCACCCTGACCACCACAGATACTGCTCACCCTGGCCACCACAGATACTGCTCACCCTGGCCACCACTGATACTGCTCACCCTGGCCGCCACAGATACTGCTCACCCTGGCCACCACAGATACTGCTCACCCTGGCCGCCACTGACACTGCTCACCCTGGCCGCCACTGACACTGCTCACCCTGACCACCACAGATACTGCTCACCCTGGCCACCACAGATACTGCTCACCCTGGCCACCACAGATACTGCTCACCCTGGCCACCACTGATACTGCTCACCCTGGCCGCCACAGATACTGCTCACCCTGACCACCACTGACACTGCTCACCCTGGCCGCCACAGATACTGCTCACCCTGGCCACCACTGATACTGCTCACCCTGGCCGCCACAGATACTGCTCACCCTGGCCACCACAGATACTGCTCACCCTGGCCGCCACTGACACTGCTCACCCTGGCCGCCACTGACACTGCTCACCCTGACCACCACAGATACTGCTCACCCTGGCCACCACAGATACTGCTCACCCTGGCCACCACAGATACTGCTCACCCTGGCCACCACTGATACTGCTCACCCTGGCCGCCACAGATACTGCTCACCCTGACCACCACTGACACTGCTCACCCTGGCCGCCACTGACACTGCTCACCCTGACCACCACTGACACTGCTCACCCTGGCCGCCACAGATACTGCTCACCCTGGCCGCCACTGACACTGCTCACCCTGGCCGCCACTGACACTGCTCACCCTGACCACCACTGACACTGTTCACCCTGGCCACTACTGATACTGCTCACCCTGGCCACCACAGATACTGCTCACCCTGACCACCACTGACACTGCTCACCCTGACCACCACTGACACTGTTCACCCTGGCCACCACAGATACTGCTCACCCTGGCCACCACTGACACTGCTCACCCTGACCACCACTGACACTGTTCACCCTGGCCACCACAGATACTGCTCACCCTGGCCACCACTGACACTGTTCACCCTGGCCACCACAGATACTGCTCACCCTGACCACCACTGACACTGCTCACCCTGGCCGCCACTGATACTGCTCGCCCTGGCTACCACTGATACTGCTCACCCTGACCACCACTGACACTGCTCACCCTGACCACCACTGACACTGTTCACCCTGGCCACCACTGATACTGCTCACCCTGGCCACCACAGATACTGCTCACCCTGACCACCACTGACACTGCTCACCCTGACCACCACTGACACTGTTCACCCTGACCACCACTGACACTGTTCACCCTGGCCACCACAGATACTGCTCACCCTGACCACCACTGACACTGTTCACCCTGGCCACCACAGATACTGCTCACCCTGGCCGCCACTGATACTGCTCACCCTGACCACCACTGACACTGCTCACCCTGACCACCACTGACACTGTTCACCCTGGCCACCACTGATACTGCTCACCCTGGCCACCACAGATACTGCTCACCCTGGCCACCACAGATACTGCTCACCCTGGCCACCACTGACACTGCTCACCCTGGCCACCACAGATACTGCTCACCCTGGCCGCCACTGACACTGCTCACCCTGGCCGCCACTGACACTGCTCACCCTGACCACCACTGACACTGTTCACCCTGGCCACCACTGATACTGCTCACCCTGGCCACCACAGATACTGCCACCCTGACCACCACTGACACTGCTCACCCTGACCACCACTGACACTGTTCACCCTGGCCACCACAGATACTGCTCACCCTGGCCACCACTGACACTGCTCACCCTGACCACCACTGACACTGTTCACCCTGGCCACCACAGATACTGCTCACCCTGGCCACCACTGACACTGTTCACCCTGGCCACCACAGATACTGCTCACCCTGACCACCACTGACACTGCTCACCCTGGCCGCCACTGATACTGCTCGCCCTGGCTACCACTGATACTGCTCACCCTGACCACCACTGACACTGCTCACCCTGACCACCACTGACACTGTTCACCCTGGCCACCACTGATACTGCTCACCCTGGCCACCACAGATACTGCTCACCCTGACCACCACTGACACTGCTCACCCTGACCACCACTGACACTGTTCACCCTGGCCACCACAGATACTGCTCACCCTGACCACCACTGACACTGTTCACCCTGGCCACCACAGATACTGCTCACCCTGGCCGCCACTGATACTGCTCACCCTGACCACCACTGACACTGCTCACCCTGACCACCACTGACACTGTTCACCCTGGCCACCACTGATACTGCTCACCCTGGCCACCACAGATACTGCTCACCCTGACCACCACTGACACTGCTCACCCTGGCCACCACTGACACTGCTCACCCTGGCCGCCACTGATACTGCTCACCCTGACCACCACTGACACTGCTCACCCTGACCACCACTGACACTGTTCACCCTGGCCACCACTGATACTGCTCACCCTGGCCACCACAGATACTGCTCACCCTGACCACCACTGACACTGCTCACCCTGACCACCACTGACACTGTTCACCCTGGCCACCACAGATACTGCTCACCCTGACCACCACTGACACTGTTCACCCTGGCCACCACAGATACTGCTCACCCTGGCCACCACAGATACTGCTCACCCTGACCACCACTGACACTGTTCACCCTGGCCACCACAGATACTGCTCACCCTGGCCACCACTGATACTGCTCACCCTGGCCACCACTGATACTGCTCACCCTGGCCACCACTGACACTGCTCACCCTGACCACCACTGACACTGCTCACCCTGGCCACCACTGATACTACTCACCCTGGCCACCACTGATACTGCTCACCCTGGCCACCACTGATACTACTCACCCTGGCCGTCACTGATACTGCTCACCCTGACCACCACTGACACTGCTCACCATGGTTAGTTTGGGTCACCACTGATCAGAGGCGCAGTCAGGATTCGGCCAAAGTTCGGCGGGGGGGGTATGAAAACCGTTGGGGGCCTTCTAGGCCCTGGGTGCCCTTAGCAACCGGGGTCCCTTTTTTACATTTTTTTGTATCGCATTTTAACAATTTTCCTTGATCCGAGCAAGAGTTGGTATGTATAGGTCACCCAATATTGACACCGGCCCCGGTGGGCCTCGGAGCCACCTTCGCTCTGTTAGGGGGTGTTCAAACACCCCCCCTTAAACTTGGCTCCTATGCAGGAAAGCAAAAAAACGCGACGTTGAATAGTTCGTAAAAATCAGTTCAAAGAAGGTGGCATGTTTGAGAAGAGTTGCGGGTTCTAGCGTCTGACAGAGTTGAGTTAAAATCTGTTTTAGACAGCATTCGCTTTCTCTCGTCACGGCAAATCAAATGATGTATAATATGATCATCCTAGGTCAAAACATAAAGATTACCTGACCTAAGGTTAGGTCAAGGTCACCATCTAGCCTAGCAGAGTCAAAATGCATATCAATCGACTTGCAATAACAATCCAATCGTATTGGTACCAAAATAGAAACTTTACCATGATTTCCTGCGAAGTTATTGACCCCAAGTCTGAAAATCTACTTAAGCTACCCGGATGACCTCCAGGAGGTCAAAGGTCCAAACTTGCAACATGAGCCTTTAAAGGGGCCTAGGATACTATAATTTCGACAATATGAAGGTATTCCAAGCGTTATTTACAGAAATACAGCAAATTGTTGGCCCATTTTCGTTTTCCCCATGCATTTCCAAGAAGAGTTCATGATCTGTACCTGACCTTAGGTCATCGATATGAAAAAATCCTGGAACAGATTTTGTAGGACTCAGTGGGCCCATTATGTGGTATAAGTTACAATTCGATGGATGCACTCTTTTCTTACTTATCCCACCTTAAAAAATTTTTGGAGATGAGGTCACTTGACCTACACTGGTGACGTGACCTGAGGTGACCCTATCTTAACACGCGCATTGACGGGGGTCTGAGCCACCTTCGCATTGACGGGGGGCGGGTACCCGCCCCCCTAAGATCTCGAGAACCACGGTAGGTAGCGAAAAACGGTTAACGGCGTTGGGCTGCCCATCCACTTCTCCATCGAAAATATTTGTAACCATTTTTTTGTCAGGTCACATTTAAGGTCACGAGAGGTCAAAACATGCCCGTCATAGGGATAACATGTAAAATTCAGTTTTTCGGGCATTACATCTGAACAAATAAAGATAGAGCAAAACGACTTGAACTATATGAATCCTCTTAGCAAGCCGAATCGAATGATATATAATTTGACCTTGCTAGGTCAAATCAAGGATTTGACCTGACGTGAGGTCAGGTCAGGGTCAAATTATATAAAATGCATATCATTAGAACCGCAAAGCCCCGGCGAGTCTAATGCAGCTAATGCAAAAATAAATGCTCTATCACCATCCGTTACTGAGTTATTCCGTAAAAACCATTTTTCCCATGTATTTTCAATAGAGAGGTCATGCCTCGTACCTGACCTTAGGTCATCGATATCAAAAATACCGGAACATATGTTAGAGAACTCGGTGGGGCCATTATGTGATATGAGTTTCAATCGGATAAGTTCACCCTGCTCCGACTTATGCTATCTTAAACTTTTTTGAGGTCGGGTCACTTGACCTGTACTGGTGACCTGACCTGAGATGACCTAACCTTAAAATTTTGACAGAAGTTGTAAAAAGATGAGGGAAAAGGTATACCAAGTACGGCGGCGCTACGCGCCGCCGTTTTTCTGTCTCCGAAAAACCCGAGGGGGGCGGGCACCCGCCCCCCGGGTTTGTCGGAGATGACAGAAAAACGGCGGCGCGTAGCGCCGCCGTACTTGGTATGCCTTTCCCCTAATCATTTTTATAGCTGTTTTTCTTCAAAATTTTAAGGTTAGGTCATCTCAGGTCAGGTCACCAGTACAGGTCAAATGACCTGACCTAAAAAAGTTTAAGATAGCATAAGTCGGAACAGGTTGAACTTATCCGATGGAAACTCATATCGCACAATGGCCCCACCGAGTTCTCTAAAATTTGTTCCGGTATTTTTTATATCAATGACCTAAGGTCACGTACGAGCCATGACTTCTCCATTGGAAATACATAGGGAAACGTGGTTTTAACTGAATATCTCAGTAATAAATAGGGATAGAGCGTTTATGTTAACTGCATTAGGTTTGTCATGTCATTGCGGTTCTAATGATATAAATTTCATCTAACTTGACCTTGACTTGACCTCAGGTCAGGTCAAATCCTTGATTTGACCCAGCAAGGTCATATTATATATCATTCGATTCGGCTTGCTGCGAGGATTCATACAGTTTTAATCGTTTTGCTCTATCTTGACTTGTTCAGATGAAATGGCCGAAAAACTTGATTTACATGTTACCCCTATGACAGCATATTTTCACCTCTAGTGACCTTAACTATGACCTGAAAAAAATGGTTCAAATATTTTCGATGGAGAAGTGGATGGGCTATCCAACACCGTTTACCGTTATTCGCTACCTAGCGCGGTTCTCGAGATCTGAGGGGGGCGGGTACCCACCCCCCGTCAATGCGAAGGTGGCTCAGACCCCCGTCAATGCGCGTGTTAAATTGAGGAAAAAGTTGCAGAAGTGATCAAGGATAAGGTGTGCCATGTATGGCGGCGCTTTGCGCCGATCTTTTCTTGAGCCTCCAGCAAACCCCGAGGGGGGTGTTCAAACACCCCCCACCAGGGCGAGGTTAGTAGGCCCATATCTAGATGACAGTGTGGCTATAATAACAGCTTTATGGCTCGTTTCCAGAGATTAAGTGTTGCTCCGTCCATGATGTTAAGCCTGGCTCTACCTCAATTCGCTCTGGTAATGAGACTGAGCAGCCTTACAAGCTTGAACAACCTTGAAGTTGGTAAAGGTTAGTCGCTTCGAGCACGAAGCAATTACAGTCTCCTCTACGGGAAATGATAACCAATACTTTGCGAGTGCCGAATTTATGAGCTTTTTAATAAGGAAATTTCCAAAGAAACGAGAAGGAAAATTAAGCAAAATACAAGGAATACAAGGAATATAGGAGTGTGACCCGGACGTCATTTAACTTCGATTCCGGGGACAGATCCTGTTCAATTCACCACACTTATTTTCTTACCCTTGCAAGTAAATTACCCTTGCAAGAAGCCTTACTCTAACCCATAAACCTTCTTTGATCGGTCATGACGGCAACGTTGACATAAACCAAAAAGTTACCGTTTCTTCATTACTTCTTATGTGTTATCCGCTCGATTTCGCGTTTTTCTGCTATCTCACAGAGGAGCTGAGATCAAGGTCGGGGGTAAGTATTTGAAATCCCCTGCCCACTGGGGCAAAGGTGGCTCGTATGCCCATTGCGATGGTTTTCCGGTCTTACTGATGATTGGGGTCTAGGACACTGACGCCTCACTGGGGACTGGGAATCTCGGACACTGACGCCTTACTGGGGAGTGGGAGTCTCGAGCACTCACGCCTTACTGGGGACTGGGAGTCTCGGACACTGACGCCTTACTGAGGACGGGGAGTTTCGGACACTCATGCCTTACTGAGGCTTGGGAGTCTCGGACACTGACGCCTTACTGAGGACTGGGAGTCTCGGACACTCATGCCTTACTGAGGACTGAGAGTCTCGGACACCCAGGCCTTACTGGGGAGTGGGAGTCTCGGGCACTCATGTCTTACTGAGGACTGAGAGTCTCGGACACCCAGGCCTTACTGGGGAGTGGGAGTCTCGGACACTCACGCTTTACTGGGGAGTGAGAATCTCGGACACTGGCGCCTTACTGGGGGAGTGGGAGTCTCGGACACTGACACTTTTCTGGTGAGTAGGAATCTCGGACACTGACGCCTTACTGGGGGAGTGGGAGACTCGGACACTCACGCCTTACTGGGGAGTGGGAGTCTCGGACACTGACGCTTTACTGGGGGAGTAGGAGTCTCGGACACTGACGCTTTTCTGAGGAGTGAAAGTCTCGGACACTTATGCTTTACTGGGGAGTGGGAATCGCGGACACTGACGCCTTACTGGGGGAGTGGGAGTCTCGGACACCCACGCCTTACTGGGGAGTGGGAGTCTCGGACACTCACGCCTTACTGAGGAGTGGGAGTCTCGGACACTGACGCTTTTTCTGAGGAGTGGGAGTCTCGGACACTCATGCTTTACTGGGGAGTGGGAATCTCGGACACCCAGGCCTTACTGGGGAGTGGGAGTCTCGGACAATGACGCCTTACTGAGGCTTGGGAGTCTCGGACACTGACGCCTTACTGGGGGAGCAGGAGTCTCGGACACTGACGCTTTTCTGATGAGTGGGAGTCTCGGACACTCATGCTTTACTGGGGAGTGAGAATCTCGGACACTGGCGCCTTACTGGGGGAGTGGGAGTCTCGGACACTCACGCCTTACTGGGATGTGGGAGTCTCGGACACTCACGCCTTACTGAGTAGTGGGAGTCTCGGACACTGACGCCTTATTGGGGGGCGGGGGGTGGGAGTCTCGGACACTCACGCCTTACTCGGGACTGTGAGTATCGGACACTGACGCTTTACTGTGGAGTGGGAATCTCGGACACTGACGCCTTACTGGGGGAGTGGGAGTCTCGGACACTCACGTCTTACTGGGGAGTGGGAGTCTCGGACACTGACGCTTTACTGGGGGAGTAGGAGTCTCAGACACTGACGCTTTTCTGAGGAGTGGAAGTCTCGGACATTTATCCTTTACTGGGGAGTGGGAATCGCGGACACTGACGCCTTACTGGGGGAGTGGGAGTCTCGGACACCCACGCCTTACTGGGGAGTGGGAGTCTCGGATACTCACGCCTCACTGAAGAGTGGGAGTCTCGGACACTGACGCCTTACTGGGGGATGGGAGTATCGGACACTCACGCCTTACTGGTGACTGGGAGTATCGGACACTGACGCTTTACTGAGGAGTGGGAGTCTCGGACACTGAGGCCTTACTGGGGACTGGGAGTCTCGGACACTGACGCCTTACTGGGGAGTGGGAGTCTCGGACACTCACGTCTTACTGAGGACTGGGAGTCTCGGAGACCCAGGCCTTACTGGGGAGTGGGAGTCTCGGACAATGACGCCTTACTGAGGCTTGGGAGTCTCGGACACTGACGCCTTACTGGGGACTGGGAGTCTCGGACACTCACGCCTTACTGAGGACTGAGAGTCTCGGACACCCAGGCCTTACTGGGGAGTGGGAATCTCGGACACTGACGCCTTACTGGGGGAGTGGGAGGCTTGGACACTCACGCCTTATTGAGGACTGGGAGTCTCTGACACCCAGGCCTTACTGGGGTGGGGATCTCGGACACTGTCGCTACCATTGACTTACATATTATGTTTGCAATGCGGAAAGGTTCAACTAGTATAATGCCAACATGTATTTCTTATGCATGGCAACTAGCAGGTATATGTTTCAATATACAGTTATCCAATAGCTTAATTATCAATCATTAACACAGTACACTTATAAAAAACAACAAACTAGACAAGTTAGCTGGGAATAAGCCTAGACCACTGGAAAGCCAACAAAAAACAAAAAAATATTTGCGGTGGCCGCTCTCTATCATTGAGCATATCTTGCCTGGAATTGGTTGACGATTAGTAGAGTATAGGGGAAGTCCGTGCAAGAGTACGCATTTACTTTCTAAAGACTTTCATTTTTCTGCTATATGTCTAACAGCTAAACTTTTTCTATGGTTGTTTAGCCTGAAGAATTGTCTATGAATGGTGCGTGTTCCAGCCCGATGGCTCTGAGAGCCGCTTGCCACGAGCCCATAAAAAATAAAAGTCACGTGCGTACTCTTGCCGGAGTGGGTCGGTAAGAGGACGCAAGAAAGGAAGCTGGAGTACACATTAATAGCCCGCTGTGCTTTAGGTGCATAGGTCGTGTCGCGAACTTTTTTCGCCAAACTAGGCGATTGTATGATTTTATATCGTTCTGAATATACAAAAACTATCTTGCAACGTTTGGTTTTCCAAATATGAATTACGGACTCTGTCCCGAGCGGAAATCAAAATTTCCAATATGTTAAGAAATATTATATCAAGGTTGCCCAGAGACTTATTTTGCTCTTTACTCCCGCGGAAAGAACCAGAGCACGTTATTTTGTGCAACCTAGGCACTGATCTTGCTATATCTTGCCGCCCCGGTAGCTCAGTTGGTAGAGCGTTGCGCTCCGACCCGCTGCTCAGAAGCATGCAGTGGCAGAGCATGTCCAGGCTTGGGATCGGTTCCCCTGAGACGCTCCGGCGCTCAATAGTTTACCCGACGTACAGGTCGGCTGGCAACTGACTGGTGAGAGGGTGACCTGAGCGGGGCGGCCGTCCCTGTGCTTTGTGGGACGTTAAACTTTGGCTTCTAAATTAACCCTCCATTGAGGGAGTTGCTCGTTCGGGTGGTGGGGTCGGGGTCTCCGTGACAAGTCCCTTGATGACTTTAGTGAGACTCCGACTCCAGCAGCCTTACCAGGAACAACTTGAACAAAATTTATAAAAAAATATTGTGCCAGTGTATCCACCATCTCAGTGGTTGTTAAGTAACAAAAACAGCTGCTGCGTACTTTTATCTCTTGCGTACTCTTACCCGCCCTTACCCTACATGATGACTGCCTAAAATATATTGTCACTAGCTATTTCTATATAGCTAGTACAGGCTTATGCTTAGTTACAAAAGCCCAATGTGACGGCTCGGATTGTTAAAACTAGAGTTATAAATGTAATGATTGTCCAGATAGATGGCATGGCAAGACTGCATCTCATGAATTAACACGCGCCCCGCTGGGGGGCGAAATTCGCCCCCTCCTGGTTTTCCCCGGAATGGACTCAGAACAACGAAACTGACAGTACCTTATCCCTGATTAGTTTTACGCATCTCATCAATTTTTTTAGGTCAGGTCATGTCAGGTCAAGGAGCTATCTAAGGTCAAGCGACCCGACCACAAAACCTAAAATTACAAGTTTGAAGCTGGGGCTAAGGAGCATCAGCCAACCGATCAGTTTGAAACTTTCACAATATGATGTGATCATTAGGGTCTACAAATCAGCTATCTCGGAATTTTGATATTTTTGACCTAAGGTGGGGTCAATTTTTTGGTCACCCCACTATAAGTCTATTGAGAAAAATAGAAAAGGCTCGTTTTCGGTAAATACGGGATAGATATAGCTGAAAGTGCTCAAACGGTGTATTCTTACTACGATCTTGACCATAAAGTTGAGTTTTTCACCATCTGATGTCTTAAAAGTCATGTCAGGTCACAGGAGCATACAGTGATTGTTTTGTCAATAACTTCTCACTGAATTGAGATAAAGCTCCCATTTTGCTTGCATTGTGCTTGTATTGTCACGGGGAGTCGAGTGATATGCAATGTGACTATACCAGGTCACCCTGTGACCTTGACCTAGCTCGATGTCAGGTCATTTTCACAGTTTGACCTCGCAAGGTCATATGATGCCATTCGATTTGCCACAATGAGAGAAATCCAATGATGCATAAGTATTTGCTCTAGCTCCCCTGAGTAAAAATCTAAAGGGGAAAATGTACTCTGCCCTGTTGTAAGCCTATGGGATATTATTTGACTTGTGTTGACCTCAATATTGACCTGACACAAAAATACTTCGTATAATTTCTCTTCGTCTCGTCATGAGCTTTCCAACGCCGCCCGTAATTTTTCTTCAGCTTTCCTGGGGAATGAGATACGGTGGAGGGAGGGGCGAAATTCGCCCCCTCCCCAGCGGGGCGCGTCACGCCAGGGACGCCAGCGGGGCGCGTGTTAACATAATAATCCTCAATCCATCTCTCACGATACGTTGATTGGATCAGCTTTTGAAAAACCGTTTTCCTCAGCCTGTACTCTGATTACCTATGATCTGTTGAGGCTATAATACTATATATCATAGCAACTTTCATTAACCTTCGTAAATATATTTAAGGTCAAACCAGGTCATAAAGGTCAAAAGCCTATTAACAGATCATAAAGGCTGCCCCCAGTAGCTCAGTTGGTAGAGCGTTGGACTCCGGCCCGCTGCTCAGGAACATGCAATATGGCAGTGCGTGTGCAGGCTTGAGATCGGTTCCCCTGAGACGCTCCGGCGCTCTATATTTATCCGATCTATGTTGGCTGACAATTGAGAGAGGATGAACCAAGCTGGGCGGCCGTCCCTGTGCTTTGTAGGACGACTAACTTTGGCTTCTAAGTCAGCCCTTCATTGTGGGAGTTGCTTGTTCGGATTATGGGGACGGAGTCTCCGTGACAAGTCCTTTGATGACTTTAGTGAGGCTCCGACTCCAAAAACCGAACTGGGAACAGCTTGCACAAAAGGTTTTTAATAGTTTTTGCCTTGCTGGTGACCTAATGTAAATTCGTTAATTATGCAGAAATTAGTCAGGAGTATACAAAAAGCGTGCCACGGTCCCAGAGGGAAGGTCCTGGCGAAGCGGCCCTGAAATGTTGAGGTCAAGGTCACTTAAGGCCATTGAACAATGACGTTACAAGATGGTATATTCATAATAATGTACTTTACAAATAGCGCTATAGCAACCGTTGGGCGGGAAATGAAGATTAACCTTGACCTTAGAAGAATTGACCCATATTTCACTTTTTCATAAATTTTGTCCAAGTTATTCCCAGTTGTTGGAGTCGGAGTCTGACTAAAGTCATCAAGGGACTTGTCACGGAGACAACGACCCCACCACCCGAACGAGCCACTCCCAAAATGAAGGGCTAATTTTAGAAGTCAAAGCTTAACGTCCCACAAAGCACAGAGACGGCCGCCCCGCTCAGGTCACCCTCTCACCAGTCAGTTGCCAGCCGACCTACGTCGGGTAAACTATTGAGCACCGGAGAGTCTCAGGGAACCGTCCCAAGCCTGGAAACGCACTGCCACTGCATGTTTCTGAGCAGTGGGCCGGAGCCCGACGCTCTACCAACTGAGCTAGCGGGGCGGCTCAGGTCTCAGTTCTATATCCTTTGACCTTGAAATTTGATATTAAATTGCATTAATTTGGACGGTATAGCATAATATACATCAGATCGGGAAACGACATTTGACCGGAACACTGCGGCCAATGGTCTTGAAAATACTTATATGATCTTGACCTGTGACCTTTCACCCTGGTATCAACGTTAATGTGAGGCAAACTTGACGTATCATCTTGCTTATATTACGTCATGATATCATCACTCAGTCTTCAATGCGGCTGAACTTGTGAGACCGCACGATTGTGACGATTTCAAAATGTAAGACTGAACTTGAAAGCATATAAGTAAAACAAGTTGTAAACAGATTTTCAATTTCTTTTACCAATCAACGTGCCGCTGTATTCTCTAAAAAATGGCCTGTTCCCTTGTGATCTTTAACTGGAAACTATTTCAAGAGAGTGCCTCTGGCATTTTTACACCAGCCAAAGCAATCTTCTTAAGACTGTATGTCTGATTAACGACGAACAATGAGGTAACTTCCATCATTTATAGTGTTCACGGTCCGGTGCCCTTTAAGATCATGGCAGAGATTACACAATGAGGCCGAGGATTATTACGCGCATTGACGGGGGGCGGGTACCCGCCCCTCTCGGGTTTTTCGGAGGTAGCAGAAAAACGGCGGCGCGTAGCGCCGCCGTACTCGGCATACCTTTTCCCTCATCATTTCTACAACTTCTGTGAAAATTTTAAGGTTAGGTCATCTCAGGTCAGGTCACCAGCATAGGTCAAATGACCTTACCTAAAAAAAGTTTAAGATAGCATAAGTCGGAGCAGAATGAACTTATCCGATTGAAAATCATATCACATAATGGCCCCACCGAGTTCTCTAAAACATGTTCCGGTATTTTTGATATCGATGACCTAAGGTCAGGTACGAGGCATGACCTCTCCATTGGAAATACATGGGAAAATGGTTTTTACGGAATAACTCAGTAATGGATGGTGATAGGGCATTTATTTTAGCTGCATTAGACTCGCCTTGGCTTTGCGGTTCTAATGACATGCGTTTTATATAATTTGACCCTGACCTGACCTCAGGTCAGGTTAAATCCTTGATTTGACCTAGCAAGGTCAAATTATATATCATTCGATTCGGCTTGCTGTGAGGATTCATATAGTTCAAGTCGTTTTGCTCTATCATTACCTCTTTAGATGTAATGGCCGAAAAACTTAATTTACATGCTATCCCTATGACGGCATGTTTTGACCTCTCGTGACCTTAAATGTGACCTGACAAAAAAATGGTACAAATATTTTCGATGGAGAAGTGAATGGGCTACCCAACGCCGTTTACCGTTTTTCACTACCTACCGTAGTTCTCGAGATCTTAGGGGGTCGGGTACCCCCCCTCGTCAAAGCGAAGGTGGCTCAGACCCCCGTCAATGCGCGTGTTATATGTGCAAAAGATACCATATCTGGGGAAAACTAGCAGAGTAGGCTTGCTGTTAGCCTGTGGGTGTCTGACCACAACATATTTATCTCCGGAAGCTTGGAAAAGGCACTGCTTCAGTAACATCTTCCCCGATTGAACTCCCGCCCCAGTGGCCATCCCAGCCATTCTTCCCCGATTTAACCCTTGCCCCGGTGGCGGGTACGAGCCACCTTCGCCATGGTGGGGGGCTAAAAAAGACCCCCCACGATCTCAAAAACTAAGCGAGCTAGAAAAAAGCGCAAAACGGCAATCGAAAGCTCTTCAAAAATGATATCGAAAACAATTCGGTCATTTTTCTTGCCAGGTCAATATCAAGGTCACCAGAGGTCAAAATAGGTCAAAATCGCTAATATGAGGTGTACTAAGAAAACCTCATATATCTCAGAAACTATGATAGCTAGAAACATTTTTCTAACAACATTCGAAAGCTCTTGAGATGCGCTTTCATTAGAGTGGCATTCATTTTCGTGTCAGGTCAAAGCCTAGGGAGCTACAGGTCACTAAATATTGGGCATATTCTTGGGAATGTCCATAGCCACCCATGCAGAAGGGTGTTTACTTTTTCGCTAATAGCTTCCAAACCAAACAAGATACAGCAATAGTTTATGCACCATTGCAATCCTCTTGTCAATACGAATCGAATGATATATGATATTGCTATGCCAGATCAAATTTAAGAATTTGACCTGACCCAGGTCAACGGTCTGACCCAACTTGAACTGGTTTAGTCATGATGTATATCATTTGACTTCTAGTGACTATACAAACACTTTGGTGACAAAATAAAAGCTCTGTCTTAGTTTATTCAAAATGTATAGAGAAAAACACCAAAAATGCTTATTTGACCTAAGGTGACCTTTTAAAGGTCACAAGTCAAAAATTTTGGTATCAGCTTCAGAAATGGGCTAAGAGCAAGTCGCAACCGATGTTTGAAGTTGATTCCATCCATACTTACTGAGAAAAGCTCATTTCGTGATTTTCCCCATGCATTGTCAATGGGGAGGTCATGCTCTGCACATGACCTTAGGTCACCAATATCAAAAGTCCCGGAACAAATCTTGTAGCTCTAGGTGGGCCCAATATGTGGTAAGAGTTTCAACTTGATCGATGAACCCTTCTCTTTTTATGCGGTCCTAAGTATTTTTTAGGTGAGGTCACTTCACCTGGCCTGGTGACCTGACCTGATATGACCTTGAGCCCAAATTTTCAGGAAAGATGTAAAAATGATGAGGAAACAGCTAGACCAGGTTTGGCGGCGCTGCGCGCCGCCGTTTTTTGGTCACTTCGGAAAAACCCGAGGGGGGTCTAAAAGACCCCCCACCCGGGCGAAGGTTAACGCCTGCCCCAGTGGCCATCCCAGCCATTCTTCCCCGATTTAACGCACGCCCCAGTGGACATCCCAGCCATTCTCAGCCATTCTCAGTGGCCATCCCAGGCATTCTCAACCATTCTCAGTGGCCATCCCAGCCATTCTCACCCCAGTTGCGGAGGAGGGGGTGGGGTTCAAACACCGCCCTCTCGATCTCGGCTGCCATGCAGGATGGCGAATAAAACACAAGAGATGATGGAATGGAATGTAATGGAATGACCATCATAAATAATAAAAAAATATATCAGCCTCTTTGTTGCCCAGGTCAATATTGATTCGGGGAATAGGGAGGGATTCAAATTGACTGGGGCGGGTACCCCAGTCAATGCGCGTGTTAATTGTTGGAAGTTCTCCAAGTTGCAGAATCGCCCAAGGAAAAGCTTCCAAAACACGGCACTTGCCGTTGCCGTTTTTTTGGTGCCGTCGAAAACCCAAGACGGGGCTACCAAACATCCAACCGGGGCGAGGGTTAAAGGAGGCACCTCGACGGTGGTGCCCCTGGTCCATCCAAAGGGAAAGACACGGTGCTCCTGTGACCCCCCCCTCCGTTCTGCCGCTTATGCATTGAAAACTCCAATCTTTAGAGACCTGATAGAAGGTGTTTTCGTGCACAACATTGATGTCTTTTGCTCCACGCTCATGCTAACATCGCTCATTATTTTTTAAACTATTCTAAAAGATTCAAAGCTGCTCTCAAAACGACTTTAAAAAGCTAGTCTGCGTAATTGCTACCGTAAAAGCCTGCATATAGTGGGCAAATTTAATAGATGAAGTAGGTGCAGAATGTGATCGCAGCGGTACATGAGATACGCTGATCCAAGGCCATGTCACTACATTGGGACCTGTGGAGGTAGGGTGACTGGTCGGGGGCGGGTGCTGGCGCCGCCCGGCTTTCTCTGCGCCGTGCGCGCCCGACCTCCGACCCGCCGGCACAATTAGCTCGGTGCGGCTGGTTTTCACTTTCCACGGGATGACGCCGGCTGCCGCTCAGGGCGACTCAGCACCCGGCGGGCTCCAACACCCAACATCTCTGGCTACACAGCACCTGGCGGGCTCCAACACCCAACATCTCTGGCGACTCAGCACCCGGAGGGCTCCAACACCCAACATCTCTGGCTACACAGCACCTGGCGGGCTCCAACATCCAACATCTCTGGCTACTCAGCACCCGGCGGGCTCAAACACCCAACATCTCTGACTACTCAGCACTCAGCAGCCTCCCCTTCAACAACATCGGTACACACCCAACTCTCGCTCCTCAGCACCCCCAACCCCCCCCCGTTCCAGCAACATCGGTACACACCCAACTCTCGCTACTCAGCACCCCCCCGCTCCAGCAACATCGGTACACACCCAGCTCTGGCAACCCATCCTCAGCAACATCGGTACACACCCAGCTCTGGCAACCCATCCTCAGCCAGATCGGTACACACCCAGCTCTGGCAACCCATCCTCAGCAACATCGGTACACACCCAGCTCTGGCAACCCATCCTCAGCAACATCGGTACACACCCAGCTCTGGCAACCCATCCTCAGCAACATCGGTACACACCCAGCTCTGGCAACCCATCCTCAGCCAGATCGGTACACACCCAGCTCTGGCAACCCATCCTCAGCAACATCGGCACACACCCAGATCTGGCAACCCATCCTCAGCCAGATCGGCACACACCCAGCTCTGGCAACCCATCCTCAGCCAGATCGGTACACACCCAGCTCTGGCAACCCATCCTCAGCAACATCGGTACACACCCAGCTCTGGAAACCCATCCTCAGCAACATCGGCACACACCCAGCTCTGGCAACCCATCCTCAGCAACATCGGTACACACCCAGCTCTGGCAACCCATCCTCAGCAACATCGGTACACACCCAGCTCTGGCAACCCATCCTCAGCAACATCGGTACACACCCAGCTCTGGCAACCCATCCTCAGCAACATCGGTACACACCCAGCTCTGGCAACCCATCCTCAGCAACATCGGTACACACCCAGCTCTGGCAACCCATCCTCAGCAGCATCGGTACACACCCAGCTCTGGCAACCCATCCTCAGCAACATCGGTACACACCCAGCTCTGGCAACCCATCCTCAGCAACATCGGTACACACCCAGCTCTGGCAACCCATCCTCAGCAACATCGGTACACACCCAGCTCTGGCAACCCATTCTCAGCCAGATCGGTACACACCCAGCTCTGGCAACCCATTCTCAGCAACATCGGTACACACCCAGCTCTGGCAACCCATCCTCAGCAACATCGGTACACACCCAGCTCTGGCAACCCATTCTCAGCCAGATCGGTACACACCCAGCTCTGGCAACCCATTCTCAGCAACATCGGTACACACCCAGCTCTGGCAACCCATTCTCAGCCAGATCGGTACACACCCAGCTCTGGCAACCCATCCTCAGCAACATCGGTACACAACCAGCTCTGGCAACCCATCCTCAGCCAGATCGGTGCACAGTGCTCGCCAGGTGATCCATTCCTTGATTTTTTTGCAGTAAGTTGTTGCGTCCCTGAATATAGGGTTATTTATTGCAAGCCGCCAAACGGAGGGTTGGAGCACTATGTCGGCGTACCATGTTGGTTCGGCTTGGTCTCACTGAGCCAAGCTAGACCAGATCCTAAAACTTTCGTCGTGCTGAAATAAATGAACTGGTTACATTTGGTGTCCTTTGCTAGTGTTCGCAATCCAACAATTAAGTCCACAAGAGAATTCGAAGTGCGATTCATTTTCAAGAACAAACTATACTGAAATTGCAAAGTCCGTACGCAAAAAATATAGAACATAAAGGTCATATAACAGACATCATGCAAATGGAGACAGAGTCGTATGTACAGAAGAGCACTTCAGCTAAGGTATGAACAACCAGGATACCAATGATATTTTTTTCTGATTCTATTGTACTTCTGGTAAAGTCTCCCAAGTAAATTCTAAACATGTATTCCGGAAGATTTAAGTTTGGTGCCCTTTCGATGGCGAATTGAGCCCATGGAAATTGAGCCCATGGAAATTAAGCCCATGGAAATTGAGCCCATTTTTGTGGATATATATGTACGGAGGCAATTGTCTCCCGAGATTTTCGACGCAAGAATCTCTCTCAACTACTTTTGCGTCCGTTGTCCTCAATGGAGAATTGCGTACGAAACTAAATGCTGCTATCCATTTCTCTCTCATTTTGTCGTTCCACTTCAAATATTGTGAAGAATTTGGGATGGCTTTAACTTTGGACAGAACACTGAGAGAAATTTCGTGACACCCAATGTCGCATTGACTCTCTGCTGCGGAGTCTGCGGCTCCAGTTTTAGTGGTCGACCCCAGCCTAGAGTGTCGCTGGTCTTAAAGAAAAGGGTCAGTTCCCAATAAATGGTGTCACTTCCGAGGTGTCCGATACCCCAAATCCATTAATGATTATTTTGGGGTGTCGGACACCTGTTTTGAGCGTGCGTAGACACCCTCAGAAGCACTGTCTGATTCTACAAAGGAATCATCTCCACCCTTATGAGAGTCATTTGTAGTGATTGACACTTAAAAACAACGGCTACCTGTTCTAAGAGTCAGCTGACTCCCTTCTGTGATCTTGACTCCCTAATGAATACCGTACGACGTCTAAAAAGGTATCAAATACCTCCGCAATGCGGAGTCGGACTCCTTTGCATGCACGTGCGTTGTCTTTTTTTGCTGACAGGCAAACCACGCCGCCGTTGAGGTAGCCATATTGAATCGATCGGCCACACGGTTCGGTGGCATTTCCGTTGTGATCTCCATGAATAATCGGCAGCATCATTATTATCTGAGAGAAAATGCAAAACCGCACGGAGTGTCAAAGGAGCTACTGATCAAGGAGCCGCAAGTCACCAATACACCAGGCCATCAGTTCAAGATCGCCCATCCTCGTGCAAATACCATTTCTCGGCGGAACCACCTGGGTTACAGGGCCGTGGCACAATGGAACAGTTCTATCCTGCGTTATCGAGTGCGAAACGGTGAACAAGTTCAGGAACAGCCCGGATGAGCAGTGGGCAAGGATACAGTGGGATTCTCTGAACTCGTGGTGTCACTAAGAAGGTGCATTGTGGGTGACATGCCCAAGTGATAAAGGCATTTTAGGAAGCATATGAATATTCGGCTTCCATAAAAATCATAACAATAAGAAACCACTTGAGAGGTAAGTCGTGCCAATTCGGCCTGCTGTCAGTTTGTATGCAAGTGCTGTGGCATAGGACCGTTGGAAGTGGCGGATCTAGCCGGTAGGTTTCCGGGGGAGGGGGCAGAATCGAAAAGGGAAGAAATGTCACATGGTGAAACATTTTGTCATAATCTAACTGGACGGTATGTTTTGAGGGTAAACCCAAAAGAAATTAAGCTAAAAAATTGTCACGGGGTGAAACATGTGACCAAAATATGTTGTTGTTTTTTTGCTCTCTAAGCCTAATGTTTACACTGAAGTTTAATGGTTCTGTCTGAAGTTAAGAGTTGAAGCACTAGAACCTTGCTTTTAAAATAAATATTAGTCGGGCCAAAAAAGGAGGTTGACAGCTTTGGGGGAAACATAGTTTTGCCCTGAGAATTTTCCGTTTATGGGGCAAATGCCTTTTTGCTCCCCGACCCTGGATTCGCCAAAAATATGAAAATGTATTGATTGCCTTTGGCCAACTAGTGAGAATGCGCATCGGGACGGTGGCTCAACGGCGTTGAACTTTTCTGGGATTGGGAGACCCTGCGAGTCAGACACTGGCGGATCCAGGAGAAAGGCAAACCGTGCAATTGTCTGGAAAACCCCGATATTTACCGGTTTTCCTAAAAAAGTTTTTTTACGATTTCGGGCCCCGTTGCCCCCCCTCTTCTCCCTTCCAGCCGTCGGTCTGGATCCCACCAAGTCAGGGTGTGGGTTGATGAACAGGTGTCCATTGGGTTCGATTGCGAGTTTGTGTGTCGTTTTTTTAGATCGAATACGATGGTTTTTATTTTCCTCTGTGGTTTTCATGAAACGCTCAGGCAAGTCCTGTGGATGGATTTAAGTCGGAGAATCAGTGTATGCTGAAGCATTGACCCCAAAAATACAAACAAGTCACACCCTTTCGAAGAAAAAAGAACCCATATTTGGGGTCACGACTTTTCTCATGACACCTCTACAGAGGGTCATCAGGACAAGATAGGGGCGTCAAATGACACTTAGACTCTCTTCAGAGGCGTCAATTGACTCCTTTTTACGTATCATGACTCCTTCAGGGGAGTCTGATGCCCCTTTATTGAGTGTCAAATGACACCTTACGCAGAGTGGGATGACTCCCTCAGGGGTGTCAGATAACCCTTTTGACTCCCTTATCAATAGTCGGGACTCCGAAGACAGGAGTCTGACAACCCTGATCACAAATTTGGTGGGAAAAAGACTCCGCAAATAGGGGTCTTCCAGATACCCGAAAGGGGTGGAATTTTTTTACGGCATCACCTGATACCCCAATCAGGTGTCGTTTTTTCTCTCAGTGAATGGGGTGGTTCTGGATCGCTATGCATTGGCCACTCCAGGACAATGTTTGTTGCGGGCACTGGCAATGCAAGGCATTTCTACTGAAGTATATCGTTTAACACGCGCATTGACGGGGGTCTGAGCCACCTTCGGATTGACGAGGGGGCGGGTATCCGCCCCCCCCTAAGATCTCGAGAACCACGGTAGGTAGCAAAAAACGGTAAACGGCGTTGGGTAGCCCATCCACTTCTCCATCGAGAATATTTGAACCATTTTTTTGTCAGGTCACATTTAAGGTCACCAGAGGTCAAAAACATGCCGTCACATGCCGTCATAGGGATAACATGTAAATTAAGTTTTTCGGCCATTACATCTGAACAAGTAACGATAGAGCAAAACGACTTGAACTCTATGAATCCTCGCAGCAAGCCGAATCGAATGATATATGATTTGACCTTGCTAGGTCAAATCAAAGATTTGACCTGACCTGAGGTCAGGTCAGGGTCAAATTATATAAAATGCAGATCATTAGAACCGCAAAGCCAAGGCGAGTCTAATGAAGCAAAAATAAACGCTCTATCACCATCTGTTACTGAGTTAATCAGTAAAAACCATATTTACCATGTACTACCAATGGAGAGGTCATGCTTCGTACCTGACCTTAGGTCATCGATATCAAAAATACCGAAACATGTTTTAGAGAACTCGGTGAGCCCATTATATGATATAGGTTTCAATTGGATAAGTTCACCCTGCTCCGACTTATGCTATCTTAAACTTTTTTTGAGGTCGGGTCAGTTGACCTGTACTGGTGACCTGACCTGAGATGACCTATCCTTAAAATTTTCACAGAAGTTGCAAAAATGATGAGGGAAAAGGTATACCAAGTACGGCGGCGCTGCGCGCCGCCGTTTTTCTGCTGTCTCCGAAAAACCCGAGGGGGGCGGGTACCCGCCCCCCGTCAATGCGCGTGTTAAAGATAGTTGAAGTAGCTTGCCGTGTTCACGAAATGACAAATTCACATCTTTTTAGCAGCACCGAAAAAAACTCTGAAAATGAAAGAAACCGTAGGCCTTCAGATAGGAGACCTTGGAGGCTGTACTGGGCTGCTAAAAACTTCAGCTTCTGGTAGTTTTTCGTTTTTACCATGAAAGCAAGTATGATTCTTAATCTGGTGGGCTCATGTTTGCTGAAGTCGCTCTTCCGGCCTCGGCAGATGTTTCTGGGAAAACGTTTTAAGCCTCGCCCCAGTAGGGGCATCGATGGCACCCCTAAAGTTTTTTTCAGAATAACAGAAAAACGACGAGGCGCAACACCGCAGTTTAGGGGTCTACCTCTCACTCCCATAATTTCCCCACCATCCCTGAAAACTTATTCCCCAGGCCACATTAGGTCAGGTCACCAGGCGAGGTCAACCAGGGTCACCACACTTCAACTTTTGAGCTCTACCATAGCTGCATTTCTAAGCCGATTGATTTGAAACTTTTTATATTTGATGAACCTTCCAGGTTCTACCACATTTACATACAGGATTTTTCGATTTGGTGACATAAGGTCAGGTTCCGAGGTGACCTCTCTCATAAGAAAAGCATGGAAAAGCTTTGTTATGATCCAAAAGTCACAAAAAATGATTGCAAATGCTCAGGTTTCTCAGAAAAGCATTCTTGGCTACCCTCTTCCAGATTCCAGGGGCGATATTTGGCCTTTGACCTATTTGAGGTCATCGCAGGTCACCAAGGTCAAAAACAGTATTTCAGCGATAACTTTTGACCTAATCAAGCTAGAGCGCTGAATTAAACGTCATCGTGATGTTTTATCAATGGCTTTCATTTGATATACGGCAAGGGCACTTTCTGACCTTTCGTGACCTCAGATCATTTTAGGTCAAGATGTGCCCGCTGGAGGTCAACCTACTGGTGGAAGATCATTATTCTCCACAAAGCGGGGAAGTCCTGGCGATTTTCTATAAAATTTACCTTACCAGATCTCAATAGTGCTGATGGCATAAGAGCTATGACCAGGTTTTTTAAGCATTGCATATTTTAGTGGAAATAGCCTGCCGTGACCCAACTTGACCTCTTGAGGTCAAACCATTGACCAGAACGCTTAAACACGTGAAGGAAAATCATACCGAATTCACACAAGCTTCCCAATGTACTTTTAATAGTCACGTTAACCCTCATATTTTCGAAGTTAGAGGTGGGGGGAGCATCGATGGCCTCTCGGTGGGGCGAAGATGGCGCTGGACCCCTGGTGGGGCGCGGGTTAAGTTTTGTTAGATTCCTCCGACGCGAAAAATCAACTCAGCAGAGTTGAATGATATTGGGTGATTATCTTCCTATACCACGAGCCCAGCACATTTAACACGCGCACTGGAGGGGGGCCTCGGAGGCCCCCCACCTGTTTTTCCAAGGTGGCCAGAGAACCGCTTGCAGCGGAAAAACGAAACTTGGTCACATTTAACAGAATTTAATAGCGCGTCGATTGGTGAAGACTTTTTGAAAATCGGCCGAAAATTTTTTGACTTATAGGCTTTCAAAGTCAGACCTGCATTTTGAGATCGCCGTAAACGCGCGGTCGGACCAGTTAGCTTGCATTCAAGTCCGAGTGGTGACGTCATAACGTCATATAAGCGGGACTATATGTCAAGGTCACTTCACATGAAAGTCAAGGTCAAGGTCAAAGGTCACAGGTCAAGGTCATATCTGCACTTTCAAGGTCACTGACCACTGCGCGTCCGGCCAAATCAGGTTACCCCGTCTGACATATATTATGCTATGACGTCATCGGTAGGGTACCCCAATACAAAGGTCAAGGTCAAAGGTCAAGGTCAGAGGTCAAGGTCAAAGGTCACTGGGAAAGGTCAATTCTCATTTCCCGCCAAACAGTGGCTACAGTGTTAAACAAAGTGTAAATAATAAGTAGTATACCATATGGTGACCTTAAAGGTCAATGACCTTGAATGACCTTGACCCAAAAGTTGTGGGGAAGCCTCTTTGAGACCTCTTCTCTATGAACCTTGTCCGCCTTTAGCTTATTCCCGCCATTTTCCTGCATAATCACAGCATTTATCAATCGATACCAGCATGGCCAATACTTGACCTTTACGACCTCGTTTGACCTTGAAGATATTGACCTAGGTCAATGAAAATTGGTCATCATGTAGATCACTATAGCCCCCACACACCTACCAAGTGGCGTTTTTCTAACCCTCTTAGTTTCCGAGATCTTAGGGGGCCTACCAGGCCCCCCTCCAGTGCGCATTAGTGCCAGACCCCCTCCAGTGCGGGTGTTAACACACGCATTGACGGGGGCGGGTACCCGCCCCCACTCGGGTTTCTCGGAGACAGCAGAAAAACGGCGGCGCGTAGCGCCGCCGTACTTGACATACCTTTTTCCTCATCATTTTTACAACTTTTGTGAAAATTTTAAGGTTAGGTCATCTCAGGTCAGGTCACCAGTACAGGTCAAGTGACCCGACTTCAAAAAAAAGTTTAAGATAGCATAAGTCGGAGCAGGGTGAACTTATCCGATTGAAACTCATATCACATAATGGCCCCACCGAGTTCTCTAAAACATGTTCCGGTATTTTTTATATCGATGACCTAAGGTCAGGTACGAGCCATGAAATTGGAAATACATAGGAAAAATGGTTTTTACGGAATAACTCAGTAACGGATGGTGATAGAACATTTATTTTAGCTGCATTAGACTTGCCTGGGCTTTGCAGTTCTAATGATATGCATTTTATATAATTTGAACCTGACCTGACCTCAGGTCGGGTCAAATCCTTGATTTGACCTAGAAAGGTCAAATTATATATCATTCGATTCGGCTTGCTGAGAGGATTCATACAGTTCAAGTCGTTTTGCTCTATCTTTACTTGTTCAGATGTAATGGCCGAAAACTGAATTTGCATGTTATCCCTATGACGGCATGTTTTGACCTCTCGTGACCTTAAAGGTGACCTGACAAAAAATGGTTAAATGTTTTCGATAGAGAAGTGGATGGGCAGCCCAACGCCGTTTACCGTTTTTCGCTACCTACCGTGGTTCTCGAGATCTTAGGGGGGCGGGTATCCGCCCCCCCGTCAATGCGAAGGTGGCTCAGACCCCCGTCAATGCGCGTGTTAAAAGTTGCCGCTGAAATGGGTTCATACACCAGTAAATTTGACATCTACAGTTATGCGAATAGCACTAAAGGCTGAGCCTCGAAATATTGTAGGCAAATAGGGTTTATGTAGAATAAACATATCCGGATTCCTCGGCCTAATACTTTTTCATTGGCTTCGATGAATATGATATTGCAGTGAAAACAGAGGGAGGGATATCATTCATAGGGAAGGACCGAGGGTTTAGTTAAGGGACCACCTTGCGGGCACATTGCGACACTAGTTGTATATTTGCAGTGAACTTTTCAAGCAGCGCTGACGTTACATCTGTGTACGTGTTCAGATGGGCAACTTTACAATTGTGTACGTGTTCATATATGCGACATTACAGCCGTGTATGTGTCCCTATGGCCGACGTTACAGGTGTGAAGTTTGGGATAAGCGATGTTACAGGTGTGGAGTTTGGGATGGACGACGTTACAGCTGTGTATTTGTTCAGATGGGCGACGTTACAGCCGTGTATGTGTTCAGATGGGCAACGTTACAGCTGTGTACGTGTTCAGATGGGTGACGTTACAGTTGTATACGTGTTCATATGGGCGACGTTACAGGTACGGAGTGTGGGATGGGCGACGTTACAGCTGTGTATGTGTTCCGATGGGCGACGTTTGCAGCTGTGGAGTTTGGGATGGGCGACGTGACAGCTGTGGAGTGTGGGATGGGCGACGTTACATATGTGGATTTTGGGATGGACGAAGTTACAGGTGTGAAGTTTGGGATGGGCAACGTTACAGCTGTGGAGTGTGGGATGGGGGACGTTACAGCTGTGTATGTGTTCCGATGGGCGACGTTACAGCTGTGTATGTGTTCCGATGGGCGACGTTACAACTGTGGAGTGTGGGATGGGCGACGTAACAGCTGTGTATGTGTTCCGATGAGCGACGTTACAGCTGTGGAGTGTGGGATGGGCGACGTAACAGCTGTGTATGTGTTCCGATGGACGACGTTACAGCTGTGTCTGTGTTCCGATGGACGACGTTACAGCTGTGGAGTGTGGGATGGGCGACGTAACAGCTGTGTATGTGTTCCGATGGGCGACGTAACAGCTGTGTATGTGTTCCGATGAGCGACGTTACAGCTGTGGAGTGTGGGATGGGCGACGTAACAGCTGTGTATGTGTTCCGATGGACGACGTTACAGCTGTGTCTGTGTTCCGATGGACGACGTTACAGCTGTGTATGTGTTCCGATGAGCGACGTTACAGCTGTGGAGTATGGGATGGGCGACGTTACAGCTGTGTATGTGTTCCGATGGACGACGTTACAGCTGTGTATGTGTTCCGATGGGCGACGTTACAGCTGTGGAGTATGGGATGGGCGACGTTACAGCTGTGTATGTGTTCCGATAGACGACGTTACAGCTGTGTCTGTGTTCCGATGGACGACGTTACAGCTGTGTATGTGTTCCGATGGGCGACGTTACAGCTGTGGAGTGTGGAATGGGCGACGTTACAGCTGTGTATGTGTTCCGATGGACGACGTTACAGCTGTGTATGTGTTCCGATGGGCGACGTTACAGCTGTGTATGTGTTCCGATGGGCGACGTTACAGCTGTGGAGTATGGGATGGACGACGTTACAGCTGTGTATGTGTTCCGATGGACGACGTTACAGCTGTGTATGTGTTCCGATGGGCGACGTTACAGCTGTGGAGTGTGGAATGGGCGACGTTACAGCTGTGTATGTGTTCCGATGGACGACGTTACAGCTGTGTATGTGTTCCGATGGGCGACGTTACAGCTGTGTATGTGTTCCGATGGGCGACGTTACAGCTGTGGAGTATGGGATGGACGACGTTACAGCTGTGTATGTGTTCCGATGGACGACGTTACAGCTGTGTATGTGTTCCGATGGGCGACGTTACAGCTGTGGAGTATGGGATGGGCGACGTTACAGCTGTGTATGTGTTCCGATGGACGACGTTACAGCTGTGTATGTGTTCCGATGGGCGACGTTACAGCTGTGTATGTGTTCCGATGGGCGACGTTACAGCTGTGTATGTGTTCCGATGGGCGACGTTACAGCTGTGGAGTGTGGGATGGGGGACGTTACAGCTGTGTATGTGTTCCGATGGGCGACGTTACAGCTGTGTATGTGTTCCGATGGGCGACGTTACAGCTGTGGAGTGTGGGATGGGCGACGTTACAGCTGTGTATGTGTTCCGATGGACGACGTTACAGCTGTGTATGTGTTCCGATTGGCGACGTTACAGCTGTGTATGTGTTCCGATGGGTGACGTTACAGCTGTGTATGTGTTCCGATGGGCGACGTTACAGCTGTGTATGTGTTCCGATGGGCGACGTTACAGCTGTGGAGTGTGGGATGGGCACGGCTGTGGCAGTACAGGTGGCAGAGGCTGGGAGGCCGGCGGGTGCCGCGGGGGAACTCCATTACCACCTGACCCAGTTCCGACCAAATAGCCCGCTCCAGTTGTGGGTTAACCAGCTGATGGCTGCTGCATGGCTCGGGTGGCCGTCGGTGAGTACACCGCCCCTCCCCCCACCCGGACGGCCACGCCCCGCAGCCGTCAGCCTGCGCTCCCCGCCGGGGTGCCTTTATGCTCGGTAGTTATAATCCTCAGGGCATCTGTAATTGGTCGCCATTTACCAAGAAGAGGTGAAACATGCGTCAGATTACTTCACACGGTTACGTGTTCCACATATTGAAACACACGAAGGCAGTTTCGCCTCAGTGGCGAGTATACCGGTTTCCCACCTAGGCCTGCGGCGCCGTGGGGACGCGGCATCCGAGGGCGGGAGGCTGCGGCCGGCTCGGCACACTGCCGACACGCAGTGCTCCGTGGGGGAGGCTGCGGCCGGCTCGGCACACTGCCGACACGCAGTGCTCCGTGGGGAGGCTGGGCACTGCGCTGGACGCGTCAGTTGTGGGAGTGTTGTGAAACTGATGCAGGACACAGCTGGAGCGGGTCACGGACGCCCACTCAGCTGCCGAGACCGGCGCCGCCGTACCACCACTGCTGACGCGGGTCACTCAGTTCACGTTGGTGACTCGGGTCACTCAGTTCACGTTGGTGACTCGGGTCACTCAGTTCACTCTGGTGACTCGGATCACTCAGTTCACTCTGGTGACTCGGATCACTCAGTTCACTCTGGTGACTCGGATTACTCAGTTTACTCTGGTGAATTTAACCACTCAGTTCACTTAGATCAATCAGGTCACTTAGTTCAATCAGATCATGCGGGTCACTTCTGTACATACCTCAAATCACCCGAGTCAGAGAGAGAGAGTAGCGGATACAAGGCAGAGGCTAGGTGGCTCAAGTTCCCCTCCTCCAAATGTCAGAATGCCTATAGTAACTCCAATTGCTGAGTCTTACACTAGAATTATATCCTTAATCAATGTACATATATACATACTCTCCTGGTATGGCGATGTGCTACTCCCAAGATTAACTGGTGCCCCATGGGTGAACCGGCACCACCTTCACCCCTCCGGGGGAGGGGGCAATCGATGGCCCCTTCTAACTCTGAAAAATGGGGTTTAGCGTAATCTGCAAAATTCACGGCAAAGCTCGTGTGAATTCAGTATGATTCCACTTCTCATGTTTCAGTGCTCAGGTCACTGGTTTGACCACCAGAGGTCAAATTAGGTCACGATAAGTCATTTCCACTAAAATATGCACTACTTAAGAAACCTGGGTATAGCTCTCATGCCATTAACACGCGCACTGGAGGGGGCCTCGGAGGCCCCCCACCTGTTTTTCCAAGGTGGCCGGAGAACCGCTTGTAGCCGAAAAACGAAACGTGGCCACATCTAACAGAATTTAATAGCGCGTCGATTAGTGAAGACTTTTTGACAATCGGCCGAGAATTTTTTGACTTATAGGCTTTCAAAGTCAGACCTGTATTTTGAGATCGCCGTAAACGCGCGGTCGGACCAGTTAGCTTGCATTAAAGACCGAGTGGTGACGTCATAACGTCATATAAGCGGGACTATATGTCAAGGTCACTTCACATGAACGTCAAGGTCAAGGTCAAAGGTCACAGGTCAAGGTCATATCTGCACTTTCAAGGTCACTGACCACTGTGCGTCCGGCCAAATGACGTTACCCCGTCTGACATATATTATGCTATGACGTCATCGGTAGGGTACCCCAATACAAAGGTCAAGGTCAAAGGTCAAGGTCAAAGGTCACTGGGAAAGGTCAATCCTCATTTCCCGCCAAACAGTGGATACAGTGTTAGTCGAAGTGTAAATAATAAGAAGTATACCATATGGTGACCTTAAAGGTCCATGACCTTGAATGACCTTGACCCAAAAGTTGTGGGGAAACCTCTTTGAGACCTCTTCTCTATGAACCTTGTCCGCCTTTAGCTTGTTCCCGCCATTTTCCTGCATAATCACAGCATTTACCAATCGATCCCAGCTTGGCCAATATTTGACCTTCACGACCTCGTTTGACCTTGAAGATATTGACTTAGGTCAATGAAAATTGGTCATCATGTAGATCACTATAGCCCCCACCCACCTACCTAGTGGCGTTTTTCTAACCCTCTTAGTTTCCGAGATCTTAGGGGGCCTACCAGGCCCCCTCCAGTGCGCGTTAGTGCCAGACCCCCCTCCAGTGCGGGTGTTAACACCCGCCGCGGTGGGCTTCCGAGCCACCTTCGCCGTGGTGGGGGTGTTCAAATACCCCCTTAAACTCGGCTCCTATTCGGGAGAGCGATAAAACGCAGAGACATCGGATAGCTCGTACAAATTCATGACAAAACTAACTTGGTCTTTTTTGGCTCAGGTCAATATTGAGGTCATGACAGGTCAAAGAAGGTGGCATGTTACAGACGAGTTTTCGGGCTCTAGCGTCTGACAGAGTGCAGTTACAATTTTTTAAGCACCATTCGCTTTCTCTCGTTACGGCAAATCAAATGATGTAGAATATGACTATACTAGGTCAAAAAACACAAAAATGACCTGACCTGAGGTCCGGTCAAGGTTACTAACTAGCCTAGCACAGTCAATATGCATATCAATCGACACGCAATAGCAATTCAAACGTAGAAGTATCAAAATAAAAGTTTTACCATCATTTCCTGAAAATTTATTGACCCAGGTCTGAAACCTGCTTAAGTAGCTCTAGATGACCTCTCAGAGATCACAGGTCAACTGTTGCAACATGAACCTAGAAAGAGGTCCAGGATACTACAAATAGGAGAATATGAAGGTATTCGCAGCTGTAAGCTGCATTTCCAATGGAGAGGTCATGATCCGTATCTAACCTTCGGTAATCGATACGAAAAATCCTGGAATACATTTTGTAGCACACGGTGGGCCCATTATGTGGTATAAATTTCATTCCAATAGATTCACCCATTTCTTACTTATGCTACCCTAAACATTTTTGGAGGTGAGGTCACTTGACCTGCACTGGTGATATGACCTTTGATGATCCAACCTTAAAATGTTGGGGAAAGTTGCGGAATTGATCAAGGAGAAGGTGTGCGAAATACGACAGCGCTTCGCGCCGCTTTTTTCCTGCCGCCAGAAAAAACCCGAGCGGGGGTTTCAAACACCCCCCACCCCCACCGGGGCGGGTGTTAGAACTATTGGGATCTGATAAAGTACATTTGATAGGAAACTTCCGGGGCTTTCTCCGCTATTTGGACCATAATGACTTCCGGCCAGTGGTTTGAGCTCCAGAGGGCACTTGGTGACCTAACATGACCTGATGTCACGAAAGGCCTAAAAGTGACCTTGCTGTATATCAAATGAAAGACAATTAAGAGACATACACGATGACGTTTCATTTCACGCTCTAGCTTGATTAGGTCAAAAGTTATCGTCAAAATACTGTTTTGATCCCTGGTGGCCTGTGATGACCTCTTATAGGTCAAAAGACAAATATCGCCCCTGGAATCGGTGAAAGGGTATCAAAGAACGCCTTTCAGAGCAATCTGAATATTTGAAATAATTTTTGTGACCTTTAGATCAGAAGACAGCTTTTCCTATGCTTTTTCAATGCAGGAGGTCACCTCCTGGCCTGACCTCAGTCACCAAATCGGATATCATTTTGTAGACCCTAAGGGAGTCATCAGGTGAAGGTTGTTTCAAATTGATCGGCTTAGAAATGTAGCTATGGTAGAGCTCAAAAGTTGAAGTGAGGTGACCTTGATTGACCTCGGCTAGTGACCTGAACTATTCTGGCTCAGGGTCAAATTTCAGGAATAGTGGGAAAATGATGGGGTGAGAGGGAAATATATTAACATTAATACCTAAATTTACAACAGGGGGGGAAGATTCGGGCCACTCCTCAGGTTTTTCCATGGTATCTCCGTAACGATTTGAGATAGGCACATGGAATCTTGTGACTTTTCTCAAAACTAAATAGCACGTGTTCCCTGAAAACGTTGAAAATATATATTTGACAAAGGCGGAGCTATGGCTCGCTAATTTGGGGGTTTATCCAGAAGCCGAGCATTGTCGCCGGCATTGCGTTTGTCCTACAATAAAGCTGTCTGTTACGAATTGGCGGCAGTCGTAATGTTTGAGTGCTATTACTGATATTCAAATGGCAGTTAATGTGTATTTTGATATAATTTTGGCCATTGGCGGTTCCAGAAGCTCAAAATGGGGGGTTTGCAATGTCCTCCGTCTGAACTCTTCCAAAGTGGATAGATTGCGTACAGAATGTTCGGGAAGGGTAAACATAATAATGCATTGATCCCAGTGTATTATATGGTGATAGAAAATCATAGGCGTGCCCAGGCTCCGTAATAAGGGGGGTTCACTCGCATTCAAGTTCATTTTGGTGTTGTGTGTGCATTGAATTGGAAAAGGCATTGTAACTATGCATTTAGTTCTAACACTAAGTGATATTTGGGGTGACAGTTGATGTGTATTTCGGTATATTTTGGGTCATAGGCGGTTCCAGGAGCTCTAAATGGATTCTACAATGTTATCCATTCGAACTCTTCCGAAGTGAATAAACTGGCTACAGAATGGACGGGAATGGCAAAAATAAAGATGTTTTGATCTCATTCGTGTATTATATGATAACAAGATATCATAGGCTTGCTCAGGTACCGTAGTTAGGGGGATCACTAACTTTCAAACGTATTTTAGTGTTGTGTCTCCATTGAATAGGGCAAAGCATAGTAGACAGGTATGCATTTAGTCCTAACACCAAATGGACAATTCATCCATAGGCGGATCCAGAAATGTTCCCCGGATCGGGCAGGGGTGGATAAAGGCGGGGTAATTTTAAAAGTAGCCATAATTGAAAGGTGGGGTAATTTGCGTCTTACCCCACTATTTTGCCTCCCTGAATTCGCCTCTGACATATTTTTGGTATTTGAACACTTTTCTTGATATCAGAGATATCACACTGTACCTGGCGTGTGAATTTCTGCAAAAAGAAGACATGAAAAAATCATATAATTCCCTCCCAATTTCTGGCCCTAAAACCGCCCATGAATTTTGAATTTCGCCTAAATAAGAGATATGAACATTTCCAAGCAATTTCCTGCCAATCCATACTTGTTTCATGAAAATCAAGCCAAAGAGACAAGAGTTACCGATAATCTAAAAAGGGCCGCAATTTTGTATACTTTGAACGCCCCTAATTCCAATTTTCAAAATTTTGAAACTTTATTTTTCAAAATGGAGTTTAGCGCAAGAGGAATTGATTGCAGTTTGAATTTTTTAAATCAGCCGGGTAGATTTTGAGATCTTAGGGGGCAGAATCTGCCCCCTGTTGGAAATAGGGATAGCCGGGAGCCCGTTGAAAATAGGGTTAAGTGCCGTGCTGCGCCTCGTTTTTCTGTTATTCTGAAAAACCCTTAGGGGAGGTCCTCGGCCCCCTCCCCCTCGTGGGGCGAGGGTTGAGTTTTGAGTGCGCCGGTCCCTTTTTTAAGCTTGTTTAACCACAGTAATGTCAGCATTTTTCCCCTTAAAAAACGGCTCTAGTTTTTGCGCTTAACACGCGCATTGACGAGGGGGCGGGTACCCCCTCAGGTTTTTTTGCAGATGTCATAAAAACGGATACCTTTTCTCTCATCATTTTTACACCTTTTGTAAAAAATTTTAAGGCTAGGTCATCTCAGGTCAGGTCACCAGCACAGATCAAGTGACCTGACCTCAAAAAAAGTTTAAGATAGCATAAGTCGGAACAGGGCGAACTTATCCGATTGAAACACATATCACATAATGGACCCACCAAGTCCTCTGAAATATGCTCGGGTATTTTTGATATCGATGACCTAAGGTCAGGTACGAGCCATGGCCTCTCCATTGAAAATACATAGGAAAATGGTTTTAACTAAATAACTTAGTAACGGATGGTGATAAAGCGTTCATTTTAGCTGCATTAGATTTGTCTTGTATTTGCGGTTCTAATGATATGCATTTTATCTAATTTGACCTTGACATGACCTCAGGTCAGGTCAAATCCTTGATTTGACCTAGCAAGGTCATATTATATATCATTCGATTCGGCTTGCTGCGAGGATTCATATTGTTCAAATCGTTTTGCTCTATTTTTCTTGTTCAGATGTAATGGCCGGAAAACTTCATTTACATGTTATCCCTATGGCGGCATGTTTGGACCTCTAGTGACCTTAAATATGACCTGACAAAAAAGTGGTACAACTATTTATGATGGAGAAGTGGATGGGCTATCCAACGCTCATTACCGTTTTTCGCTAACTAGCGCGGTTCTCGAGATCTTAGGGGGGCGGGTACCCGCCCCTCCCCGTCAAGGCGAAGGTGGCTCAGACCCCCGTCAATGCGCGTGTTAATTTGAAGAGCAGTTGGTATCCCAATATCAGTTCTGCTAGGGTAATCGGCGAATTATTTTAATATCATGACGTAGTCGCGCTATTTCCAGTGACTAAGAGATGAACAGAAATATGCATTTCGACGCCGAAGACAACACAATTAATGCATTCCTAAAAAAAACTGCTTTTGTTCAACAACTTGCGCTTATTATAAGCTCTTATTCTTTCTGAAAGATACAAATACCATAAAATATTTGGCCTGATCCACTGATCTACCACTTCCTCATTGAGAATTTTGGCTGGATCGATCAGCTCCAGAAAAGAAAACTATGAATATCGGACTAGAAATGCTCTCCCTAGACCATATTTTGGCGATCCATGCTAATTATTTAGGCCACCATCGTGCCTCTTCACCGACAAAATACGACCTAATGATCAATCGTATCTCTGAACTGAATCGTCTGCTACCAAACTAACGTCGCTTATGTCCAGATTTGTGGAATTTCTGGATTTGCCTCCTCTTCAGCCGGATCACGTGCTCCTAGCACCACCGACCCCGAAAATCAACCGCTAGTAGTTCTGTTTGGGGACACATTTATTCGTATACACCTCTGTTCACATTAGAACTTGTCTCCAACTTACTCAGTTTCCAGAAGAAAAGGGTGCCACAAGTTCGTCAATTTTAATTCCAGTATTGGGGTTTAACGACGCACCCTGGTCTCACCCCGCTTCCCGGGACTTGAACCCGAGACCGATGGCTTGGGAGACAGAAGCACTTTCCACTAAGTCACCCATCCGCCAATTTTCTTTAGCTGTGACTTTCGCCCATGACTCAGCATGCAGAGCCACTGCAGGTTATTGGAATTGAAGCTGGTTCCATCATGGGATCCGCACAACTGAAGGAAGTTATTCAGCCTTCCAGATAAATATAATCATCACACAAAATTAGGACCTGGCACAAATTTGGGTATACCTTATCGTTTGAGAAAAACTTCTAAAATTTTAATGTTTTACGCCCCTCTCTCTTCACCATTGCTACAAAGAATTTCGCTGACAAAGATTTACAGAATAAACCGAAAGCGTCTTTTTATCGAGCAGAGAAAACTCTTCATTTTCATTAAACTCATAGGTGAAACTCACAGGGTGAACTCACAGATCGTGTTCTTCCGATTGCCTTTTAACTCACTTGATTGGTAATTCATATGATTTGTGTCATTGTGATCGCCACACGGACAATAGAGCTCTTTATCAAAACACGCACTTTACTTTTTTGAATACTATACGTTTCAGAAACAGAGTTCCTTTGTCAGTAGCTCACATCAAAAACACTGTAAATACACAAACAAAAGCTAAAGTTCGAATCAGATCACTGAAAAACATTTTGAACCGCCTTGGAATATTTAACCCGTTAAGTACCAGCGGTACTTTTTGGTACATCTGGTTCCAATCCACATTTAATGCATTTGTCGGTGGAAGCTGTTCGAGTGAATGACATTTTCGTCTGGAGAAGACATCAGTTGTGTAACGTAAGCCGCCGGAAGACCGGGGGAAATGTAGAAATATAAGTTGGAAGCTTCTAAAATTGGCTAATTTGTTTAACCCGTGATGTCACACCCAAAATTTAATTGGGATAGCCGTGCATTTTATTTCACGAAATTTTGGCACGCGGGGATGTGTTAAAATATGTTTAAGGGATATATCCTCAAAGCTACATGACAAAAACATATATGGAACCTGCGCTATGTGCCGTGAAACTTTGGCGGTACCAAATGGAGCCGCTGGTCTCTTCCGGTGTCAAATCCGAGGCCCGCGCGGGCAGGGAGGGAGCGTCAGTACGTGAGAGGGTTTCAGCCAAGAAACATTCTGTGTTTTTGACACTTTATCAAGCGACAATTTCGTTACACGATGTCTTATACAGTCAGACGTTGTCTGACGGCCAAGCAAGCTCTTGAAATAATCGTTGATATAGACGCCGAAGACCATGACGAGGTGACTTTGATAAATGTGCCACCTGATGACGACGTCAGTGACCCGGACGATTTAGATAAAGAGGAGACGGGGAAGGCTGCCTTACGGGACGTTTCTGGTACTCTAGAGGTACAAATAAACAGAGACCAAATGGAGACATCATTTAGAGATTTTGACCCACCTAAGTCAGAACAAAACCAAGCAAAGGGGTGGCGCACTGAGAAAAACGGTCCCAAATGGCTGCATGTTTGGCCTGAGTATTCCAGCTGGGGTAAAGCCACAGAGAACGTGCTCAATGAGACCCGGCAGCGCATCACCGACTCTCTGTCCCATGCACGCCGGTCGAGATTCTGGAGGAGTTGCTGACGCCGGAAATCTTCCAACACATCAAAGAGGAGACTTCACGATACGCACTGGAAGTAAAAATGACCCGCTGTTCACACTGGAGGACAGTGAACTCAAGGCTTTCATCGGTTTTCTTAGTGCTGTCCGGCTACGTCACTTTACATAGTGAGAAGCTATACTGGTCGGATGCTGAAGATGTCGGCCAAGATATCGTGCGCAAGGCGATACCAGCAAATACCTGCAAATCAAGCAGTACCTGCACGTACAGGACAACTCCAGACAGCGCACCAGCACAGACAGATGCTTCAAAGTGAGGCCTATCAAAGATAAGCAGAACAAAACGTTCAAGAAGTTCGGCATCCACCAGAAGAGGCTGGCAGTGGACGAGATGATTGTTCGGTACTATGGATGTCACTCCTTCAAGCAGCTCATTCGGGGAAAACCTATACGGTTTGGCTTCAAACTGTGGGCGCTTTGCACTGAAGACGGGTACTGTCACAAGTTCGACCTATACTGTGGCAGGGAGCAGGGTCCGCATCTACAGGATATGTCGCTGGGGACAAGGGTAGTGCTGGAATGGTCAGCGTGGCCTACAGCCCCAGCTCTCACGAACTCTACTTTGACAACTTGTTCACATCGCGTGCATTGTTGTCAGAGCTGAAAAACCGTGTTGTCCGAGCCACCGGAACAGTGCGAGAAAATCGCATGAAAAAATGTCCGGTGAAGCCAGCGAAGGTGCTTCAAAAAGAAAAGAGGGGCTCTTACGGCTACAGGTTCGACAATTCAAAACAGGTGTTGGCAGTTTAATGGAATGACAACAAAGTGGTGAGCGTCATGACAAATTTTGACCGCATCGAGCCCTTGGCAACTGCCAAACGTTATGACAGGGCACTGAAGAAAGACGTAAACGTCCCATAGCCGAGTGTAATCCACGCCTTCCAGGTGTTTCGCACCTCATCACCAGATATGAGTCCGTGCATAGATGGCCAAACAAACATGTGTATCTGCTGCAGGCGCCGTCACTGGCAGAGTGAATTCACGGATATCTAATATCAATTTGTAGTTTCGGGACAGTGGCATACAATTTAGCAAAAATTATGACGGTGCCGGTGCCTTGCCATATACTTGAGCTGCGAGGCCCACTAAAGCGTTTGAATTCGAATGTCAATCACAACACTGCCCCTCCGCCGCGGCGCGGTGCCGGTGCGCAGGTGCGCCTATAGGCGACTCGCCGGCCGACCCTGAAAGGACCAGCGGTACCATTTGGGACATAGCTATATCTCCAAAACGGGAAAGCGCAGCCACAAGGCGTTTCTTACACCTTGATACTCGCATTGATAAAACGATGTGACAACAGTTTTACAAAAATTTACAAGCGAATAATATGCGTGGTACCTAGTGGGTTAAAAAATCATCTGAATTACTCGTGATCTAAAGCTAACCATGCCGCTGCTGTTCCCCACCTGAAAAAACCTGGTTTAGAGTTATGTGCCGAATGATCGCTTAAAATATATGCTGCCTCTAATGCCTTTCTAATTGGTTTTGTCATGCCACTTTTAAGCATTTTAGCGTTCTCCCATTTTGGTAAATAGCTACACTTATCAATATGTCTCACTACGCTGCTATTTTCGCAATGGTTTTTTACATCTCGTTTATGCTCGCTGAGTCTTGTCGAAAGGCCTCGTCCAGTTTCGCTGATATAACATTTTTGGCATGGTCCGGAGCAGGGAATTTTGGAAATGTCACTGTTTGTATTAATAACTTGATTTTTCTTCTTACAGGTCGCCTATTTTCTTTCCCGAGTGGATGCATATTTCGACTCCTTTTCCTTTAAACGAAGATGAGATGGCTTCGGCATGTGTTGAGTTCAGTATCGTTATGCTTCTCTTTTTGTTTCTTCTGTGTCGTTTCTTTCGTTGTTTCTGTTTTCATTCCTGTCCTGGTTTCTTTTTTCTTCGGCTTCTTTCTTTATTTTCTTTGCCTTCTCTCGCAGTTGAATCAGTAATCCTTTTGGGTATTGTAAGTTTAAAATGCTTTGAAAACGTGGTCCATCTCTTTCTTCAAAAACTCTTCACTACAAGTTTTAAGGGCTCGTAGGAAAAAGCCTAAAACCACTCCACTTTTCATTTTTTTGTTATGTGCTGAAAAATAGTGAATGTAGTCTTCCTTGCAGGTTGGTTTCCTGTAAACTTTGAATTTTACGTGGTCCAGTCGTTGCATAATAAGTAAATATAAAAATGGGAGTGTGTTGTCGTTTTCTTTTTCTATGGTGAATTGTATGTTTGGGTCCGCTTCGTTTAGAGCTTTCAGCTTTTCTTCTATATTTGTTTCCTTCAACTACCACAACTAATACATCATCTATATACCTTTTCCATGTACATCCAGGTCCTAGAATTTCTTTGAAACGGCTCTCCTCCAGTTTTTCCATGTAGAGACATGCCGTGACTGGGCTTAGGGGTGATCCCATAGCTAATCCACTTTTTTGTCTAAATTCTTCTCCGTCAAAAGCAAATGTATTGAAGTGCATGCATAATGAAACAAGTGATATATATATTGTTGTTTTGGAAGCGACAGTGTACGTTCATCCAAAAGGTTTACTGTTTCTTCGATCATTTCTAAGGCTCGTGTGATAGGCACGTTCGTGAAAAGAGAATTAACATCGAGGCTGGCTATTTTCTTGTTTTTCACATCGATCTTTTAAGGATGTTCATGATCTCAGAAGAGTTTTTAACATGACTACTACTGATGATGCCCAGAGATCTCGAAAGGGGCTTTGCAAGAATTTAGGCTAGCTTGTGTGGTGCACTTCCGATGCCTGAAATTATTGGCCTCATGGGAATCCCTTCCTTGTGTACTTTTGGCAGACCTTTCAGTTTCGGTGCCCGAGGTGCTTCTGCCAGAAGATGCATCAGTCTCTTGCTCTTTTCCCTTTTCTTCAATGTTTCTCTTGCTTTTTGTTAAACTGTTTACTTTTCTTCTTTACACAGCCACTGCTTTTTTATGTGGCTGTGTAAAGAAAAAAGTAAACAGTTTAACAAAGTCAGGTTTTTTCAGGTGGGGAACAGCAGCGGCACGGTTAGCTTTAGAGCACGAGTAATTCAGATGATTTTCTTAAATATTCCAAGGTGATAAAAGTGTTTTCCAGTGATCTGTTTCGAACTTTAGCTTTTGTATGTGTATTTACAGTGTTTTTGATGTGAGCTACTGACGAAGGAACTATTTTTCTGAAACGTATAGTATTCAAAATAGTTAATAAAGTACGTGTTTTGATAAAGAGCTCTATTGTCCGTGTGCCGATTCAAACCGTCAACAGAAAACATGTCATTGTGATGTTCATCCATTTTACAAATTAATATGAGAAACCCATCCTTACTTAGGGATGTTTTGAATATATCTCGTATCGTCACGGACTCGCCCAAATTCAGGTACCCTCACAACTCAGCGAAACTGCGATTTCCCGCCGCCAGCAATTGCTACAATTAAACAGTCGAAGAGGACAACCCCCGTTAAGATTCTGTGCTACGACCGAACATGTCTGGGCCAATTTTGAACAGTATAAGTTTGATATTTTTCCCAATCAACGACGCACTACTCAATGAAGCAGATGAGTAAATCGCAAGCAAATAAGTGCATAATGAAACACTCCCTCCTTTTCAGTTCGGACTGTTGAAACCCATGACGCCTATAAACTCAGTAGGTACATGCGGCCATATTTGGTGTTGATCTATCGCCACCTTCCGAGGTCGTTCAGAAGTGGATCAGCTGGTGTGCGCTGTTACCGGGCCGAGGTCGGGCCAGGTCGACAGGTGCCGGCGCGCCACACGCGCCGCCATACCAATGAAGGCACCGCCGCCCAGCGCCGCTGCACAGCTCCACTCTGACGACTGCTCTTGTGGCGGTTTGGCGGCGTTGCGAAACTAACGATCCGGCACCTTTGTTGGACTGAGCGCTGTCGTCGAGCCTGAGAGCGATTGCTTGGGAGCTCTGTTCGAGCGGCGAATGACCGTTTGGATTTGATGAATGGTGGGTGGGCGGCGACACAGTCGTTGACCTAGCCTTGCGCGCCGGTCTTGGCTGTGATGGGAGATGGTGACCCTCTCGGGACTGCTACCGTGAGAGTCAGCATTGTGACCCTTTTCTCGGGACTGCTGCCATGGGAGTGGGACATTATACTAATTGTTGGGATTCAGCATTGCATCAACTACCAAGGTTATGCGCCGTCGCCAACTCTCACCCTTTTGGGAGAGTTTGAGGAATCAGATTGACTTATTAATAGGTTCCGCCGGGACTTGAACCTGAGACCGGTGGCCTAGGATATTTTTAAGCTATCCACTAAGCCACCCATCCCCCGGGAGTGGGGGCATGGTGACCCTCTACTCGGCACTGGGTCATGGCAAGGTTTTTGCTAGTAACGCCCGTGCTCGCGTTGGGTGTTTTTGGGCTGGCACAAATGAATGAGACAGGTGATTATCTGGCCCGCGGCTGATCTCTGTGCCACACTGGGGTGGGTCTGATATGCTCAACTACCTGGTTGCCTAAATCATGCTAGTTCTTTGCTTCTCACGTTTCACTTTAGCTGTGGTGTCGGGGGTCCCACAGGAGGGGGAGGGTGCTTCAGCTGTCAGGGCTATATGGCGAACGACTGGTGATCTGCATGGTCGGTGCAGCTCTGTTCACGGGGAAGAGAGGTCGGCGTAGCTCTGTTCACGGGGAAGAGTGGTCGGTGCAGCTCTGTTCATGGGGGAAGAGGGGTCAGTGCAGTTCTGTTCACGGGGAAGAGAGGTCGGTGCAGCTCTGTTCACGGGGAAGAGTGGTCGGTGCAGCTCTTTTCACGGGGAACAGAGGTCGGTGCAGTTCTGTTCACGGGAAAGAGGGGTCGGTGCAGCTTTGTTCACGGGAAGAGTGGTCGGTGCAGCTCTGTTCACGGGGAAGAGTGGTCGGTGCAGTTCTGTTCACGGGGAAGAGAGGTCGGTGCAGCTCTGTTCACGGGGAAGAGTGGTCGGTGCAGCTCTGTTCACGGGGAAGAGTGGTCGGTGCAGTTCTGTTCACGGGGAGGAGTGATCAGTAGCTCTGTTCACGGAGAAGAGTGGTCAGTGCAGTTCTGTTCACGGGGAAGAGAGGTCAGTGCAGCTCTGTTCACGGGGACGAGGGGTCAGTTCAGTTCTGTTCACGGAGAAGAGTGGTCGGTGCAGTTCTGTTCACGGGGAAGAGAGGTCGGTGCAGCTCTGTTCACGGGGAAGAGTGGTCGGTGCAGCTCTGTTCACGGGAAAGAGAGGTCGGTGCAGTTCTGTTCACGGGGAGGAGTGATCAGTAGCTCTGTTCACGGGGAAGAGAGGTCGGTGCAGTTCTGTTCACGAGGAGGAGTGATCAGTAGCTCTGTTCACGGGGAAGAGAGGTCGGTGCAGTTCTGTTCACGGGGAGGAGTGATCAGTAGTTCTGTTCACGGAGAAGGAGTCGCTTGTGCAAATGATTATATTTGAGGAATCGCGTTGGCTGGCTGACCTACTTTCTGAAATTGTCACTGTAGTTATAAGGGATGACTTCTGGTGTTCATGCGGATGAAGTCTTAAAATATGTGCAACATGATATTTATATCTACGAGTATTGTTTCGATTGAATATTCCGTGACTTTGGCCATATCCGAAGAGTGCCTGTTCGTTTGAGCGGTTTACAAGCGTGGGCAGCCAATCGTGTCGAGTCATTTATGTATCGACTACGGTTCTTTGTGAAACCCAGATCTGGAGACGATATATCGCAAAAACACTGTCTCGCTGTTTTCTGCTACCTTTCGTTGCTCTGATTGGTTGAATGCCCTTACTTTGCCCTTCATGGACTCTTCATACAAGGACGTGTAGGAGACGGACCACGTGGGAACGCACGATTAAGGGTTATGAAATCGGTAGTTCTGGTGTAAGCATGAGCTATTTACTCTGAGTTGCCACCTACACAGCACTGGCAGACCCAGGCCTTGACCTGGCAGGGAAACAAGGGCGATACTTTGGTGAGCCAAGGGCGGGAAACGCTGAGGCGCTGCTACAAGCTACAGTACGTGTTACTTCTCTTCACTACATCCATAGCTGTCTGTCTTACGTGGCACTTTGGAAAGAAACCGGACGACCCCCGTGAGCTGTTTGGTTCCAGGCGTGGCTGCCGAGACAGCCTGTATCCGCCAGTGCCCCAGACTGAGACGCCGAGACCAGCTCCTACTACACGGCGTTCACCATCGAATGTTCCCACCAAATGGTGGTCAGTTCTCTGGTGCGCCGCGCCACTCGTCCCAGTTCGGCGGTCGCGGACTCAGCAGCGGTCGGCTTTGGTCACCGACGCCTACTTGAACGGGGCAGACCCGTCACACGCCCTGGCTAGATACCACATGTGTACCCTAACCGGCGCTCCACGACCAGAAATGATGTGGCTCTGCCCCTGCCCAGATCAAGTGAGCCCATTACCAAGCTACACCAGTGTTTGCCGAAATATCCCACGACCTCTCGTTTGACACCTGTGAGCGTGCCGGACACGCCAGCGAAAGCTTACTGCCACATGTAATAAAGGAGACAAAGCCGAAATACTTGGTGGTACACTCTTAGACTGTTTCCCCAGCCGTCGGTTCTTAATAACCCTCTGCAAGATGCATTCATTCAAGCTGAGAGCCGTTGATCTATGCTGATTTCCTGCCACCCCCCCCTCTCTCTCTCTCTCCTGTTCTCGCTCTCTCTGGAACTGACCTTGGACGTAATTCAGTCACACCTGACTCTGACACCGACCTCTAACGGCGCGGTACCGAGGCCCGGCGCTAATGCCTCCTCTGCACCGCTGAAGCTGCTGCTTGGTCTGGCTCGTCGGAAGGCTTAGTTGTTCGATACGGCTATTGGTCTGGTTCCTCTCATAGTCTAGTTGTCCGATACGGCTATTGGTCTGGTTCCTCTCATAGTCTAGTTGTCCGATACGGCTATTGGTCTGGTTCCTCTCATAGTCTAGTTGTCCGAAACGGCTATTGGTCTGGTTCCTCTCATAGTCTAGTTGTCCGAAACGGCTATTGGTCTGGTTCCTCTCATAGCTAGTTGCCGAAACGGCTATGGTCTGGTTCCTCTGATAGTCTAGTTGTCCGATACGGCTATTGGTCTGGTTCCTCTCATAGTCTAGTTGTCCGATACGGCTATTGGTCTGGTTCCTCTCATAGTCAAGTTGTTCGATACGGCTATTGGTCTGGTTCCTCTCATAGTCTAGTTGTCCGAAACGGCTGTTGGTCTGGTTCCTCTGATAGTCTAGTTGTCCTTTACGTCTGTTGGTCTGGCTCCCCTGATAATCTAGTTGTCCGATACGGCTACTGGTCTGGTTTCTCTGACAGTCTAGTTGTCCGATCGACTGTTATGTAATCTATGATGTGGTGCGGGCCAACCACAGTACCTCGCACCGTTGGAGCATCCCTCCCGTAAATCCGCTGCCGCAGCTCAGTCAAGTATCCTCCTCGACCTCGATTAAGCCTCGTGAACATATATAGAGACATGACCTGAAGATGCAGGTACTGCACCGAGTTGTCCCTCCGACGGTTTTTGTGTGTTCTGAGTAAAATTTCATTTGATGGCTCTTTCCTCTTTCCTCTTAACCCGCACCCCACCGGGGGTCCGGCGCCACCTTCGCCCACCGAGGCCATCGATGGCCCCTCTCTAACTCCGAAAATATGGGGATTGGCGCAAATCTGCAAGTGCATTAGAAAGCTCGCGTGAATTCAGTAAGAAATTACTTCACATTTTTAAGCGTTCGGGTCAATGGTTTGACCTCCAGAGGTCAAGTTAGGTCCTGATATGTTACTTTCGCTCAAATATGCAATGCTTAAGAAAACTGGGCATAACTTTTATACCATTAGAACTATTTAGATCTAGTAAAATACATTTGATACGGAAATTTCAGACCTTTTTCCGCTATGTGGAACATAATGACCTTCCGCCAGTGGTTTGACCTCCAGAGGTCACCTCGTGACCTCATATTACCTGAGGTCACGAAAGATTAGAAAGTAACCTTGCCGTATATCAAATGCAAGGCATTCACGAGACATATACGATGGTGTTTGGTTCAGCGCTCTAGCTTTATTAGGTCAAAAGTTATTGTCAAAATACTGTTTTCGACCTCTGGTGACCTTGGATGACCTCGGAGAGATCAAAGGGAATATATGGCCCCTGTAACCCGCGAAAGGATGTCTAAGAACGCTGTTCGGAGCAGTTTAAGCAGTTGCAATCATTTTTGTGACTTTTAAATCATAAGACAGCTTTTCCTAATGTTTTTTCATTGGGAGAGGTCCCTGGTGACCTGAGCTCAGGTCACGAAATCGAAAAATATTGGATATATACCTTGTAGATCCTGTTGGGGCCATGAAGTGTAGGAAGTTTAAAATTGATCGACTAAGAAATGTAGCTATTATAGAGCTTACAAACTGAAGTGATGTGTCCTTGGTTGACCTCGCCTGGTGACCTGACTTTTAGTGACCCGGAGTAAAAAATTTCAGCGTTGGTGGGAAAATGATGGGGTGAGAGATAGAGCCCTCAAACGCGGTGCTGTGTCTCGTCGTTTTCTGCTATGCTGAAAAAAACCTTAGGGAGTGCCATCGATGGCCCCCGGTGGGGCGAGGGTTAAGCAGGACATGTTTCATCGAAATAGGGTCGGCAATGTGATGGAATTCGAGTTTGAGGATTGTTCTAAGATCCACGATGTGCAGTGACTTAGAGTGCCCAAAAATTTGACCTGAATCAAAGTCGAATGTCACAGCACTTAAAAGCACCTTAACACGCGCATTGACGGGGGTCTGAGCCACCTTCGCATTGACGGGGGGCGGGTACCCGCCCCCCCCTAAGATGTCGAGAACCACGGTAGGTAGCGAAAAACGGTAAACGGCGTTGGGCTACCCATCCACTTCTCCATCGAAAACATTTGAACCATTTTTTGTCAGGTCACATTTAAGGTCACGAGAGGTCAAAAACAGCCGTCATAGGGATAACATGTAAATTCAGTTTTTCGGCCATTACATCTGAGCAAGGAAAGATAGAGCAAAACGACTAGAACTATATGAATCCTCTCAGCAAGCCGAATCGAATGATATATAATATGGCCTTGCTAGGTCAAATCAAGGATATTACCTAACCTGAGGTCAGGTCAGGGTCAAATTATATAAAATGCATATCATTAGAACCGCAAAGCCCAGGCGAGTCTAATGCAGCTAAAATAAATGCTCTATCACCATCCGTTACTGAGTTATTCCGTAAAAACCATTTTTCCCATGTATTTCCAATGGAGAGGCCATGCCTCGTATCTGACTTTAGGTCATCGACATCAAAAATACCGGAACATATTTTAGGGAACTCGGTGGGGCCATTATGTGATATGAGTTTCAATCGGATAAGTTCACCCTGCTCCGACTTATGCTATCTTAAACTTTTTTTGAGGTCGGGTCACTTGACCTGTACTGGTGACCTGACCTTGGATGACTTAACCTTAAAATTTTTCACAGAAGTTGTAAAAATGATAAAGGAAAAGGTATGCCAAGTACGGCGGCGCTACGCGCTGCCGTTTTTCTGTTATCTCCGAAAAACATGAGGGGGGCGGGTACCCGCCCCCCCGTCAATGCGCGTGTTAAGACGTTTAGAGGAGGGGTCCTGAAGCGCCCCCTCACCTATTTTTCCGAGGTGGCCAGGGAACAGTTCGCAGCCGAAAGAAGCTATTAAGCTACTTTAGAGAGAATTTGTGGGTGCGTCGTTTGGTGCAATCATTTTAAAATCGCTCCACTATTTTTTTATACGGACTTTTAGAGTCAGAACTATATTTTGAGATTGCTAAAATGGCGCGGTCATGCCAGTTCAATACACTGTAGACTGAGTGGTGACGTAATACCGTCATATAATCGGGTTATATGTCAAGGTCACCCCACATGATATTGAATGACAAGGTCACAGCTCAAGGTCAAGGCCATTGATCCTAGCATCCTTGTCAGATGGTATTATTCAGCATGATATATGTCATTGGCGGATCCAGTGGTAGCTTTTGAAGGGTGCCAAACCAACGTTTTGGAGGGCTAAAGGGAGAAAAAATCACACAAGCAAAGTATTTGTAAAGAAAAACAACAACAATTTAGTCGTTTTAAGGGCCAGAACATAACATTTTAGGCTTCGATTGGGGCCACGATTCCTTTGCCCCCCCTTGGATCCGCCAGTGACGTAGGGTATGCTATAGCTTCATAGTTGAAGTAACACAATGTCAAGGTTAAGGCCACAGGTCTTGTGTGTTTCTTTTAAGGCCAAATCCTCATTTTCCGCTCAAAGGGTGCTATAGTGTTGGCTATATTACCTATGCATTATTGGGAGTTTGTCATACTTTTGCGTGATAGGTCAGTGAACTTGAATGACCTTGACCTAAAACTTTGAGAGAACATTGTGCGGAGCCTTCCGTCTATGAACTTCATCCAGTTTTAGAGCATTCCAGTTTTTCCGCATAATCACGGTTTTTTAATAGGTCTTCACCACATTTGACTTTTACGACCTCGTTTTAACTTGAAGATACTGGCATAGTTCAATGAAACCTGGCTATAATGTAGCTATAATGAGCGAGACATACTCACCCCCGCACACCCTGAAACGGAAGTTTTTCTAACCATCTTGATTTTTAGATATCAGGAGTAGGGGGAATTCAGGTACCCCTTCACTGCACGTTGACGTTAGAGCCCTCTCTACAGCGCGTGATAACAACCTGGAGCTCCCTCGTGATAAGCTCCTCGTAACACTTCGAGTGGCGTTGAAAAACACGTCTCTAGCTACCTTAGCTTGTGAGATCAGCGAAGTTGTTTAAGTACATCCTACCTTGATATTACAAACGTCAGAAATGTTCTAATCTTGCCAGCATGGTTGGGGTTATCTCGGGAAACCAGCTGAGTTACTTTTTTCTCAAATATAATTTTTACTCATTGATTTGCACACAATGTCTCACTAAAGAATGTTCTCACAACCCGATACCTATCCCTCATTGGTGCGTTTGTTACTGGCCTTTCTCCCTCGGAACACTTCAAAGATTACTTTTTTTATAAATTTTGTCCAACTTGTTCCCAGTACGGCTGCTGGGGTCGGTGTCTCACTGAAGTCCTCAAGGGACTTGTCACGGAGACCCCGACCCCACCACCCGAACGAGCAACTCCCACAATGAAGGGATAATTTAGCAGCCAAAGTTTAACGTCCCACAAAGCACAGGGACGGCCGCCCCGCTCAGGTCACCCTCTCACCAGTCGGTTGCCAGCCGACCTACGTCGGGCAAACTATTGAGCGCCGGAGCGTCTCAGGGGAACCGATCCCAAACCTGCGCATGCACTGCCACTGCATGCTTCTCAGCAGCGGGCCGGAGCCCAACGCTCTACCAACTGAGCTACCGGGGCGGCACTTTAGTTTGGGGAATCTCTCTTATCTTAACCCTCACCCTGGTGGTGGGTGTTTGAACACCCCGCTCGGGCTTTTCCGGCGGCACGAAAAAAACGACTGCGCAAAGCGCCGCCGTACTTGGAGCAAATTATAATTGATCAGTTCTGCAGCTTTCTCCGAAATTTTAAGATCAGGTCATTTCAGGTCAGGTCACCAGTGCAGATCAAGTGACCTCACCTCCAAAAAGGTTAAGACAGCATAAGTAAGAACAGGGTTATTCTATCCAATTGAAACTCATATCACGTAATGGCCCAACCGAGCGCTACAAAATGTAGTCCGGTATTTTGTATGTCAATGGCTTAGGGTCAGTTACAGATCATGACCTGTCCATTGGAAATGCATGGGAAAAATAGGAATTGGGCTGTATTTGTGCAGATACGGCTGGTGATATCTTCATATTCTACTTATCTTAGTATCCTGGGCCCCTTTCCAGGTTCATGTTGTAATTTTTTACCTGTGACCTCTGAGAGGCCATCTGGCGCTGCTAAAGTGGATTTCAGACTTGGTCAATAACTTTTCAGGAAATGACGATAAGGCTTTTATTTTGATACTACCTTTGATTTGTTATTGGAAGTCGATTGATATGCGTATTGACTATGCTAGATCAGATAGTAATATTGACCTGACCTCAGGTCAGGTCATTTTTATGCTTTGACCAAGGATAGACATATCATAGATCATTCGATTTGCCTTTAGCGAAAGGGAGCGAATGGTGCCTAAGAATTGATTCTAACTCAATTCTATCAGACGCTAGAGTCCAAGAACTCTCCTCTAACATGTCACCTTCTTTTACCTGTCATGACCTCAATATTGACCTGAGCCAAAACAATAAATAATATAGTTTCGTCATGAATTTTTATGAGCTTATCACCAGCAACCACTTTTTCGCCGTCCCGCATAGGGGCCAGTACGAGGGTGTTCGAACACCCTACCAGGGCGAAGGTGGCTCGGAGACCCACCTGATACCTATCCCACTCACTCTGTGCATTTGTAACAAGTCTTTCTCCCTCGTAACACTTCAAAGATTCATTTACTTTGGGGCAGTGGCAGATCTAGCCGGTAGGTTTGGGGAAAGTCAAAGTCGATTAGCAAAAAAATGTAACGCGGTGAGAGTATCCCACAATTTAAGTAGACGGTAGGGTTTAAGGGTAAGCCCAAGAGTAAATAAGCAAAAAGAAAAAAGAAAAAAACGTCATCGGGTAAAACGTGTGGCAACAAAATGCTTGTTTTGCTATCTAGGAAGTTGCGAGTTAAAGCACCAAAACCTTGCTGATAAACTAAAAAGAAGTCGGGGCAAAAGCGCGGTCAACAGCTTTTCGCGGGGAGGGGGCAACATAGTTTTGACCCAAGTTTTCCGTTTGGGGAAATTCCTTTTTGCCTCCCCTGGATTCACCACTGGTTTGGGGAAACTCTTATATCAACCCGATACCTATCCCAATCACTCGGTGCGTAGCACCTCACTTGTAACAAGCCTTTCTCCCTTGTAACACTTCAAGATTCTTTTAGTTTGGAGAAACTCTCCTGGGGTACACATTGGTCTCTGTTGGGGAAAAACAAAGTTTTCTGGTCTTTGTTCAACAAAGTTGACCTTTCTTTACCTCTAGTGGCTTCAATATTGATCTAACAAAAGTACTATAAGATTATATTTACATGTTTATTGGACTGGATTTGTATTGGCTTTTGTACATCGTTATCCCCTCAGTCTTTGAGATAGATGTATATGTTACAGGGAGAGTGCGAAATCCGGTAGTTCGCGAACTCCCTAGGGATTTCGCGAAATCACTGACCAGCCAGGGAGTTCGCGAAATCCCTAGGGAGTTCGCGAAATCCCTGGGTGACCAGGGAGTTCGCGAAATCCCTGGACTTAAAAGTCAGGGAGTTCGCGAAATCCCGGATAAACACTCAGGGAGTTCGCGAATTCCCTGACGTTTAGTCAGCTCAAGGATGACTAGCTAGGATCGCGGACTATTGCTCTTATGATTTATTTCAAACAGTAACCGGTCACAATGTCACAATATGGATATGGTGATATAACTGAAATACAGTTCTTCAGTCCTACCATCTGATGTAGAAGAGATACAATATATAAGGATTCACTATCTGAAGCTTTTCTGCAAGCGACGTCGAATGATTAATAATGTGACTATTCTAGGTCAAAGCTAAGATTTGACCTGACCTTGGATCAGGTTAATATCGAATTGGGTCAGAATGCATATCATTAGAACTGTAGAAACAAGACAACCCCAATGATGCCAAAATATACAATTTAGCTCCGTTCCCAACAAAATTATGATGTTTAAACCATTTTACCGATACTTTTCCAACGGTGTTATCATGACTCATAATTGACCTTAGGTCATCGACTTCAGAAATAAAAAACTGTGTATTCAGTCGGCCCTTTATTCAATACGAATTTTAGATTGATAAATTAAGCTGTTCCTTGCTTATGTTGTTTTCTTCTTTTTTGGAGATGATATCACTTGACCTGCACTGATGTACTGACCTGAAATGACCTGAACCGAAAACGTTGACAGGAGTTGTAAAAAGCTACAGAAAAAACTGCACTGGGTACAGCAGCGCTGCGCGTAGCCGTTTTCAAGACTGCGAAAAACCCGAGGGGTATGGTTACCCAACCCCCGCCCCAGCCATGCACGTACTCGGTACGAAGTCGGTGCACCAACTGTACCAACTGTACGAAGGTGCACCAACTGTGAGTACCGTTAGAGACAAAATTCTGAAGCGCTTCTTTCCAACTCACTTATCCAGCATCTGCAGAGAGATCATTATCATATCACAATCCTCATTACTACACAAAAGAGAAATGCTGCTTATCTGATGGCCATTTCGTATTACTTTCTGGGTAAGGAAAATAAAATAATGCTGTATTATTTTTTGCATTAAGTTCATTAATGTATTCCAAAACTTTTGCCAATCTTTACAGGTACGGTTCGGCTATACTAAGATACATTTTCAGAGCTGGAACATCGAAATAATTATTCTGCAAATTAACTTAGACCATATCTCTGTTTTCAGTTTGTCAGTATATCAGAAGTGTTATACAGTTTCAGCTACAGCTGAACATAAGCCGACAACTATAGTTGTCGGCATAAGCAGGACACGGAATAATACAATTGTTACGCATATTTGCAATATGCTATCTCATTGCCTATTGTCATGACCGTGGCTGGAGCACCTAAGCTTGAAGTGCATTTGCTAGCCCGCCGGAATCGACAATAAAATTTCTGAAAGCCTTGGCAATGGTCAAACGATGACAGGCGTGCCGCTTCTTACACCGAGAGCTTTTTCGAGGTCGACACTTCCTCCTGTATCAAAGTATTGTTATTGGAAAATTTGTGGACGTCCGTAGTACATTCCAACATAGACATAGCTAAAATAGACCTTTGTGAAAGTATATAAGTTCTTTGTCCGTTTCTTACGGCACAATACTTCCCATCAGGAGTCTGCTTTGTTAAGAAATCAAGATATTCATTACAGATGATAATGAAAAAAGTAGTGGCATCTCTAGTTTGTTTTGAGCCCCCCCTCCACACCTACGGTTCATATTGCATAAACCATGCACCTCGAGGAAGGCTAGTGACTCGAATAGTTCGTCAGCGGGCACAAGGACCCGGTGTGAGGTAGAGCTGAGGGTGTAAAATTAATTTTCAAAAAATAAATATCAGGCTGACATACATAAAATCAAGCAAAATACAACATAGCGAGAGAAAACATGGACGGGGAGTGTAAAACCAGATCACTGAAGGATCATTCTTCGGATTTAAACTATATGACATATTGGCATGTTAGGGATTTCGCGAAATCCCTGAAAAGCATTCAGGTAGTTCGCGAAATCACTGAAGTTTCAGTGAGTTCGCGAAATCCCTAGGGAGTTCGGAAACGAATCACAGGGATTGACGTCAGTGATTGAAATCCTAGGAGTTCGCGAAATCCCGGATTTCGCACTTTCCCTGTAACATATATGTCTTTTTACCTCCCGCCTCGAAACCACCGAAAGTGGCTCACACCTGCCAAGTGGGCGAAGATTAATTATTATAAATTTTTCATCATTTTACCATCTCTTGATTTCAATGTATCCAACTGAAAGAAATGAGGGGAACGGTAAATTCTATGGCGAGTGACTTTAAAATTTTACCACTGGAATAGATAAGTATCGGCTTTAGGTCGTCGGATAAAAACGCGTAACGTTGACAGCTGGGAAGGGCTCGCCAGACATTATTTGCTCACCTATGTATTTGCGTTACACTGATGCGAGAGGTTCAACAATTAGACGCACTGTTCGCAAGGGTTCACCTGAGCAAGACATGGGCTCACCTTTCCGGTGGAGTCGGGCGCCGCCCCACTGCCTGAGCGAATTTCCAACACGGTGGCTCACCTATACTTCCCATTTTTCTGATTTTTTTTGGCCGAAAACCGGAAAACATATTTTTGGTAGCAAAATAATAAAATTAGGAAACTAAAAAAACGTGTTCTTCAGTCCATGTCCATGAGTCCACGAGTTTCTTAATCCATTATTTCACGTATCAAGCTTCAAAGGATCGCATTACTCTTTCGTTTTGAAGAAAGCATTCAAAAATAAAATTGTCGATAGATGAATCAAGCAGATGGGCTGCCCTTTTATTTACAAAGAAGTATGAGGTACTGTCTGCAAGTACAGGTATAAAAAGCTTCAGCCAGGATTCGGGATTCGGCCAAGGGGGACCCTGGTGGTTTGGGGGGCAATTAAGGGATACCATTTTGTTCGAAAACCTATCAGGCTACGCCAGATCCTATCAACGGGGAGCCGATACTCGCATCCTGAGGGGACGGACGACACTGCTGAACGGGGGCGCCATTAACTTTCGGGGGGGTCCCCTGGTCCCATGGGGGTGCCATTTTGCTGGAAAACCTATCAGGGTGCACCAGATCCTATTATTGTGGCGCCGGTGCTCATTTCTCGAGGAAGAGAGCGTGGGAAGCGACATAGCTGGGCCCTTCAGGGGGCGCCCACATCCCAAGGGTGTCTGCTGGCCGCAGCAAGAAAGCTAACATGCGCCCCGCGGGGGTCCCTGGCATGACGCGCCCCGCTGAGGGGCCGTATTTTGCCCCCTCCCCCGTATCTCATTTCTCAGAAAAGCTAAAGAAAAATTATGCACGGTGTTTGAAAGCTCTTGACTAGACGACGAGAAATTAAAGAACTATTTTTATGTCAGGTCAATATTGAGGTCAGCAAAGGTCAAGGAATGCAATCAAATGATGTACAGTATGACCTTGCTATATCCAATGGTGAAAATGACCTGGCATTGAGCTAGGTCAGGGTTACATGACGAGCTGATATGGCCATTATGCATATAAATCAAGTCCCCATGACAAGATAAGCAGAATGCAAACAAAATGAAAGCTTCATCTCAATTCAGTGCGAAGTTATTGAAAAAAGTACTAACTTTATGATACTGCGACTTCACATGACCTTTGAGAGGTCAGATAGTCAAAAGCTCAACTTTATGGTCAATATTGTGGTAAGAATACACGGTTTGAGAATTGTTAAGTACGTATATCCAGTATTTACTGAAAACGAGCCCCTTCTATTTTCAGCATTTATCTATGACGAGGTGACCACAAAATTGGCCCCATCTTAGGTCACGAATATACAGATTCCGAGATAGTTGATATGTAGGCTCTAATGACCTTATCATATTGCGGAAATTTGAAACTGATCGGTGGGCAGATACTGCATAGGCGCCGCTTCAAACTCGTGATTTTGGATTTTGAGGTCGGGTCACTTGACCTGGCATAGGTCTTTGATCTGATATGACCTGATCTAAAAAAAGTTCAGATGCGTGAAATCGATCAGGTCTAAGGTACTATCTAGGGAAAAAGAGGAGGGGCTAATTTTATCCCCCCTCCCAGCGCGTCGCCGGTGAAACAAGGTGCCACAATCGCTTTTCCAGATTTAGAAAGGACATGAAGTGAAAATTTATGTAACAGTATTTCTGAAAATATACACATGAATACGGGAATATTTTTCCAAATACTTTCAGTCGAGTTATTTGTTAAATCACGTCATGCTGCTAGTACGTGATCCTGTCTGACACCCTACTTGCCCATTGAAGTACCCCTGGTTGCATATCCTGTTGCCTGCCCTAGAAGCAACACAGGTGTTACAAACATGGAATGAAAACTCAAATGGGACTCAGTGAGTACGAATGCAATGTATTCGTTGCTTTATGTGAGTCCCAGACTCACATAAAGCAACGAATACATTGAATTCGTATGATCCAAAAAAGGGTCATTTGGGCGAGGAAGTTTTTTATCTTTCTAATCTTCAAAATCCGAGAAGAAAGCAAATTCGGACCAAAACAAAACACGAAAAAAACTCACAGGGAAGTATACGTTCACCTCTCCGGAGGAGGCAGGAACCACCGCACTGTCGGAGCGACTGGTTTCCTACTCGGGGGCTCACCTGTCTGCGAGTCCCCTACTCGGGGAATCATCTCTCTTCGAGTCCCCTACACGGGGGCTCGCCTCTCTGCGAGTGTCCTACATGGGGGCTCGCCTCTCTGTGAGTCCCCTACACGGGGATTCGCCTCTCTGTGAGTCCCCTACATGGGGGCTCATCTCTCTGCGAGTCCCCTACACGGGGGCTCGCCTCTCTGTGAATCCCCTACACGGGGCTCGCATCTCTGTGAGTCCCCTACACGGGGGCTCGCCTCTCTGTGAGTCCCCTACACGGGGGCTCGCCTCTCTGTGAGTCCCCTACATGGGGGCTCGCCTCTCTGTGAGTCCCCTACACGGGGGGCTCGCCCCTCTGTGAGTCTCCTATACGGGGGCTCGCCCCTCTGTGAGTCCCCTACACGGGGGCTCGCCTCTCTGTGAGTCCCCTACACGGGGGCTCGCCTCTCTGTGAGTCCCCTACACGGGGGCTCGCCTCTCTGTGAGTCCCCTACACGGGGGCTCGCCTCTCTGTGAGTCCCCTACACGGGGGCTCGCCTCTCTGAGAGGCCCCTTCACGGGGGCTCGCCTCTCTGTGAGTCCCCTACTCGGGGCTCGCCTCTCCGGCCGAGCCGCCGAGCCGCCTCTCCGCCGCCGCCGGCTACAGCAGCGGCTGCAGCTTCTCCGAGGGTGGCGGCGCCTGGCTCCGAGCGCTGCGCCGCCCGCGACGGCCCGGCGACGTCAGTCCACGGCTGGAGCTGCCGGCAGCGGGTGCTGAATGTGTGGGAGCAGGTGCACGGCAGCAGAGGTGGCCCGGCTGACTGACTGGCGGAGCGAGCGCTGGGGTGTGCCACAGCGATTGGCGAGGTAGCACGGTGGGCAGAAGTTATTGTAGTGACGCGGAGGTCGGCTGAGAGGAGACCAGGCCAGTGAGTTTTGACTGCGACCAGTGGAGCGATCGAGTGATTCGTGGCAGCAGGGCCCTCAGCCAGGTCCGGCTCTCAGTGACCATTGGACTCCGATCTGTTGCCAAGGTAAGTTCCGAATGTATGACATGTGTGTTCAAAGACGTCTTCGTGGGGAGGTGGTAGGTAAGTACATCGGGCCATGGGGAAGAGTGACATGTTATATTCATCAATGGATGTTTTATTCGGAGTTCCCTCACCCGAATGATGCGTATTGCTTGACATTAGCCTCATGTCTTATTAGAAAACTGTGATCAAATATTTCACTTCAAAAAGACGTGAACTCGCCGGGACCGTAATCTCCAAAATTCTTGTCATGCAGAGCTAAAAATATCGGAGGCACCTTCAGGGAGGCCGATGACTCTGGAGACAACGTTTGGTAAATCTTCTAGGCAGGAGAGTGTAATCAGGTTGTCGAAAGATCATGGAATGTTACTGATGCAACAGCATTTAAAACCTGTTCGAACACTAAATACGAACTGTGCTCACCCAGCGTTCACCACGATAAAGCACCAGAGGCAGTGACGGAGCCATACATTGGCAAAATGATGGAAATGGGACGGAGCCATACATTGGCCAAACGAGGGGAATGGGACGGTCATTGCAGGGACAATGGGAAGGGGCTGTCATTGCAGGGACAATGGGAAGGGGGCGGTCATGGTAGGACGGGCAAAATCTGCTACTAATGTTAAGCTCATTTCTTACACTTCCACGAAATATTAACTGAAGCGATAGCTCCGTCTGCAACAACAGACAGCGGCCTGGGCAGGGCGGTAGCTCCATCTGTGGTATCAGACAGTGGCCTGGGCAGGGCGATAGCTCCGTCTTTGGCAACAGACAGCTGCCTGGGCAGGGCGATAGCTCCGTCTGTGGCAACAGACATCGGCCTGAGCAGGGCGATAGCTCCGTCTGTGGCAACAGACATCGGCCTGAGCAGGGCGATAGCTCCGTCTGTGGCAGCAGACAGTGGCCTGGGCAGGGCGATAGCTCCGTCTGTGGCAACAGACAGCTGCCTGGGCAGGGCGATAGCTCCGTCTGTGGCAACAGACATCGGCCTGAGCAGGGCGATAGCTCCGTCTGTGGCAGCAGACATCGGCCTGAGCAGGGCGATAGCTCCGTCTGTGGCAACAGACATCGGCCTGGGCAGGGCGATAGCTCCGTCTGTGGCCACAGACAGTGGCCTGGGCAGGGCGGTAGCTCCGTCTGTGGCATCAGACAGTGGCCTGAGCAGGGCGATAGCTCCGTCTGTGGCAGCAGACAGTGGCCTGGGCAGGGCGATAGCTCCGTCTGTGGCAACAGACAGCGGCCTGGGCAGGGCGATAGCTTTGTCTGCCGATAGCTCCATCTGCAGCAACAGACAGCGGCCTGGGCAGTAGGGTGTAGTGAATCTGAAAAATTGTTTCAGATCAAAATTGTACGCTGTTTTTTTTTGTTGTTTCAGACCTTTTTGAACATAGCTATGCCTATTTTATGTAGATAAAATTGGGGTTAAGGTCTTGCTTTTTTAATTCAAAATAGGCATGCAAGGGTGCTGAAAGTTGGCATGCAGATGCTTCATTTAGGTGATGTTACACAAGCATATCTCAGAGACGTTAGTTATTTTCGATGCTCCAACACCTACCGGGGCTGAACATTAGAGTTACCAAGTAGAAGATGAAAAAATTATCATTTCAGGGCAGTGGCGGATACAAGTGGGCGGGCTAGGGGTTGAAGCCCCCCCCCACCCGAAATGACGAAATGCCCTTATTTAATGGAAAAAGCCGGAGGCTGTTTCGAGGTAATAACAGTAGCCCTCCCCGAAATAAGGTTCGGGATCCGCCACAGATTTGGGGTAATTCTGGTCAGTTCTTTCTTTATCCTAATAATCATTTTATTCCTGTATTTCTTGGCTCCCTCTGCCTTTTCAAATGAGACGCTTCGTGTCTGCATTACATATTTCATGTCACACTACATACGAAAGGTATATTTGGATAGGCTTTCAGAGTTAAATGACATTTTGGACTTTCAGATAATGCTGATCTTTCATTCAAAATCATGGGGAACGCTTCAGATTTTCTTTGCCCCCAGAGAAGTTTTTCCTTGCACAGCGTTGTTCCCATATCAATAGCTAACGTTGATATGAATCCTCTTACAGATGTTTAACTGAAAACACGTCGTTGTTCCCTTCAAATGAAAAGGGACGTTGTGTTTGCTCACATGAGTCTTGACCACAAATGGCGACTACTGTAAGAGCATGCAAGCATTTTTCGTTAATAGAAGTAATTGGAAAGGTGGAGGATTAAACCGCAAGCTACCATCCCACTAACAGGGGCGTCCTCAGACAATCTCTGTTAATACGGGATTTAAACATGCAAAGCACAGGAGCTGCATTTGCATGGGAAGTCGCGCACATCATTGGACGAATGGTGATGGAAGTTTGGCTGACGATAAGCGAGTGCATGAAACCAGCCATCGTGAAAGATCTCGGAGTCGCAAACAGGGTGATGCGGCTTTGCCAACAGCTTGAGGAGGTCACCTATGGCGCGAAAGTTAAGGAAACTTAAAGGCAGAATGGCCAGAATAAATAATCCAAGGCAAAGTTGAAAGCTAGTCTGGACAAGCTGTCCGACATATATCTATACGTCACTGCCCGATTCTTTAATGTGCTGTTTTCTCATCGAGCTGCAAGCAAGCGACGTTACCTACAGCTACCCAAGAGAAAGGAAAATCCCGGTGATGGAGTTGCGATTCATTCGGGACCGGCGAACAAAAAAGGGAGAACGTGGAAAGCTCCAGGTTGGAGGAAAAGACAAAGCAACTTCAGCCAGATTAGAAAAGAGGATGCAACGACAAGCAGACGAGAAGAGCAATACGAAGGTAAGCACTAGAGCCCGAGAGGAAAAGCAAACAGAACGCAGCAGAATGAAAGTGCAAAGAGAGTGTAACTCCGCGAGGGAATATGATGTCTCTGAAGTTTCAGATCGCCCATTTATCCCCATATATGAGAGAGTATGCTGACCAGCGCTCTTTGGGATACTCCATGGCGCATGGCAGTCCTCACAGTGAGTGAGAAGTCCACCCTGTTTTGACCTTTTCCCCTTCCTTTCCGATTCGGAGGTGAGCAAAGCTGAGGTGACCTGAGAGGATATGTATGGACGATCTGAATCTTCAGAGACATCATATTCACTCGCAGAGTTGCACTCCCCTTGCGTTTCCATTTTGCTGCGTTCTGCTTGCTTTTCCTCTGGGCATTAGCGCTCGACTGCGTATTGCTCTTCTCCTTTGCTTGTCGTGGCATCCTCTTTTCGAATCTGGCTGAAGTTGTTTAGTTTTTTTCTCCCAATCTGGAGCTTTTCACGCTCTTCCTTTTTCGTTCTCTTTTCCTGGATGAGCCCCAACTCCATCACTGGGATTTTCCTTTCTCTTGGGCAGCTACAGGTAGCGTTGCTTGCTTGCAGCTCGATGAGAAAACACAGTCAGCACATTAAAGAATCGGGCAATTACATATAAAGCTATGTCGGACAGCCTGTCCAGACTAACTTCCAACTCTGCTTTGGTTTGTCTGTTCTGGCCGTACTGCCTTTTTTAAATTCCCTTAACTTTCCCCGCCACAGGAGTCCTCCAGCTATTGACGACGCCCCACCGCCCTCTTTGCGACGCCTAGATCTTTCACAATGGTTGGTTCCATGCACTCGCTTACCGTCAGTCAAATATCCTTCACCATTCGTCCAATGATGTGTGCAACTTCCCATGATAGTTCAGGTGCTGTGCTTTTCATGTTTAAATCCCGTATTTTAAGAGTCTGGCTGAGGACACCCTGCTAGTAGGAAGGTCAGCTTGCGGTAGATCCTCCGCCGTGCCAATTACTTCTATTGACAAATGCTTGCTTGCTCTTGCAGCAGCCATTTGTGCTCAAGACTCATGTGAGTAAAAACAGCGTTCCCTTCATTGAGTTAAAAATCTATAAGATGATTCCCATTAACGTTAGCTAATGATATGGGAACAACGCTGTTGAAGTAAAAACTGCCCCTCTGGGGCAAAGAAAATCTGAAGCGTTCCCCATGATTTTAAATGAAAGATCAGCATTATCTGAAAGTCCTAAATGTCATTTATACTGAAAGCCTATCCAAATATACCTTTCGTATGTAGTGTGATATGAAATATGTAGTGCAGACACGAAACATGTCATTTGAAAAGGCAGAGGGCGCCAAGAAATACAGGAATAAAATGATTATTAGGATAAAGAAAGAACTGACCAGAATTACCCCAAATCAGTGGCGGATCCAGAACCTTATTTCGGGGGAGGGCTACTGTTATTACCTCGGAACAGCCTCCGGCTTCTTCCATTAACTTAAGGCATTTCGTCATTTCGGGTGGAGGACTTCAGCCCCCTAGCCCGCCCACATGTATCCACCACTGCCCTGAAATGATAATTTTTTTCATTTTCTACTTGGTAACTCCAATGTTCAGCCCCGGTAGGTGTTGGAGCATCAAAAATAACCCATGTCTCTGAGATATGCTCGTGTAACATCACCTAAATGACGCATTTGCATGCCCACTTTCAGCACTCTTGCATGCCTATTTTGAATTAAAAAAGCAAGACCTTAACCCCAATTTTATCTACATAAAATGGGGATAGCCATGTTCAAAAAGGTCTGAAACAAGAAAAACAGGGTACAGTTTTGATCTGAAACAATTTTTCAGGTTCACTACACCCTACTCGGCAGGGCGATAGCTCCGTCTGCAACAGCAGACAGCGGCCTGGGCAGGGCAGTAGCTCCGTCTGTGGCAACAGACAGCGGCCTGGGCAGGGCGATAGCTATGTCTGCCGATAGCTCCATCTGCAGCAACAGACAGCGGCCTGGGCAGGGCGCACATTTTCGAAAACCATTTGGTTTTTCAACCACTCTGCAAATTTGAAAACCTTCAACTACGGCCGTGTTAATAAAAACGTTTCTACTATCATGGCTATTTCTAAGTCATCTAAGCCTTTTTAAACAAGGAAGCCAAGTTGCAGTATGTAACATGAAAATAATAGAAATTCTGAGTGATGGGGCAGCCTCCATATAAATACAAAATCCTCATCCCACCCAGATGTGTAATTTCGGGATTTGTGAGAAGTGTAACAGTAAGCTAGGTAAGTACTGAATTTATGTGGATACAACATGGTAAAATGATTTAAGGTGAGTGTCAATGGAAGAAAGTCGGAACTTCTCGCCCAGTGTAGGACTTACTTGACGTTGAAGACGCCCAATGAGCCAGGCCAGGCCAACCAGACAGCGACAGACCCTGAAGATTAAAACTATTAAATGCGCAGGAAATATATATGCAAAATCCGAACATATCTGGCTGGTTAGATAAAAGAATAGCTCCCACGGAAGTATAAAGAAAGAAAGCTCTCCCTAACGAAGTAACAACCATGATTAACCAGGATAGATAAGTGAACCTAGTTGTATCATTTGGATGCAGAGGCCAGATACAAGGTATTTGATAGAAATCTACCTTGCTACACTATGAGCAACCATTTGTGATTTTACGTATTGTATTATTATGATTCTGATTTTGATTCTGACGATTCTGGCTGTGCTCGAATATATGTAATCCCAATGTATTAGCTAATTTTGCATCCAGGATTCGAGCAGGAAGGCCATTGAAGTTCTTCTCAATGACATATATATTATTCAATTTCAGCGTTTTCCCCCACCGCAATCACGCTACATGGGCTGCCACTCCCCCCCGTTCACGCCTTTAAAATTTTGACTCGTACTACTTACCTGGAAATAACAGTCATGGTTATGTGGCAAGAAAGCATTCGAATGGAAGCAAATTGCATATTTAGTAGTGGCGTTCCTCCTTAGCCGGCCACCCTACCGCAGTGCAGGGGTGGACGGCAGTGACAGCCTGCGACAGTCAAAAGCTGCTGCTTTTACGGTGAATCGCAGTCTAAATAATGAAACGCCACAAATCATAATCATTTTTGTTTGTGGGGTAGTTTTGTGATTCAAGGTGTGTTATAAATACATCCAATTTCAATGTGAAATCATAGGTAGTTGACGCGTCTTATGGAATGCAGTTAACGTGTCTTATGGATATCTGGATACTAGGCTGTGGGACATTTTATCATCACAGTGACTTTTCATTCCTCAATCACTCCTCTGTGGATTACTTGACTTCCTTCAGCCTGGGCTGAAAAGTTCATCCTCTGCTTCATAGAGATATCTGGAGTAGAGATCTCAATGCAAACCCTCCCCACTTTTGGGTGCCAATCCTGAACAAGAAAAAATAATTCGGTAAGTAAAGCTCGGTAAGGACTACTGTAAAGTATATGACGGAAGTAGTGGCAGATGACTTTGATGCGTCCTAACTCATAAGCCATGGCTTGCACAGGAAAATGACCATGCATTTCGGAAAGCCCAATTCATGCTACCTCCTTAAAAATGCATTACTTATTTTACTTATTCTAAGCATCTATAAACTTCGAGGAAATCGCACAAAACATTGGTATGTCAAACCGCAGCTTACCCTTCATTATACCATTTTTTAAATGCGCCCCGGGTATCTCCTCAGTAGCACAGTGGGTTAAGCCCTCGTCTCATGGTGGATAGGTTCCGGGACTGGGTCAGGACGCGCGCACTTTTCATCTTCCTCACGGTTATCTGGTTGCGCCCCAGCGCAGCTGGCAGCGTGCTGGTCTAGTCCTAATCCTAGTGCTCCGGGTTCCAATCCGTTTCACGCTCATTTTGTAGACGTTCGTTCATGCATGTCTCTTATACCATTATTTAGGTTTATATTGAACAAATAATACCTGAGCGACAGCTACTTCCTCGCGCTTGAAACAAAACACGTCCAAAGCATTCTTAGTTGTTGTCGCTTACACTGCTGTCTATGTTTTAATGTTATTGATTATTTACCCAATTACTTTTAATAAGCCCCAAAAGCGTTCCCGGTAAAAACGAGCTCTGCATTCCAGGTATCTACTTCATGGTTATACGGCGCCGCTAACCGCGCCCTGTTGGAATAATTTTGGTGGAACAGGCTGTACTTATTCAGATAACCCTCGGGCCTTGAACCCGGGACCTGTGGCTCAGAGGGAAGGTGCTGTACCACTGAGCAACATATCCTCCCTGGTAGCAGTTTTAAGCCCGGAATAAACAACATCAGTGCATTTTGGTATCATACCAAAATGAAGGTTTTATTTAATTGAATCTGTCGTTAAACCGATAGAATTTGCAGAATGTATGACTGCTTGCATTGTCTTTAACACGCGCAGTGGAGAGGGGTCTGGTGTCAATGCGCACTGGAGGGCATCCTTAAGTGTTCCTTAAGGTCTTAAAAACGAAGAGAGTTAGAAAAAACGCTCGTTTTGGGGTTTATAGGAGCAAGAGTAATCTAAATTTTAGCCAAGTTTCATTAACCTAAATCTGGTCCGTGCGGGAGCTCTATTGGGAAATGTCATAATTATGCGGAAAAAACGAGAATGCACTAAAAGTGGACTAAGGTGATATGGGGAAGGTCACACACAATGTTCTCTGAAAGTTGAAAGTCAATGTCATTCAAAGTCACTGACCTGTGATGTAGCAATGTGACATATTCCCAGTAATGTGCGATATTACTGGTACAACAGCCTTTGGGCGGGAAATGAGAGCTTGACTTTGAAAAATTATTTTTTGAAAAATGACTTTGTAGCCCTAAATATGAAGCATATCATAACATACGTCGTACTGAATGATTTTATCTGTCAGAAACACTGGGGTCAATTACATTGCTCTGTGACCTTTGGTCTTGACCTTGACCTTAATGTGGGGTGAACTTGACTTACAATCCCGATTATATGGTGTTATTATGTCATTACCTGGTCTACAGTGCAGACAAACTGGTCAGACCGCGCTATTGCGACGGTCCCAAACTATAAGTCTGACTTTGAAAGCCTATAAGTTAACAATATCGACCGATTTTCAAAACTCTTGCACCAGTGGACGCGCTCATGAATTCTCTCAAATATAGCCGAGTAGCGTGTTCCGGCTGCCAACAGCTCTCCGGCTACCTCAGAGAGATTGGTGGGAGGGCACTTTAGGACCCCTCTACTGCGCGTGTTAACAGAAAAGGCTGTGCATCTTTATGTATATGTAAAAGAGAATGTTCCATCGATCCAAAGAGAGCGAGGTGAAAATCCAGAAAAGTGCAGGTCACTCAACACATGAGGTCACAGGTGCAGGCCACATCAACTCCTAAACTTGATCCAAAACGATCAAATGTCATACAATGCTGGCCGATATTCTAGGAGACGGGGAAGGGTGGCTGTTAGCCCGACCTCGATGCTTGAAAAGTTGAGAATTGTAAGATCAGACGCAATGTTTCAACGGTATCGGGACAATAGGACACGGCAGCAGCATATACGGATCTGCCGAACATATATTTACGGAGGAAGACATGATGGCGCAATAGTGCCACACAGGCCGGCGTTATGAGACCTGCCCTGAGAGTGGTTTGAGGGACGCATCGGTGCGTCGGACTGTGCGTGCTTGTTTTGTTTGTGCCGTGCACGCCAGCGGTGCGAGCCACCGTGCAGAGTGCTTGCACTGGGAGCCACCGTGCAGAGTGCTTGCACTGCGAGCCACCGTGCAGAGTGCTTGCACTGCGAGCCACCGTGCAGAGTGCTTGCACTGGGAGCCACCGTGCAGAGTGCTTGCACTGCGAGCCACCGTGCAGAGTGCTTGCACTGCGAGCCACCGTGCAGAGTGCTTGCACTGGGAGCCACCGTGCGGAGTGCTTGCACTGCGAGGCACCGTGCAGAGTGCTTGCACTGCGAGCCACCGTGCAGAGTGCTTGCACTGCGAGCCACCGTGCAGAGTGCTTGCACTGCGAGGCACCGTGCAGAGTGCTTGCACTGCGAGCCACCGTGCAGAGTGCTTGCACTGCGAGCCACCGTGCAGAGTGCTTGCACTGCGAGCCACCGTGCAGAGTGCTTGCACTGCGAGCCACCGTGCAGAGTGCTTGCACTGGGAACCACCGTGCGGAGTGCTTGCACTGCGAGGCACCGTGCAGAGTGCTTGCACTGGGAGGCACCGTGCAGAGTGCTTGCACTGCGAGCCACCGTGCAGAGTGCTTGCACTGCGAGCCACCGTGCAGAGTGCTTGCACTGCGAGCCACCGTGCGGAGTGCTTGCACTGCGAGGCACCGTGCAGAGTGCTTGCACTGGGAGGCACCGTGCAGAGTGCTTGCACTGCGAGCCACCGTGCAGAGTGCTTGCACTGCGAGCCACCGTGCAGAGTGCTTGCACCGCGAGCCACCGTGCAGAGTGCTTGCACTGGGGCGACGTTACGAGAGGTGACTCCATGCTCGGGCGGCTGGTGACTAGGGAACGGCGCTCCGTACCGCTGAGTGTGGTGTCCTTGGACAGGGACGCATCCCCAGACCGGCGCGGAGCCGGATACCGCTCACCACGGCACACCAGTGCCACGCGTGTCGGAAGTCTGGCCACGATATAAATGGCTCAGCCGAGCAGCTCCTGAGCCGGAGTATAACGCCCGCTGTTGCCTTCAGCGACCATTTCGTGAGACAATGCCAGGCTCTTCCGTTCTCACTGCCCTTTGTTTTCCGAGGTGCCAGCCGGTTATTGTTTTCTCCCGCTTCTTGCGTGCAGCCTTGCACAGACAATGCAGTGGTTTCTTCGTCTTCTCCACCCCGTCATCATAGGGCCCCACAAGGAAGCGTCCTTGGCGTCGGCAGCGGCAGGCAGGTCTGCGCTGAAAGCCCCTCAATGCATCACAAATGGTGTTATAGTTCTTTGTCGAGGTAGATATTTGTTTCGCGGAGATCGCAGTCCAGAGGTCTCAGTACCAGGTAGAGCAGTGATTTAAGTTAGTGCTTTTGGTTACGGTTATGAGTGGAATGACTTCGTCAATGACATTGGAGATGCAAAGCTTGAGAGAGGCCGTGGACTTTGGCGGGTTACGTGGCCTGGACTGAACATCAAGGCTCGCATCTCGAGGATGTAGGGGGGGTACATAGGAAATTAGGGTCCAGGAGGTGCCATAACGAGCCTTTGGAGCTGGGGATTCACCTGTGCACCGAAAAGTGCTCAAAGAGGGGTCCCTAAACGTTGGTGATGTAGGTAACATGGTTACTAAATTTGAGTAAACTGGAATGTATCACAAAAAACCGTGGTGATGTCACAGGGTGTGAAATCTCTAACGGGTCTCTATATGAAAACCCGGGTATATAGTGGAATTTCACAGGGTATACGATACCACTCTCAGAGTAGGAGACCCGCTGTAAAAAAGTGACAGCAGTCTGTCAGATGCTTATCGGTGAGATCGTTCATCTATATAAAATGGGTTTTACCATGTTCCTAAGGTTCTGACGCGGCCAAAAACACTGGTGTACAATTTTGATCCAAACAATTTTTCAGATTTACTTCCAGTATCGGTCATACTACATACTCTCACTAACTCGTTGTCGCGTCGTAGGGCTCATCTTACACTTCAGTCTCCCTCTTCCACTGAGCCTTACCCTGAGCTGCATGACAATAGTGGAGTAGTGAGAAGAATGCACTGGTCAGCTCAGAAGCGGGCTGTTGGGACAGCTGGCATATACTATCAACAGCCAAAAAGCGTGTTTGCCAGGTTGCAGTATGAAACTATAAGCCTGGTGAAGTAAAAAAAAACACTTAACACGCGCATTGACGGGGGTCTGAGCCACCCTCGCTTTGACGGGGGGCGGATACCCGCCCCCCCTAAGATCTCGAGAACCACAGTAGGTAGCAAAAAACGGTAAAAGGCGTTGGGTAGCCCATCCGCTTCTCCATCGAAAATATTTGAACTATTTTTTGCAGGCCACATTTAGGGTCACGGAGGTCAAAACATGCCGGCATAGGGATAACATGTAAATTAAGGTTTCCGGCCATTTCATCTGAACAAGTAAAGATAGACCAAAATGACTTGAACTGTATGAATCCTCGCAGCAAGCCAAATCGAATGATATATAATTTGACCTTGCTAGGTCAAATCAAGGATTTGACCTGACCTGAGATCAGGTCAAGGTCAAATTATTTAAAATGCACATCATTAGAATCGCCAAGACAAGTCGAATCTAATGCAGCTAAAATAAACGCTCTATCACCATCCGTTACTGAGTTATTCAGTAAAAACAATTTTTTCATGTATTTCTAATGGAGAGGTGATGCCTCGTACCTGACCTTAAGTCATCGATATAAAAAATACGGGAACATATGTTAGAGAACTCGGTGGGCCCATTATGTGATATGAGTTTCAATCGGATAAGTTCACCCTGCTCCGACTTATGCCATCTTAAACTTTTTTTAGGTCAGGTCACTTGACCTGTGCTGGTGGCCTGACCTGAGATGACCTAACCTTAAAATTTTCACAGAAATTGTAAAAATGATGAGGGAAAAGGTATTCCAAGTACGGCGGCGCTACGCGCCGCTTTTTTCTCCTATATCCGAAAAACCCGAGGAGGGCGGGTACCCGCCCCCCGTCAATGCGCGTGTTAAAATAGGTAAAAAGCCAAAACGTTTATATCTAGGACTCAGGTTTATAAATGACTCAGGTGCTCAGCTCTTGCTCTGTGGACTCAGATCTACCCACTTGTGAGATATTCAAATGATGTTAAGTTCGTGTATATATCCCACACACGCAAATCGACTGGAAGAGGGCGGCACCACCTCGTCGACCCCGCTCGGAAAGTCGCCAACTCTTCTTGCTCCAACAACAGTACTTGTATCCTTTGTATAAAAGTTTTCGGCGGATTCCCCTGCCCTTTGTCATACTCGTATGACTAAATTCATCAGCAGCCCGTCTGATTAAATCGCATCAGCAGTCCATCTGACTAAATCCCATCAGCAGTCCGTCTGACTAAATATATCTGCAGCCCTTTTGACTAAATTTAGCAGCAGCCCTTTGGACTAGATGTATCAGCAGCCCAGCAGGTATGCCGATGAGCGGTTTCGGCTGCTGATTCTGGTCCACTGGCGCTGAGGGTGTGGATTGTGTTTGTATTGCAACATTGCCTGTATTGGTAAAAGAGTCGTCTGCTTCGGTGCCAGAGCTCCCTAAATATAGTCCACCAGAAAATTACACACACACACACACACACACCGAGAGGTAATTACCATGGCGGTAAGAGAGGCGACGGCTTGAGGCCGAGCCGCAGCTGTCCCGGACTGGATCGGGTGGAACCGCTGACGCCGCTCACCACGCAGCAGGCATTTCCGGGCACCGTTACAACACGGCTGCTGACGTCACTGGATCTGACCGTGAAACTTTCTCTGTCGACTCCGGCGGCGGCAGACGAGCGCGAGAAACCGCGCCGCCGCCGCCGCCGAAACGGAAAGTGAGCCCGGCGCGACGCGCAGCAAACGACGGCAGCGGCGCGCACCGTCACCGCCGACGACAGAGGAGCGGCGCCGTCACCGCCGACGACAGAGAGGAGCCGTCACCGCCGACGACAGAGGAGCGGAGCCGTCACCGCCGACGACAGAGGAGCGGAGCCGTCACCGCCGACGACAGAGAGGAGCCGTCACCGCCGACGACAGAGGAGCGGCGCCGTCACCGCCGACGACAGAGGAACGGAGCCGTCACCGCCGACGACAGAGGAGAGGAGCCGTCACCGCCGACGACAGAGGAGCGGAGCCGTCACCGCCGACGGCAGAGAGGAGCCGTCACCGCCGACGACAGAGAGGAGCCGTCACCGCCGACGACAGAGGAGCGGAGCCGTCACCGCCGACGACAGAGAGGAGCCGTCACCGCCGACGACAGAGGAGCGGAGCCGTCACCGCCGACGGCAGAGGAGCGGAGCCGTCACCGCCGACGACAGAGGAGCGGAGCCGTCACCGCCGACGACAGAGGAGCGGAGCCGTCACCGCCGACGACAGAGAGGAGCCGTCACCGCCGACGACAGAGGAGCGGAGCCGTCACCGCCGACGACAGAGGAGCGGAGCCGTCACCGCCGACGGCAGAGAGGAGCCGTCACCGCCGACGACAGAGGAGCGGAGCCGTCACCGCCGACGGCAGAGGAGCGGAGCCGTCACCGCCGACGACAGAGGAGCGGAGCCGTCACCGCCGACGACAGAGGAGCGGAGCCGTCACCGCCGACGGCAGAGGAGGAGCCGTCACCGCCGACGACAGAGAGGAGCCGTCACCGCCGACGACAGAGGAGCGGAGCCGTCACCGCCGACGACAGAGGAGCGGAGCCGTCACCGCCGACGACAGAGGAGCGGAGCCGTCACCGCCGACGGCAGAGGAGGGAGCCGTCACCGCCGACGACAGAGGAGCGGAGCCGTCACCGCCGACGACAGAGGAGCGGAGCCGTCACCGCCGACGACAGAGGAGGAGCCGTCACCGCCGACGACAGAGGAGCGGAGCCGTCACCGCCGACGACAGAGGAGCGGAGCCGTCACCGCCGACGACAGAGGAGCGGAGCCGTCACCGCCGACGACAGAGGAGCGGAGCCGTCACCGCCGACGACAGAGGAGCGGAGCCGTCACCGCCGACGACAGAGGAGCGGAGCCGTCACCGCCGACGACAGAGGAGCGGAGCCGTCACCGCCGACGACAGAGGAGCGGAGCCGTCACCGCCGACGACAGAGGAGCGGAGCCGTCACCGCCGACGACAGAGGAGCGGAGCCGTCACCGCCGACGACAGAGGAGCGGAGCGCGTCACCGCCGACGACAGAGGAGCGGAGCAACGTCACCGCCGACGACAGAGGAGCGGAGCCGTCACCGCCGACGACAGAGGAGAGGAGCCGTCACCGCCGACGACAGAGGAGCGGAGCCGTCACCGCCGACGACAGAGGAGCGGAGCCGTCACCGCCGACGACAGAGGAGCGGAGCCGTCACCGCCGACGACAGAGGAGCGGAGCCGTCACCGCCGACGACAGAGGAGCGGAGCCGTCACCGCCGACGACAGAGGAGCGGAGCCGTCACCGCCGACGACAGAGGAGCGGAGCCGTCACCGCCGACGACAGAGGAGAGGAGCCGTCACCGCCGACGACAGAGGAGAGGAGCCGTCACCGCCGACGACAGAGGAGAGGAGCGAAAAAGGAGCCGTCACCGCCGACGACAGAGGAGAGGAGCCGTCACCGCCGACGACAGAGGAGCGGAGCCGTCACCGCCGACGACAGAGGAGAGGAGCGACGACAGAGAGGAGCCGTCACCGCCGACGACAGAGGAGCGGAGCCGTCACCGCCGACGACAGAGGAGAGGAGCCGTCACCGCCGACGACAGAGGAGCGGAGCCGTCACCGCCGACGACAGAGGAGAGGAGCGACGACAGAGAGGAGCCGTCACCGCCGACGACAGAGGAGCGGAGCCGTCACCGCCGACGACAGAGGAGAGGAGCCGTCACCGCCGACGACAGAGGAGCGGAGCCGTCACCGCCGACGACAGAGGAGCGGAGCCGTCACCGCCGACGACAGAGAGGAGCCGTCACCGCCGACGACAGAGGAGAGGAGCCGTCACCGCCGACGACAGAGGAGCGGAGCCGTCACCGCCGACGACAGAGGAGAGGAGCCGTCACCGCCGACGACAGAGGAGCGGAGCCGTCACCGCCGACGACAGAGGAGAGGAGCCGTCACCGCCGACGACAGAGGACAAAGACAAGGACAAAGACTTTATTCAGAGTCATCCACAAATCCGCATGGCTATTACGACTCCACGTCAGTAAAGGGGTGGTAAAATGGAAGCACATACACACGCTATTAAAACAATAAAATCCAGCTAAAATACAGTTATGCATAAAATACTCAACATTCTCAACAACACAAGTCACTCAGCGCGCCTCAATCCCGCTCTGTGATTATATGGTCCTGGAGTGCAGAACAGAAAACAGGTACTGGTAACCTCCTCATCTCCACAGGTAGCTCGTTGTAGTAGGAGGCACCCCCGTGAGCAGAACCTGCGCTGCCCCATGCTGGTTCGTGAGCGGGGAACGCAAATATTATGGTTCTGCCTGGTATTGCGCTCCCGAACAGAGCCGACCTGTACGAATCCCCGGGCCAGCTCCTCTGGCTCCCCGGAGACACACTGCCTTGTGTACAACTGCAAGTGTGTGGTAACTCTCCAGCTCACCCGCCGACAGCCAGCGGAGGTCACGTAACAGGCCTGAAACATGATCAAACTTTTTGCGGCCGAAAATCACTTTAGCAGCATAGTTAATGATTTTTTGGAGCCGAATGTTGTTGATTTGAGTACCATTGCCAAACACGGTGATACAGTAACGGACCCGAGAGATCACCAGCGAGCTGACTATCGGCGAGATGATTCCGGGAGGCAAGCAGTGTCTCAGATGTGATAGACCACTCAAAATTCCGTAGCACTGACGAGTGAGAAGAGAAATGTGAGAGTTCCAGCTGAGGGTGCGGTCGAAGGTGAGCCCGAGATTTTTTACATTCATAGAAGGAACTAAATCTAGACCGCGAAATTTTACAGAGAAATCGCCAATGTGTCGAATGTTGGGAGCACTTCCTAGCAAAATAAGTTGGGTCTTGTCAGCGTTTACTTTAAGCCCGTTACCCTTGAACCAAATATCTAATGAAGCTAATGCCTTTTCCATGCGATTAATGAGAGATCGGAAATGTGATTTTTTGCCGCTGACAAGGATTTGGGTATCGTCCGCGTACTGTACTACGACCGCATCCTCAGCGTACAGGCTAAGGTCGTTAGCAAAGATGCTATAGAGCAAAGGGCCGAGACATGAACCTTGAAAAATTCCCATGTTGTTTGGGAGACAGGAAGAGACTTTAGAAACACCCAGATTGTCAGCCGGAAGACTAACACTCTGGGTGTGGTGCCGAAAGTATGCCGAAAACCATGAGGTATCAATTCCATGAGCCTGGAGTTTTTTGATCAGGCGAGAGTGGTCAATCCCATCAAAGCACTTACTCAAATCGAGGAGACAGAGGAGGGACACCTCTCCACGATCATTGGCTGTCAGGATGCTGTCGGTGATGGATATCAGCGCGCTTTCGCACGAGTGACGGGGGCGAAATCCGTGCTGGCTGGAGGATAGGAGGTGATTGTCAGAAAGGTAGGCGTAGAGCTGCTGATGAACAGCACGCTCTAGGATTTTAGTGATGGAAGGGACGATACTAATAGGGCGGAAACTGGAGGGATCAGAGGAATCTCCGGATTTAAAGATGGGATGAACCAGGGCATGTTTCCAGGAAACTGGGATTTCGTTGGTTAGGAGGGAGCTGTTGATCAAGTGGAGAAGTGGCAGGCCCAGGGACTCGAAGACAAGGCAGACGATGTGCATGCTAATGCCGTCACTGACACTGGAGGTGGACGAGCCTCTTCTAAAAACGATGGACTGAAGCTCGTCCAAGGTGATGAGACGCAGGGTGAATGCGCAGGCGCCCACGCGCGGCAGCCGACACGCAACTGATGGGACTGCTCCCATAGCGGCTACCTCGGCCGCCACCCGCGGGCCGACGCCGACAAAAAAGCGATTCAAGTCATCGGCTGTTGCGTCCGGTATAAGCCTAGCTCCACCCTTCTTGCTACCAATCACCCTGTCGACACACCTCCAAATGCCCCTCCGAGCCGTCACCGCCGACGACAGAGGAGCGGAGCCGTCACCGCCGACGACAGAGGAGAGGAGCGACGACAGAGAGGAGCCGTCACCGCCGACGACAGAGGAGCGGAGCCGTCACCGCCGACGGCAGAGAGAGCCGTCACCGCCGACGACAGAGGAGCGGAGCCGTCACCGCCGACGGCAGAGGAGCGGAGCGACGACAGAGAGGAGCCGTCACCGCCGACGACAGAGGAGCGGAGCCGTCACCGCCGACGACAGAGGAGCGGAGCCGTCACCGCCGACGACAGAGGAGCGGAGCCGACCACCCGGCCAGTTTGGAAGAACAAACAGGCTGTTCTGCTCGGATGCTCGTGTCAGTTCCCGCGGCCAGTCACGCCACTGCTTTACTTCGGTGCATCCGGGAGATAGCTTTCTAGGCATTGCATAATGTAAAACAATCTGACATTATATCTTATTTTAGCACTGCGCTCCAACTGTGCCCACGTTGTCCAGAACACACTGTCTTTGAGAAGATAAGAAGGGTTCCAAACGCTGTGACTGGAACGCTGAGTCAGACGTTTCTTCGGATAGCAATCACATGCGTGTGAACAGGTGGGCTATGTCTTACGAGGCGTGATTAACTTCGTGACAACTAAAAACCTCCTCTTTAAATTCCTCCCAAATCCATTAAAAACCGGTGGAATACCATCAACTAGACTTCGTCCGCAACACGTTCACCACCAGCAAACCGTGCGACTTGAGAAACATTTTTTTTGAGTGCACACCATACCCACTATACGAGATATGCTCACCAATTAAGATCTCTTCGAGCAAGAACGAGTGCAGACAAGCGTCGGCTGGCCAATTGGGGCCTTTAGGTGAAATGCGCTACCACTCGAAGTGCGCACGACAGTTAGCCGAGCTGCGTTGAAGCGTGCCCTGAGATGCCACTTGCAGGCTAGCCAGTAATGTTGGGCTTTAACACGACCTTTATATTTTTGTCTTATTTTAATATATCTTTGTTTTAGCCGTTTTATTTCACGTATTTTGTCATTCCTTTGTACTGCCGTGCATTCATAAAAGGCCTCGCCTTGTTGAGCATGTTGTGAGAAGACTGAACCGAACCTTTCAGAGCCCCGTAAAAATTCAACCGATTCGAGGACAGACTACATTCGGTCATTGACCACTATTGCTGTTTTGGTAGCCACTGGGCTTTTTATACATTTTGACAGTGTCCAGTTAGATTTTTGGAGTCCGAGCCTCACGAAAATTGTCAAAAGACTTGCCACGGAGACCCCGACCCGACTATCCGAACGAGCAGCTCCCACATTGACTGGTTGATTTAAAGTCAAAGTTTAATGTCCCATAAAACTCAGGGACGGCCGGCCCATTCAGATGAACCTCTCACCAGTCAGTTGCCAGCCAACCTAAGTCGGATAAATATTGAGCGCTGGAGCGTCTCAGGGAACCGATCCCAAGCCTGGACCTGCACTGCCACTGCATGTTCTTGAGTAGCGGGCCTGAGCCCAACGCTCTACCAACTGAGCTACTGGCTGGTTCTCAATATGTCTAAAATCGAACTACAGGGTCGCCCGGGACCCCGCAGCTCTGTCTGAGTGGCGCCGCACCGCTGTGAACTTGCGTCTTATCATTCGGGGCTACCTGTGAGCTTGCGTCTCATCATGTTGGGCTTGCTGTGAACTTGCGTCTCTTCGGGATTAGCGGTGAGCATGTGTCTCATCATTCGGGGCTAGCTGTGAACTTGCGTCTTATCATTCAGGGCTAGTTGTGAACTTGCGTCTCAGCATTCGGGGCTAGCTGTGAACTTGTGTCTCATCATTCGAGGCTAGCTGCGACCTTGCGTCTCATCATTCGGGGCTAGCTGTCAAGCAGGGCATAGATCGACGCTAGTTTTTTTTAAATAAATTTTGTCCAATTGTTCTCCGTATAGCTGATGGAGTCGGAGTCTCACTGGAGTCATCAAGGGACTTGTCACGAAGAATCAAACCCCGCCACCCGAATGAGCAACTCCCACATTGAAGGGTTGATTTAGAAACCAAAGTTTAACGTCCCACAAAGCACAGGGACGGCCGCCCCGCTCAGGTCACCCTCTCATCAGTCAGTTGCCAGCCGACCTATACGTCGGGTAAACTATTGAGCGCCCGAGCGTCTCAGGGGAACCGATCCCAAGCCTGGACATGCACTGCCACTGCATGCTTCTGAGCGGCGGGCCGGAGCTCAACGCTCTACCAACTGAGCTACCGGGGCGGCAAATGCGTCCTATAGATCGACGTATGCGTAATGCGTCCTATAGTTGTTCGACGTATGCGTAATGCGTCCTATAGTTGTTCGACGTATGCGTCCTATAGATCAAGGCTAGTTCGGCGTATGCGTCCTATAGATCGAGCCCAGTTGTTCGGCGTATGCATCCTATAGATCGACGCTATTTGTCCGACATAGGACGGAGGCTAGTTGTTCGGCGTATGCATCCTACAGATCGAGGCTGGTGGCCTCAGGAACACTCGTCGCTGCCGTGTTCGGTGGACTGGTCGGACCGGGGTGGGTCACGAGGTGGAAAAGTCGTCCCTGTAGTTACATGATGAGATGCTTTGGTTGGGATAGGCAGACCAGAACACGTACGGCATCAAATTCAGCATGTTATTGTAGAGTAGGCGCCTGGTTTGATCAGAAACCGAGCCTCCGGCTCATTAGTGAATGCGCCACAATGCGTAATAACTCGAACGGGGCAGACTTTGTGGAACCAGCCACACTTCGAGCCAGTCTACAAACGCACTATCCCAGAGCTATGGCCTACTAACCTACCATTGGGTGTACTTCCGTTACAGCACACCACCGCCAAGAAAATCTGATCCCAGAAAAACCGATTCCAAGCCTGGACATGCACTGCCACTACATGTTTCAGAGCAGCGGGCGCTCTACCAACTGAGCTACCGGGGCGGCTTTCCCTGGTTTCCCGAGGAATCCGGTCTATATCCCGGGTTTCGCGAGTAATCTGAGCTACATCCCGGGTTTCCCGAGTAATCTGATCTACATCCCGGGTTTCGCGAGTAATCTGATCTACATCCCGGGTTTCGCAAGTAATCTGATCTACATCCCGGGTTTCCCGAGTAATCTGATCTACATCCCGGGTTTCGCGAGTAATCTGATCTACATCCCGGGTTTCGCGAGGAATCCGGTCTGTATCTCGGATTTTCCGTGCAATCTGGTTCGTATTCCGACTTACCTGAACAATCCAAGCCAACCCAGTTGTTTTCACAGACGATATCAATTCAAATCCAATCTATATCCAAACAAATACAGGAAGATAAAAGTATCGAAGTCAAAATCCGTATGGAAATTCAAAACTGCCCAAAGTCATCAGATATACTATCCATTACGTACTCGGTGCGAGTCATTAAAGATACCTTCCGTCGGAGAGGCGGCCACGGTTATCTAAGAGCCGATGTGAGGCGGCGGCAGCAGCTGCGGCTGTCACCCTGCTCGGCTGGTGATGACACCAGTCCGCAGCGGAGCCGCCGGCCAGCAGGGCTGACTCAGCGCCGCCACCTCGGCGGATGGCCACCACTTCCTGACTGGCTGTCGGAGATTGCCTCAGTCCAAACTGGTTCTGACCGCGGCGGCCAGGGCAGGCACTGTTACCACACTCACCGGCTGGCCCGCTGCTGCTGCAGTGAGCGGAACGTGCACTGAGCGCCCCCAGACGCCTCTGAAAATGCAGTGGGACACTGGGTCCGATACCCTCATCCGGGAATGCAGTGGGACGGCAGGTCCAATCCGGCAACGTAGTGGGACACTGGGTCCAATCCGGGAACGCGAAGAGACCCCGCATTTGATCGGAGAATAGAAGGGTGCTGAATTGATCTCGGAAGGTGAACGGATACCGGATTTAATCCTGAGGTAGGGAAGAACTGTTAAAAATCAGAAAGTCAGAAAAAGTCAGAAGCCAGAGGCAGCAGTTCAGTTTTGGAGATATTCGGCTTACGTACAGTCTCCTGCAATGGAATCTGCACACACTATGCTCGGTAATGTTTGCTCCAATGCTGTCATCCTATTGCTCCCTTAGTTGTAATACAATATAGAAAAAGTGTGTATTGCTTCCCGCTATCCATTGCGTGCCCACGCATGCTTGGCAGTCTCGAATTTTAGAAAGGGGAAAAACTAACAATTGCTACCGGTGAGCCATCCAGAACGATCTTTTTCTGCAAATAACGTTTGAAATACGAGATTAGCAACCAGTCCTGAGTCAGCAATCTTACGGTAAGGGCAAAAAACATGCCGTGTTTCTAATCATGACCAAGGGAGCAACAGTTCGCCAGAAATTGGTAAAAAAACTGTCTAGCCATGTGTGTGCACATGCAATTGCAAGGAATTGCACCTTTCTCATAAGAAGACCACAGAATCCCTCTTTAATACAAATAGCGTACTGTAAAAATGCAAGTGTTCTTGGTAGCAAAAGCCCGAGGAACTAGTTGCATATTAAAACGCGCATTGGAGGGGCCTCTGAGGCCCAACCCCCCCCACCTGTTTTTCCGAGGTGACCGGAAAATGCTCGTAGCCCAAAAAAACTATTCTTGGCCGTATTTGACAAAATTTAACGGCGTGACGATTGGTGAAGGAGTATTGAAATTCAGTAGAACATTTTTTACTTATAGGCTTTCAAAGTCAGACCTGGATTTTGAAATCGCCGCAATCGCCCGGTTGGACCAGTTCACTTGCATTGGAGACCGAGTGGTGACGTCATAATGTCATATAACCGGGATGATATGTCAAGGTCACTTCACATGAAGGGCAAGGTCAAGTTCAAAGGTCACAGGTCAAGGTCATATCTGGACTTTCAGGGTCACTGACCCAGTGCTTCCGGTCAAATGGCGTTACCCGGTCTGACGAATATTATTCTATGACATCATCGTTAAGGTACCTCAATTTAAGTTCAAGGTCAAAGGTCATTGGCAAAGATCAAACCTTATTTCCCGCTAAACAGTTGCTATAGTGCTAGTCATAGTGTACATTATAGGTAGTATGCTATATTGTGACCTCTTAGGTCAATTACCTTGAATGACCTTGACCTCAAAAACTGTAGGAAATATTTTTTGTGGCATTCCCCTATATGACCTTGGTCCACCTTTAGCTTATTCCCGTATTTTCCGTAAAATCACGGCATTTCCCAAAAGCCTCCAAGCGTGACCAAATATTTGACATTTATGACCTCGTCTGACCTTAAAGATAATGACCTAGGGCAATGAAAATGTGTCATGATGTACATCACTATAGTCTCGACCCACATCCCAACTGGCGTTTTGCTACCTCTCTTAGTTTCCGAGATCTTAGGGAGGCCTACCAGGCCCCTTCCAGTGCGCGCTAGTGCCAGCCCCTTCTCCAGTGCGGGTGTTAAATAACACCTTAGTTTTCAATTATTACCGCTTTCAAGGGAAATTAAACAGCAGTTTTCTTTCTACTTTCTAGGTTCCGGCCATAAAGCGCAGAACTCCCCAGAGGTTCAGGCCGTAAAGCGCAGAACTCCCCAGAGGTTCAGGCCGTAAAGCGCAGAACTCCCCAGAGGTTCAGGCCGTAAAGCGCTTGTGGCATCCCCTCGCTGACGTCACTGTTTCTTAGCATTGAGGGCACTGACGCTGACGCCATAGGCAACTTGGCATTGAGGGCACTGACGCTGACGCCATAGGCAACTTGGCATTGAGGGCACTGACGCTGACGCCATAGGCAACTTAGCATTGAGGGCACTGACGCTGACGCCATAGGCAACTTGGCATTGAGGGCACTGACGCTGACGCCATAGGCAACTTAGCATTGAGGGCACTGACGCTGACGCCATAGGCAACTTAGCATTGAGGGCACTGACGCTGACGCCATAGGCAACTTGGCATTGAGGGCACTGACGCTGATGCCATAGGCAACTTGGCATTGAGGGCACTGACGCTGACGCCATAGACAACTTAGCATTGAGGGCACTGACGCTGACGCCATAGGCAACTTGGCATTGAGGGCACTGACGCTGACGCCATAGGCAACTTGGCATTGAGGGCACTGACGCTGACGCCATAGACAACTTAGCATTGAGGGCACTGACGCTGACGCCATAGGCAACTTGGCATTGAGGGCACTGACGCTGACGCCATAGGCAACTTAGCATTGAGGGCACTGACGCTGACGCCATAGGCAACTTAGCATTGAGGGCACTGACGCTGACGCCATAGGCAACTTGGCATTGAGGGCACTGACGCTGACGCCATAGGCAACTTGGCATTGAGGGCACTGACGCTGACGCCATAGGCAACTTGGCATTGAGGGCACTGACGCTGACGCCATAGACAACTTGGCATTGAGGGCACTGACGCTGACGCCATAGACAACTTAGCATTGAGGGCACTGACGCTGACGCCATAGGCAACTTGGCATTGAGGGCACTGACGCTGACGCCATAGGCAACTTGGCATTGAGGGCACTGACGCTGACGCCATAGGCAACTTAGCATTGAGGGCACTGACGCTGACGCCATAGGCAACTTAGCATTGAGGGCACTGACGCTGACGCCATAGGCAACTTGGCATTGAGGGCACTGACGCTGACGCCATAGGCAACTTGGCATTGAGGGCACTGACGCTGACGCCATAGGCAACTTAGCATTGAGGGCACTGACGCTGACGCCATAGGCAACTTAGCATTGAGGGCACTGACGCTGACGCCATAGGCAACTTGGCATTGAGGGCACTGACGCTGACGCCATAGGCAACTTGGCATTGAGGGCACTGACGCTGACGCCATAGGCAACTTGGCATTGAGGGCACTGACGCTGACGCCATAGGCAACTTAGCATTGAGGGCACTGACGCTGACGCCATAGGCAACTTAGCATTGAGGGCACTGACGCTGACGCCATAGGCAACTTGGCATTGAGGGCACTGACGCTGACGCCATAGGCAACTTAGCATTGAGGGCACTGACGCTGACTCCATAGACAACTTGGCATTGAGGGCACTGACGCTGACGCCATAGGCAACTTGGCATTGAGGGCACTGACGCTGACGCCATAGGCAACTTGGCATTAGGGCACTGACGCTGACTCCATAGACAACTTAGCATTGAGGGCACTGACGCTGACGCCATAGGCAACTTAGCATTGAGGGCACTGACGCTGACGCCATAGGCAACTTGGCATTGAGGGCACTGACGCTGATGCCATAGGCAACTTGGCATTGAGGGCACTGACGCTGACGCCATAGGCAACTTGGCATTGAGGGCACTGACGCTGACGCCATAGGCAACTTGGCATTGAGGGCACTGACGCTGACGCCATAGGCAACTTAGCATTGAGGGCACTGACGCTGACGCCATAGGCAACTTGGCATTGAGGGCACTGACGCTGACGCCATAGGCAACTTGGCATTGAGGGCACTGACGCTGACGCCATAGGCAACTTGGCATTGAGGGCACTGACGCTGACGCCATAGGCAACTTGGCATTGAGGGCACTGACGCTGACGCCATAGGCAACTTGGCATTGAGGGCACTGACGCTGACGCCATAGGCAACTTAGCATTGAGGGCACTGACGCTGACGCCATAGGCAACTTGGCATTGAGGGCACTGACGCTGATGCCATAGGCAACTTGGCATTGAGGGCACTGACGCTGACGCCATAGGCAACTTGGCATGAGGGCACTGACACTGACGCCATAGGCAACTTGGCATTGAGGGCACTGACGCTGACGCCATAGACAACTTGACATTGAGGGCACTGACGCTGACGCCATAGGCAACTTAGCATTGAGGGCACTGACGCTGACGCCACAGGCAACTTGACATTGAGGGCACTGACGCTGACGCCATAGGCAACTTGGCATTGAGGGCACTGACGCTGACGCCATAGGCAACTTAGCATTGAGGGCACCGACGCTGACGCCATAGACAACTTGACATTGAGGGCACTGACGCTGACGCCATAGGCAACTTAGCATTGAGGGCACTGACGCTGACGCCATAGGCAACTTGACATTGAGGGCACTGACGCTGACGCCATAGGCAACTTAGCATTGAGGGCACTGACGCTGACGCCATAGGCAACTTAGCATTGAGGGCACTGACGCTGACTCCATAGACAACTTGGCATTGAGGGCACTGACGCTGACGCCATAGGCAACTTGGCATTGAGGGCACTGACGCTGACGCCACAGACAACTTAGCATTGGGGGCACTGGTACTTAAAGCAGCTAAGTCTCACTGTCCAGCGCATGTATCCTCCAACGTTTTGTTGAGGTTGCACGTGCCAGGCTAAGGAGCGCTACCTTGGTAAGATGCACTTAGTCCTTGATGTTTGCGACTTACGCTGCGTGCGCCTAAGAGCGGTGGTGTTTGACGCAGCGTGTTTAGCAGAAATAGCCTCGATCGCAGGCGCATCAGCAGACCGTGCTCCTGCAAATCAGCATCTGAGACTCACCCTTCATCTTTCATCAGTCCCGTTCCCACCGACAACTTTCCAATCGGAGTCGCGTAAGCCTGGGAGGTTGCGCTGCAGCGGCGCCCTGCAGCCGACTGCAGCCCAGCGGCCGCGCCTGGTTAGGCTGTCACGCCGACAGCCCGGCCGCTGCAGCCGCTCGCGGTTAGGGCAAGGCTGGACACGGACTGCATTTCATAGATGCAAGCTACCGAGAGATGTGGCACAAGGTTGAACTGTGGAGATAAGGCGGCCTAAAACCGACACTGTATCGCCGGCCGGTCAGTGGATTTATCTCTACTTTTCTGAAGGTAAACCATGAACGGGGTCTGAAACTCTCAGCGACAGCCCCTCCCTGAACTGGGACGGGTAGCGACAGCCCCTCCCTAAACTGGGACGGGTAGCGAAAACCCTCCCTGAACTGGGAGGGGTAGCGACAACCCCTCCCTGAACTGGCACGGGTAGCGACAACCCTCCCTGAACTGGGAGGGGTAGCGACAACCCCTCCCTGAACGGGGACGGGTAGCGACAACCCTCCCTGAACTGGGACGGGTAGCGACTATCCTTCCCTGAACTGGGGTGGGTAGCGACAACCCCTCCCTGAACTGGGACGGGCAGTGACAGCCCCTCCCTGAACTGGGACGGGTAGCGACAACTCCTTCCTGAACGGGGACGGTAGCGACAGCCCCTCCCTGAACTGGGACGGGTGGCGACAACCCCTCCCTGAACTAGAACGGGTATTGACAACCCCTCCCTGAACTGGGACGGGTAGCGACAACTCCTCCTTGAACTGGAAGGGGTAGCGACAGCCCCTCCCTGAACTGGGACGGGTAGCGACAATCCTTCCCTGAACTGGGACGGGTAGCGACAACCCTCCCTGAACTGGAAGGGTTAGCGACAACCCCTCCCTGAACTGGGACGGGTAGCGACAACCCTCCCTGAACTGGAATGGGTAGCGGCAACTCCTCCCTGAACTGGGAGGGGTAGCGACAACCCCTCCCTGAACTGGGACGGGTAGCGACAACCCCTCCCTGTTCTGGGGCGGGTAGCACCGGAGTCTGGGCTGGTGTGTTGTCCTGGCGTTAACACGTGCACTGGAGGAGGGGGGCTCGGATGTACCTCCGCCGATGTTCCAAGGTGGTCGGAGAACACAGCCAAAAAATGCTGCGTGGCAACAAGTACGAAAATTTACGACATTTCCATTGGAAATAATTCTGAAATTCGGCTTGTAATGTTTTGACTTATAGGCTTTCAAAGTCAGGTCAGGTCAGCTATTTTAAGATCACCTCGATTGCGCGTTAGCACCAGTTCGACTGCATCCCCCGACAGGTCCGAGGATGATACAGGGAGGCGACTATCATCCCCCGACATTTACGAGGATGATACAGGGAGGCGACTATCATGCCCCCACAGGTCCGGGGATGGTACAGGGAGGCGACTTTCATCCCCCGACAGGTCCGGGGATGATACAGGGAGGCGACTATCATCCCCCGACATTTGCGAGGATGGTACAGGGAGGCGACTATCATGCCCCCACAGGTCCGGGGATGGTACAGGGAGGCGACTTTCATCCCCCAACAGGTCCGGGGATGATACAGGGAGGCGACTACCATCCCTCGACATTTACGGGGATGGTACAGGGAGGCGGCTTTCATCCCCCGACAGGTCCGGGGATGATACAGGGAGGCGACTATCATCCCCCGACATTTACAAGGATGGTACAGGGAGGCGACTATCATGCCCCCACAGGTCCGGGGATGGTACAGGGAGGCGACTTTCATCCCCCGACAGTTCCGGGGATGATACAGGGAGGCGACTATCATCCCCCGACATTTACGAGGATGGTACAGGGAGGCGACTGTCATCCCCCGACAGGTCCGGGGATGGTACAGGGAGGCGACTATCATCTCCCGACATTTACGAGGATGGTACAGGGAGGCGACTATTATCCCCCGACAGGTCCGGGGATGGTACAGGGAGGCGACTATCATCTCCCGACAGGTCCGGAGACTGTAGCTTCCTGCAGCGTTCCTAAATTTTTCCTCCATCATCCCCAGTATTTAGAAGTGGCCTGCCCTCTTCTCTCTTGGAAGAGCAAACATAATCAATGGATGTATTATTCACTTTGCGCATCTTTGTTGATTTCATGGTTTACTAAGTCTTGAATAGTGAACAAGCGTCAACTAATTTGTTATTTTATGCATTTATGCGTTAGTTTATTAGTGCTATATGAGCAACAGGGTCATACCCCAATAAGGCTCAATTCAGGAATAATAAAATATGGGCACGGAATATAGGTCACATACAACTTCATGGAAAAACGAGGAATGAACAAACTTACAAACGTCAATCACCTTGAGAGCTGACTAAAATATGGAATTAAAACAGTAAAAACGTAAATATCAGAGAATTAAGAAATCCACTTTGCTTAGCTCACTGGTAATTATTTAATCCTGGCCCCGTTGAGAGGGGGGTGTTTGAACACCCTCCCGGGTTTTTCCAGCGGTACGAAAAAACGGCGGAGCGAAGCGCCGCCGTAATTGGCACACCTTATCCTTGGTCGATTCCGCAACTTTCCTAAAATTTTAAGGTTGGGTCATCTCAGGTCCAGTTACCAGTGCAGGTCAAAAGACCTCACCTAAAAAAATGTTGAAAGTGACCTAAGTAAGAAATTGGTAAATCTATCCGATTGAAACTTATACCACATAATTACCCCACCGAGTGCTACAATATTTTTTCATATCGATGACCTGTCACTTGGAAATGGATGGGGAAAAGAGGAATTGGGATGTATTTGTGTAGATACAGCTGAGAATACCTTCGTATTCTCCAAATCGTAGTATCCTGGGCCCGTTTCCAGGTTCATGTTTTAATTTTTGACCTGTGACCTCTGAGAGGTCACAGGCAGTTTTACGTTGGCAGTCTTCAGACTTGTGTCAATAACTTTGCATGAAATGATGGTACAGCTTTTATTTTGATAGCATTACGTTTGGATTTCTATTGCGAGTCGATTGATATGCATATTGACTATGCTGCGTCGGAAAGTGACCTTGACCTGGGCTGAGGTCAGTATTGGTTTGACCTAGTATAGTCATATTGTAAATCATTCAATTTTTTGTGACGAGAGGAAGGAAATGGTACCTACAAAATGATTCTAACATAACTCTTTCTGACGCTAGAGCCCAAAAACACTGCCCTAACATGCAACCGTTTTTTACCTGTCATGACCTCAATATTGACCTGAGCCAAAACTGGCCGAAATAATTTTTTCATGTATTTGTATAAGCTATCCACCAGTTTTCGCTTTTTTCGCTATCCCGCATAGGAGCCGAGTTAGAGGGGGACGTTCAAGCAAACTCCCCCCCGCGGGGCGAAGGTGGGTCGGAGGCCCACCAGGGCGCGGGCAAATACTTAATGCAACTTGTAATTAAAAGTGGCCAAATGAGGATCTAACAGGGTCGGGAAGTGGGCATGTCGTCATAACCAGCTAAAATTAGTGGTCGAGCGAGAAAACAATCCACGCTATACAGCTTGTACCCTTTCAAATAAACATGTAGCAGGCTAGCGAATATTGTCCTGGTGTTTTTTTCCTTTCACATGCAAAGAGAAATTACCCAGCAGAAAGGCGGAGTCCATCTTGCCAGAAACAACTGTGTGTGCTAAAAGGATTTCACATTCGAGTCGCCAATTTTTTAAACGGTTAATTTTCAATGAAGCCAAAATATCATGGTACACAAATGATGGTGAGCTTTACGTTGAGCTTGACATGAGCCAAATCAAGAATGTATGCACAATCGTTTCAGTCTATCAATAATAGCTTTGGCAGCCTCACCACAAATCACGTTGCCAAATTCCATGTTGCCGAAATAAGCCTCCATTATTGGTTCTGGTCTCAACTTGCGTCTCGCTCCCCCTCTGAATGGCCAACCTGAAGACCTGGTGCCCTGTTCAGACCTGGTGCCCTGTTCGCCATCCAACACTATGGTTCAGGTGGTCCAAAAGCGTCAGCTTAGAAACAAACCGCACTCAAACGTCCCGGATTGTGGGACATACTTTTTTAGAGGAGAGGTTTGAATTTTGCATGTGGCTGGAATAGGTTTTTGTTTCAATGACATGGTGAAATATTTATATTTGGCCGGATTGAGTTGAAGTCTCAGAACCGCAGACCATTTAGCCAAAGATGCTAGACCTTCCTGAAGGACATCGTTGTCACCTGCCGAATATTTTTTGTACAATTTCACGTCGCCAGTAAGTAAGAGACAGTGTAATATTGTCTGGAAGATCGTTGACGTACAGGGCGAAGCGGAGATCAATGTAACTCTACGCCCCGGCGTTCCAGAGCGCACACGGGCCCAACCGGAACACTTTCCATTAACACTAATGCATTGCTTACTAGTTGCTCAATATGATGAAAGCCGTTCCAGGGCCATAACTGAGATTTGGTAAGAATGTTTCCATTTGTGAATGAGAAGTTTGTGATTGACGCTCTGGAACGCCGTCGTATTGTGCGGACTCAGCGATTCTTATTCCTGGAATGTTGTATGGGGTGCGTCATATTTCAGATGGTTAAGTTTCAAAATTCCCCGTCCACCAACAAGGTCGCTTTATTCTGACGATGTTGTTTGGGTACCATTTTAATAACCGTGAAATTTTGCGGTAAAATCACCCTACCAAATTCCCAGTTTTACGTGATTCTCTTTAATAATTGGCCAGACTCGAGGAATACACCACCATGAGAAGGGGACGTTTTTCCAGACCGGGTTGCAAAACTTAAGTCGGGGAGAACTGGAATGATCATTAATTTCTCTTTCTGAATGTAACATCATTACACTTTGTGGTCAAACTTAAATCGAACCGTAGGTGCTTGGAAAAAAAACTTGATGTATCCCACAAGAAAGCGCCCTATAATTATGCGTTTTGAAGGCTCGTTATTTTGATCTGCCCCATATTGATGGAAATGCCTGGTTTTCTCCAGAGGCTCAGAAAGGGTTGGCCGAAATATTAACATGCCTTAGGTCAGCAATACGAAAACTATGACAACGTGAGTTTCTATGCCCTAATTACACCATCAAAATGTCTGAAGGATCAGACAGCATAATTTGGTCTGGTGTTCAGCTGTCTAGGTCTGTGTCTAGATATGTTCATTCTTTTATTTTGTGTTGCTGTCTGTGATTAAACTTCAGGGTGGCAAAAAAGTAATGGATGCATTCAAAACAGAAGCATCTCAGGTAATATAAGTATGAATATCACGTCTTGCTTATATTTCGTCAAGTCAAAATTATTGGAACATTTTCTGGCATGTGTTTCAACATCATACAAAATTTTGAAGCTGAGTCAGGGACACAAAAAATGAAGTGCTGCCATTCTTCCCAGAATTTACGCACGGTTGCCGTAGCCCAAAGGGAATTCTGTGATTTCTTTAACACGCGCCCCGCTAGGGGGTGAAATTCGCCCCCTGGTTTTCCAAGATAGCTCAAAAACGAAGAGACGCAGAACAACGAAACTTACGGTACCTTATCCCTGATCAATTTTACACATCTGACCAAATTTTTTAGTTAAGGTCATGTCAGGCCAAGGAGCTATTTAGGGTCAAGTGACCCAACCTCAAAACCTAAAATTACGAGTTCGAAGCAGCGCCCAGGGAACATTAGCAAACAGATCAGTTTTAAACTTCCACAATATGATAAGGTCATTAGGGTCTACAAATCTGTCATCTCGGAATTTTGATATTGGTGACCTAAGTTGGGGTCAATTTTTTGGTCACCCCATTATAAGTCTGTAGTGAAAAATAGAATGGACTCGTTTTTAGGAAATACTGGATAGATAAGGCTGAAAATCATCAAACTGTCTATTCTTACCACGATCTTGACCATAAAGTTGCGTTTTTGAGTATCTGGCCTCTCAAAGGTCATATCAGGTCACGGGAGCAGAGAGTGATTGTTTTGCCCATAACTTCTCACTGAATTGAGATAAAGCTCCCATTTTGCTTGTATGGTGTTTATATTGTCACGGGGAGTCGATTGATATGCAGCATGACCATACCAGGTCACTCTGTGACCCTGACCTAGGTCGAGGTCAGGTCATTTAGACTATTTGACCTAGCAAGGTCATATTACACATCATTCGATTCGGCGCGATGAGAGGAATCCAATGATGCATAAAAATTTGCTCTAGCTCCCCTGAGGGCAGATCTAGAGAGGGAAACGTACACCGCTCTGTTGTAAGCCTATGGAGCATTCTTTGACCTATGCTGACCTTAACATTTATATGAAATAAAAATTATCCTTATAAATTCTCTTCCTCTTGTCACGAGCTTTCGAACGCCGTCCGTAATTTTCCTTTAGCTTTCGTGTGAAATGAGATACAGAGAGGGGGCGAAAAACGCCCCCCCCACAGCGGGGCGCTTCATGCAAGGGACCCCAGCGGGGCGCGTGTTAAATTGAAAGAGAACACCATCAAGGAACTCCATCTGTTGTATTTGGGTGAGGAACGATGCCTGATGTTACACAGCACAACACCAACCTAAGGCTAAATAAAAACTTTTTGACAAAGGGCTTAATGTGTGATACAAGGAAGAAGACTAGGAGTGGCAATAATATAAGTTCTCCAGTCCTGGCAAAGGTCACAATGCTTGCCGCATGGATTCACTTGGATCCCTCCATTTCCGTGCGGCACCTGGCTGGGAAAATGAAAGCGAGTCATCAGCTAGAGAGTCATTGTATTATCAGCTCATCGGAGCCTGACGAAAAAGCTCAAGCTGAGGGCATGCATCATTTCCGTTGTAATTATGCCATCTTAGCAGCTTTGACTGCAACAACACATGACCGACCGTGGGATCGCTAACGGTCCCTTGGTCAGTTGGCCACCTTACTCCCCTGACCTGAACCCTCTCGAAGTTTTCCCCATGGACACCTCAGGAGCCTGGTGTCCCAGGATAATGCCAGGGATGTAGAACAGCTCAAACAAGCTGTCTCCGCCGGTGTCCCTACTCCAGACGTGTGCGAGGGAAGTGGAGGAGAGGGCGCTGTCCACAGCGTCCGCCAGAGGTGCAGACACTTGCCAACTCGGCTACCGGAGTTTGTGACACATTTACGAAAATTGAGGTGCATAATTGTGACAAAATAGCGATCCTGACTGTATGGCACAAAATCAAACCACATATTTTCGAAATAGAGAATGAAGCGTGTAGGGAATATTTTAACTTAGCAGCTCGGTTCTTCAATTGCACAGCGTACCATTAGTGATACAATATTGGTACTGTGTTCAGTTTCTACTAAAACGAGGGACCCCCGCTGCAGAAAACCCGCAAACCGCTGTCACAGTTGCCAGATTTTAACATGCAGCCTAATGGTGCCGATTGTTAGTAGTTTGCAGAAAGTTGTCGCCTAGATACCGGAAATGTGACAGTCAATTTTTTCGAGAAATACATGATTGTGGGCATATTTAAGGCATTAACGATAACGCAGATACTTTATTAAGTACTTCTCTGTCCATTTTTCAGGTTAAATCAGATTTACAGTTTGAGTCTCTTCGATTTAGCGGCCCCTATTTCTTCGAATTTAGTATTAAGTACGCCTAAAAGCTACTAATAAAAGTACTAAGTGAGTGAAAAAATAAACATAGCTGGGCAGCAATTCTACTTAAACTGCGCAACAGCGACAACACAAGTTAGAAATGTTTATGTGATGTAGAGCCTGCCAAAAATTTAAACAGGCCGGATGCCACTTATTTTGAGGGCATATTTATTAGGTATATTTGAGATAAGTGCAGGCTAAAACTAGCTAGAATAAATATTGCTGTCCATGGCTTATCTAAGATGAATGTAGGCTATTGCAAGACTGATGCACTTTCCCATATCAAACTTGGGTTTTCATTCCTTGGCCTGCTTGTGCCTTATTTTATTTGTGCCCTAGATTGGTTAGATATATTTGGTGCTGGAGGAAGTTCGGAGAGTTGGCGCCAGCAACAGGCTGGCAACAACAGTGGTTCAGGTGAGTTTTCATGATCAAATTATCATATCAATATTGTACAGATAGCAAATGTGTGCTAATGCAGTCCTCCACAAAGTGTTAACACCCACACTGGAGAGGGGCCTGGAACTAACGTGCACTGGAGGGGGCCGAGTAGACCCCCTTCTTATCTCAGAAAATCATAGCAAATCGCAGAAAGAAATAGACTTCGAAAAACGCTGGTTGGGGGTGTGTTGCTTACTACCAGTGGTGGTAAGCAACGCACAGGACCTGAACTGCATGGAGTTGAAGCAGGATTTTGACTGCACTGGATCTTTCTTTGGTATGTGAGTTCCAATACCTCTGTACCTATTAGGCCAATAGACATAATTTTACATCTTTGCAGGCTAGTTGCCTCAGAGTTTTTACTGCAAGAAGGAATGACCAGGCAGGTGATGATCGTGAGTGGGATGCAAATTTTAAGCATTTGATGTGTTTATAAAAATGCTACCTATGGTCCACTTTACCAACACATTTTATGTAGATCCAAATAATATGTTGACATTAACATTTTTGTCCATTTTGTTGATAGGTGAGATAGAAGTTTAGTGGGGGGAAGCTGTGGTTAGGGTTCCCAATTGTGTGTACATGTACGCTCCCATTCATATATAGGTATGTTCCCAATAATGACTATTTTCATGATAATTGCTACATAAATCATATGGAAAAGTACCATAATTGGAAACACTCCTTCCAAAAATGGAAACTTCTTCAAAAAGGGAAATGCATGTCATTGGGGGAAACTGCGGTCAGAGTTGCCAATAATAGTTATGGCCCCAATACGGGAAAAATGACCCATAGTTGGAAATTTTCATTCCAAAAACAAAAACATGATCTATAAATGAAAACTCAGTTTACTACTTTCATGCTGTAATGGTTTGGTGCTAGAACCTTGTCTGCTGCAAAAAGTAAGGGACAGGTAGAGGACATTCAGCATATTGGAAATCGTATTCAAGTATACAATTATTATTTCCAGCGCTGTGTGACAGAGGAGGCACACGTTGCATTGAGTTTGTGACAGCCAGCATACTTTCTGCACCTCTGGCGTCCGCCTGGTCAGCAATGTGCAGCATCCGCTTGTGAAATGCTCTTTCAACAAGCATGCTTTTGCCACAATTGAAGAAATTCCCGCATAGTTTTCTTTCGTCTGGTTGTAGTGTCGTTATTCTGGGAAAGTTTGCTCCAGTCATTAGCAAAACAAATGCGTCCGTTACTTTTGGAGCAGTCCGTGCATCTTCGGTTGATGGTAGTTTAAAACTGATCGGTCAGCAGATATTCCTATGGCTCTGGAACAAGCTCGCGATATTGGGCTTTAACCCTCGCCCCACGAGGGGCCATCGATGCCCCTAAGGTTTTTTTCGGGATAGCAGAAAAACGACGAAACACAGGACCGCGGTTGAGGGCTCTATCTCTCACCCCATCATTTTCACATCATCCCTTAAATTTTTTACCCCGGGTCACCCAAGGTCAGGTCACCAGGCGAGGTCAACCAAGGTCACTTCACTTCAACTTTTGAGCTCTATAAGAACTACGTTTCCCAGTCGATCGATTTGAAACTTCCTACAGTGCATGGCCCCGCCAGGGTCTACCAGGTGTATATCCGGATTTTTTCGATTTCGTGACCTAAGGTCAGGTCACGAGGTGACCTTTCCCATTGAAAAGCATGGGAAAAGCTGTCTTATGATCTAAAAGCCACAAAAACGATTTCAAATGCTTAGCTTACTCAGAAAAGCGTTCTTGGACACCATTTTACGGATCTCAGGGGTCATATTTTCCCTTTGACCTCCCCAAGGTCATCCAAGGTCACCAGGGGTCAAAAACAGTATTTTGGCTATAACTTTTTACCTAATTAAGCTAGAGCGTTGAATCAAACACCATCGTGTATGTCTCAACACTAGCTTTCATTTGATATACGGCAAGGTCACTTTCTAACCTTTAATGACCTCAGATCATATGAGGTCACGAGGTGACCTCTGGAGGTCAAACCACTGGCGGGAGGTCATTACATTTCACATAACGGAAAAGGTATCGAATTTTCCTATCCAATGTATTTTACCAGATCTCAATAGCTCTAATGGGATAAGAGTTATGCCCAGTTTTCTTAAGCATTGCATATTTGAGTGAAAATAGCCTATCGTGACCTAATTTGACCTCTGGAGGTCAAACCATTGACCTGAGCGCTTAAACATACAAGTAATTTCTTAATGAATTCACGCGAGCTTTCTAATTCACTTTGAAGATTTGCGCTAACCCCCATATTTTCGGAGTTAGAGGGGGCCATCGATGGCCCCGGTGGGGCGAAGGTGGCGCCGGACCCCGGTGGGGCGCGGGTTAAAGTTAGGTCCCATGACCTAGAAAGGATCTGTGATCTGATATGACCCGGGGAAAATGAAAAAGCTAAAAAAATTGGAGAGGTGCGCCAAAATGACATTACCTGAGCTAAAGGCCCTGTGGAGGTGCCACAAAGTGATTAGGTGCGTTAAATTGTGATGCTCGACCTCCTAGCGTAGCGCACGCTAGTACCTGCTAAGGCTGACCCAGTCATGTATTTTCCACATCTAACTTCTCTAGCCGCATCCACATACAGAAACACAAGTTTGATGAAATACAGATGCAAAGAACTAGGAGCTATGTTTCCTCGGTAAGATGTGCTGCGCTGAGACGTCCACGCTAGTTGCCGCTGCCTGTGATGGTGGCAGGTTTGGTCTCAGCACAGCCGCCGGGGCTCGCATTCCCTTCCTTTGTAGAGACGCGCGGCCTCGCCTTTTTGAGCGGACCTCTGTGAAGGACTAGCTGGCCGCCCGCTGCGGTGACCTTGGCAGTGTGGTGGCGAGCTGGGATCCGGGAGCAGGGACGGAGCGGAGCATCGTTCTCCCCGCCGCCTCCAGGGCATGGCTGCGCCGCTCCTGTGGGAGGCTACTCAGTCTCCAACTCTCTGTGTGGATAGTTTCTGAGGCTCTACCGCCTGTGTGGATAGTTTCTGAGGCTCTACCGCTCTGTGTGGATAGTTTCTGAGGCTCTACCGCTCTGTGTAGATGACTACCTAGTCTCCACCGCTAAGGCGTGGGTGGCTACTCAGTCTCTAGTACTCTGAGTGGATGGTTACTAAGGCTCCACCGCTCTGTATGGATGGCTACTCAGTCCCTACCACTCTGTCTGTGTAGGTAGTTACTGAGGCTCTACCACTCTTTGTAGATGACTACTTAGTCTCTACCGCTCTGTGTGGATAGTTACTGAGGCTCTGCCGATCTGTTTGGATGACTACTTAGTCTCTACCACTCTGTCTGTGTAGGTAGCTACTGAGGCTCTACCGCTCTGTGTGGATGGCTACTCAGTCTCTGGCGCTATGCGTGGATGGCTACTGCGGCTCTACCGCTCTGCCGTAGTGTGATAGAGCCTCAGAACTCGGCCCCTATGCGTGATAGCGAAAAACGCGAATGCTAGTGGATAGCTCATACAAATTCATGACGAAACTATATCAGTCACATTATGGCTTAGGTCAATATTCAGATCATGACAGGTCAAAGAAGTGGGATTTTAATAAAATGTTTTTGGGCTCTGGAATCTTACAGCGTTGAGCTAGAACGATTTTGCACCATTCGCTTCTTCTCGTCACGGTGAATCGAATGATGTATAATATGACCATACTAGGTAAAAACAAAATAGATAACCTTACCTCAGTTCAGGTCAAAGTCACCTTTTAACCTAGCATAGTCAATATGCATATCAATCGACTCGCAATAGCAATTTGAACGCAATTATATCAAAATAACCTAAGTCTGAAAACTGTTTAAATGGCCCCAGATGACCTCTCAGAGGTCACAGGTCAAAACTGCACCATGAACCTGGAAAAGAGCCCAGAATACTATGATTTGGAGAATATGAAGGTATTCTCAGGTGCATCTACACAAATACTTATTTCTGTTTTTTCCCATGTATTTCCAAAGGAGAGGTCATGCTCCGTACTTGACCTCAGGTTATCGACATGAAAAATACCGGAATATATGTTGTAGCACTTGGTGGGCCCATTATGTGGATAAGTTTCAATCCGACAGATTCACACATTTTTTCTTATGCCACCTTAAACATTTTTGAGGTGAGGTCACCTGACCTGCACTGGTAACCTGACCTGAGATGACCCAACCTGAAAATTTTGGGATAAGTTGTGGAATCGATCAAGGATAAGGTGTGGCAAGTACGGCAGCGCTTCGCGCCGCAGTTTTTTCTTGCCGCCGGAAAAACCCGAGGGTTCAAACACCCCACCACACCGGGGAGGATTAACACGCGCATTGACGGGGGGCGGGTACCCGCCCCCCCTCGGGTTTTTCGGAGATAGCAGAAAAACGGCGGCGCGTAGCGCCGCCGTACTTGGTATACCTTTTCCCTCATCATTTTCACAACTTCTGTGAAAATTTTGAGGTTAGGTCATCTCAGGTCAGGTCACCATTACAGGTCAAGTAACCCGACCTCAAAAAAAGTTTAAGATAGCATAAGTCGGAGCAGGGTGAACTTATCCGATTGAAACTCATATCACATAATGGCCCCACCGAGTTCTCTAAAATATGTTCCGGTATTTTTGATATCGATGGCCTAAGGTCAGGTACGAGGCATGACCTCTCCATTGGAGATTCATGGAAAAAATGGTTTTTACGGAATAACTCAGTAACGGTTGGTGATAGAGCATTTATTTTAGCTGCATTGGACTCGCCTGGGCTTTGCGGTTCATATGATATGCATTTTATATAATTTGACCCTGACCTGACCTCAGGTCAGGTCAAATCCTTGATTTGACCTAGCAAGGTCAACTTATATATCATTCGATTCGGCTTGCTAAGAGGATTCATATAGTTTAAGTCGTTTTGCTCTATCTTTACTTGTTCAGATTTAATGGCCGAAAAAGTGAATTTCCATGTTATCCCTATGACGGGCATGTTTTGACCTCTCGTGACCTTAAATGTGACCTGACAAAAAAATGGTACAAATGTTTTCGATGGAGAAGTGGATGGGCAGCCCAACGCCGTTTACCGTTTTTCGCTACCTACCGTGGTTCTCGAGATCTTAGGGGGGCGGGTACCTGCCCCCCCGTCAATGCGAAGGTGGCTCAGACCCCCGTCAATGCGCGTGTTAAAGGTCATGACGCATATCATTCAAATTAGTGGGTAATGCTGATTACTAAAATACACTATTCAAGACTGTGTCTTGCTTCGGTCAAAAGTTATAGATACAAACGATTTCGAAAACCGTGAATTTTGATGACCACTGGCGGCCTTGGTATTGACCTAACCCAAAATGGATGACAGAAAACATATTGTTCGTTTTAATAGCTTTTGAATGATATTTATCAATGTAATTTAGCAATTCTAGAAGCCGAGCTACACCCTGGTTCTGTCAGCCTCATTTTAGGACAGAACCGCCTTACATTGGTTAAGAAATGACGTCATAACTATAAGAACTGACCTGACCTGATGCAGTGGCGGATCTAGCCGGTCGGTTTGGGAGGGGCAAACCAAAGTCGAAAAGCACAAAACAAAAAAAGTCATGCCAGTGAAACATTGCGCTATAATATGACCTGTCGGAAAATGTTAGGCATTAGAGGCAAAAAGCAAAAAAAAACGTCACAGGGTGAGAAATGTGGGCTCGAGATACTTTTTCCTATCCAAGCCCCAATATTTACCCTGAACTTAACTGGTTCTGTTTGAAGTTGAGAGTTGAAGTTCCAAAATCTTGCTTACAAACTAAAAAGCAGTCGGGGAAAAAAGAAGGTGGATCGCTTTAGGGGGGGCAAAACCATAGTTTTGCCCCGAGCTTTTTCCGTTTGGGGGGACAAATGCTTTCCCCCTTTAGATCCGCCACTGACCTGATGCCATTTTTTGGTCATTAGTTGGCTAATTGATAACCCTAAATGCCTGTAAAGCGACGCGCGTCTCATTGAAATATGTTTAGAACAATTCGCGAAATCCGAGGGGTTCCGATCTGATCCCCAGGCAGTGAGGGGCTTGAAGTCGTCCTATCGGACCCCCAGGCAGTGAGGGGCTTGAAGTCGTACTATCGGACCCCCAGGCAGTGAGGGGCTAGAAGTGGTCCGATCGGACCCCCAGGCAGTGAGGGCTAGAAGTCGTTCCACCAGGACAAACTGGAGACACATTATGGTATATCCACTTGATGGGTTCAAATCCCAGCAGTTGGTATTACAGGTCGCGCGCCTTTTTTAAACGCCGGCTGAGAATTTTTAAGGAAGTATGACGGGGGTGCATGTTTTAGGGTCATTTTTCTTCTGGTATCTACCTATTTCAATTTTCGTCTGAATTGTCTGTACGTGGAGTCATGAATTGAGCAATGTAGCGATGATTGAGTTACAATATGACTGCTGCTCCGTGCACGTTGGTCGGTCGTCCACGGATGTTTCGGACGCAGTTTATAACGCTGGGACGTTCTGCAGTGTATAATCGTATGAATTCCATGTCAAATTGGCGACGAGTTTATATCAATACTCCTGAAAAGAAAACTATTTCGTTCACGCATAGCACATGTGAATTTTCCGGGATTGCAAGCCTAGATTTGGTCAGTTCAAAATATTGTAAATCGTTTTTTCACTGCTTAGAGTTGGGCGATTGCATGACCACAGAAGAGGTTCTTTAATCTGAGAATTTCTCCGCCTTGATGACCTCTTTCACTCCAGCAGCCACTTCCTTGATGACGTTGATTTCACTGATGCCAAGAGTACGCTTGTTGCGTATGTCCACCACTCCCCCCTGAACCAGGTGCTGCTCTCCGTCTGTGCCCTGAACCCGTAAGTTGAGTTTTTCGGTAAGATCGATCAGTTTGCGCAGATTGTTGGCCATCCGCGGCAGTCTTGCTCGCACGGTCACACGCAGAGCAGTCCCCAGGTCAGCGGGGTTAAAAGTCACAAACCCATACTTTGAACTTTTGGAGAAGTTTACCATCTTATCCAGCTGAGAAAGGCCATCGACGAGTGTTCTATAGACAGTGCCCAGATTCGCTCCGTCTCTCTTGGAATTGATTCGGAGGTGGTCCGCTTGGTTGACCCACACCACGAAGGTGCGGTCGGCGTTGAAGAATACGCCGCGGCCCGAAGGCCACTCGCGGCAGCCGTTGGCTCCCTGTAGAAAGCGATCTCCTTCCTCCATCATCATGCCGTCATCCTGAAGCTTGTGCTTTATTTGGTCTGGCATGGCGACTAGGGGTAGTAATCACCGGAAACTTCGCCTTTAAGACGCCCCAGTGTCGTGAACATCCTGCTCTCAATACCGCTGTACTGGTCCTTCGTCAACAAGGCATTAAGGGGATACCCCTGAATTGAACGGGAAGCGCTGATGTGGATAGAAATGATAAACCGTTCGTCCTGATCCAGATCTGTTACCTCATTTGGGTCTCCGTAATTGCAAGGAGGATGCCGATCAATTGGCTGAAAGCCTCCATGATATATTTCAATTATCTTCTCGAGCAAAGGAGAGAATACTGTATAGGACTCGGCATCGGGTGCATAGACGCCAACTTCGGAATCTAGATTCACTATCCCAGACTGGATGACATCAATGAGAGTTCCACCATACATGGTCGATCTCTTCCTCAATATATCAAATAATTCTTGGGTTAAGCATTTCTTTAGCAAGGATTGACAACCTGATGCGTTTTTCAGATCATCATATGCAGTGTCTAAACGAGCTCGAACATCCTTATCAACCAAATCATCTTCATCGTCATCATCATCCGGGCTGCGTACCACCTGTCGCACCACCTGTGAATTTCTGCATGGTAAATTTCCCATAATTAAGCAATGGGCTCGATTCAAATAAGTTTTCCATAGTCCTTCATGCGTTAAACATTTAAGCTAGTGGCACTGAGTTTGTCAATTTGCATAGTTGTACACAAAATATAGCTATACCGCTTCAAATCTGACAATTTTTATGTTACCTGACTTCGACATGTGAGCTACACAGTAAATTTGTAGTCAAAATAGCAAAAAAGCAGCGTTAGGGCCAGGTGTGTAATCAGACAGTGATTGATATTTCGACTAAAATAGTGTTCAGCACCTGCCGTATCCCTCACGGATCCTCTTTGATATAGATTGCAGGGATCTGGTTTGTAAAAAGGAAATGCACACTGCACGGTCTCACTTACCAAAGTGAATATCGAGATTGTCTTAAATGTACCGATACATTTTTCCATATCTTTTTAAAACAGAATATTTAAGGACTTTCACATTTGTGTCATAAAAAGGCATAAATAAAAAGGCGTCAGCGTTTCTGCAGCAAATCTTCGTATGCACAATCTACTCCTTCGGATGGCAGGAAATACTCAAGATCGACAAAATCACCCCAAACCAGGTATTAGTATAGTATCGGACTACTCTTAGCGTGAGGCTTTCAGTCTCCTCGTCAGATTACACACGTATACCAGGGATTCCATACTCTCGGAAACATCGACTGCAAGACCGCAATCATTCACAATACAGAAGAAATTGACTAATCATTCGTCGTATACATTTGATTAAGATGACGAAGAACAATAAGTAAATATAAAAAGGTATGAGGCGTCCAATACTAGGCAGTTTTAATCCAAGTCTAAAAACAGGTCCCTTACTACTACGATAATCATTGAAATCAAGGATTGTTTGTTATAATTCACGCTGAAATAGACAACTCGATAATTTGGATGCACCCAGCTACTCGCCATCCGTCATCCGAACTCGGCTCATATGCAGGATGGTGAAAAACAGGGGTCTAAAAAGTGAGCTTGTGGTCGCCGACTAAAATCCAAGCTTCTTCGATGGTCGCCGGACCTAATGCTACATGTATTACAAAATCGGTCTTAAAAGTGGTATAAATATAGCTATAGGGAAGCACTGGCGAGTGCAAGGGGGATGGTTCCAATAAAATATAGATATAAAAAACCTATAAAATATAGATCGAGTTTCTCGATATCGATGACCTAAGCCAGAATCAAGTCATTACCTAAGTGATTTCATGAGATTATAATTCAGTATTAAAGTCAAAGTTATGATCTGAAAGCAACAAAACTATACATGCTGCCCTTAACCCTAGCCCCGGTGACCAGCATGAATCACCTATGAACCTGCCCCCCTGGTGGGAGGGTGTTAAAAATGACACCCTCGATCTCGGAAACAAAGAAAGAAGCGGAAAAAGCGATCGAAAGGTCACCGGAAATGCAATCGGCGTTACTCCTGGAATTTTTGCGTAAGGTCAATACTGTGGTCACCAGAGGGGAAAAATTCATATACGTCAAAATGTATCAAATGCAGTGCTCTATAAAACCTTGCTTATCTCCGTACGCAAAATAGCCGGAACCACTTTCTCAACGCTATTCGACAGAGCCCGACCAGCTCTTTCACTAAGGCAACATCCATTTTCATATCAGGTCAAAGGCTAGGGCGCAACAGGACACTGAATATTGGAGATGTTATCACGTAGCTTCAAGTTATAATAGGAAAAACGCTCGCTTTCAGCGTGATATGTCGGACCTAAAAGCCAATGTTGGATAGTGATCAGTCATTTATACGCACTACGCAGTCATGAATACGTATCGATAGTGCCCACTGAGCTTAGGTTAAGTCTGTTTGGAGGTCAATCGAGGTCAAAGATGATACGCTGTCCGTACACAAGGGCAATCAAATGGGCGCCGAAAGCTGTGGGACGGGGTACCTACGCATCCCCCTGTTGGCCAACCAGGCGGGACATCTCCCCAAAATTTTCGGTTCATCGTCAATAATGCTGTCAGGTACCAAATATGCTCACAATTCCCCTGCCCCGGCCAGCACCAGCCCGGGTCCGTTCCCCTGTAAAAATTCCGTGGCAGCACCCCTGGGCATTAAAATTTTCGCCCATTACTTCTATACCAAGCAAGATACAACCATGATTGATTCACCATTGTTGCTCTCTCATCAATAATGGTTTTATTTTGTGTCCATCCATGTGAAAAATTGTTAGGCCTTATCTTGGAGACAAATAAAAGGGTTTGCAGCACCTTAAAAAAGAGCCTCAGGTACAGTTCCGATGTTTCATTTAACTAGAGAAAAAACATTTTTCATGTACATACATGCGTCATGAAATACTTGTCATTCTTCACCTTGAGGCGCCACAAATCAGATAAATTCCTGTAACATTTCAAATAAATAATTCAAACATTATTCATTGGCAACATTTCCTCAGAAGTACAGTGGAAAATATCAACCATTGCTAAGATGAGGCCCAATTTTTGCTCCATTGTTGAACATGGTTCTACTCAAAGCAATAGCAATGCTGTCTCTTGGGAATAACCTTATTTTCTTTGCATGACATCATTCCCATGATAACTATTTCCAAAGCTCTTAATTGATGCATTTTAGCATTAATAATCAGGACTGAAAAAGTTTCCAGAATAGTTGCTGATGACCCATTTGGACCAGGATTGGGTACTGAGAAGAACAGTTTGCATTTCAGCAACCTGTTCTTTTGTGGTGGACACAATCTGTGATATTTCTACTGTACCTCTGTGGCAGTACTTCCATAGTTCATCCATGCTAGAGAAAACAAAACGAGTCAACTTTCTTTTGACAAAAAATACAAGATATTATCAGAAACTTGGATGCATATAATCAATCAGTTAAAAAACATACACACACACCCTGATCACCCAGTGTGCATCCATCCGTGCAAAAGACACAGCTTATTCTATGTTTGGCAGACTTGGATTGGAACATTGTCCTTGCAGTGGAGTCTTCTGGCAAATTGGAAATGGTTTTTCATATCTTTGTGCTGTGCAGGAATGCACATTTATATCCCTTATGGGGTACCAATGCAAAGTGATGGATCTAGGATTTTAGTAGGGGGCAGCCCTCTGAGATTGCATCCTGTCAACCAAAAGGGCACACTTTACCCAAAAGGGTGGCTATCGTCATCAATCAGTGGGAGAAAACTGTAATTGGTGTGACTTAAAAATGGTAACAGTGCCATAAATGGGAATGCTTGACCCATAGATGGGAACACCCATTCCCAATTATGGGAATGCTTGAGACCATTTTCCAGAACAAAATTTTGGGCCATGAAACAAACTTTTCGTCTTTCTACCTGGCTTATTTCTGTTCTTCAAATTTTATAGGGTATTTATCTTTCAAACAGAAACAGGAAATCATACTTTATACCCTGCTTCAAATATTGAATCTCAACATGTTTATTATGATCATTCACATGTCTTGGTGCATCTGTGTAAATAAAACACTAGTCATATACAAAATCAATTAATAGATATCTAGAAAAACAACAAAATTTTTTTAAATATTTGATTTATATTGCCACTTGAGATAATAATATATACAGACCAAGACATATGGCCATACAGAACATGATGCGAGCCAACCTAGCATAACAAAACCTGTTTTCAGCACCTTTAATGCCATTTTACACAACTTCTAAACTTCAAAGCTCCATCTGTAGCCCCATCATTTGTATTCTAGTGGTGGGGGCAGTAGCAGGTATTTTCTGCCTCGCAGATCTGGTTTAATCAGTTTTGGGGTACCCTTTTCTTCAGGCCGCCCTGAATCCTTTCAAACTTACGGGGTCCTGAACTCGAGTTCAGGGATCCCTTGGACCTGTCACTGCTGTGGCACCCCAAATGGAAGCTCATGTTAATTTCTGTGCCTACTAAGAGCATCCTAAAAATTTTCCTATTTCTCATTTCAGGGACTTTAAAATCGTTAAATAACAGGCCTACTTGGTCACCCAGTTATATGTCCAGCTATAAGGCAAAAACATGGTGGTATCAAAAATAGTATACTTGTAATGGATAGTCTCATAATTAGGCACCACAAAAATCGTTCAGAATATCCACGCCCTTGGGAATGAGTGACTATAGAACAATGTTTACGATGACATTTCAGTTTGATTGTGGTTGGAAAGAGTTTAAACATGCACCACTGGTATTCAAGTTTTTTTCCTTCTGAGACTTTTCGCGGTAAAGCAAAACAAGGAAACATCATTGCAAGTAGACTCCAAAACCCACCTAGATTGCACGGACCGTCTATGATAAACACACATCTTGATTTAACCCCTTGGATTTAAAAAATTGAACACCAGTCGTCAAAAACGGCGCCCACCAACAAGAATACAAAAATATTAGCGGCAGCCCACGCCGCGCTCGTTCTGACGGCCGCACACACCGAAAATGTACCAGGGCGACCACCTGCGACCAGGTAACCACGCAAGTCGGCGGTTTCGGCCGACTCGGTCTCCCATTGGTCGCCTATTGAAAAAAGAAAATCACCGACTTGGTACCGACTCGTGACGGATTCTAGTACATTCTAGTTTGAACTTAAAAATAATACATAGATACGGTATAAGGAGATGGCATCAGCTAAGGTACCAGGTATTTTCAGTCGCTTTTCATAAAATTGGAACCAAAAATTGTAATAAGAAGAAACATAACTAGCAAAGACTAGCAGCAACTAAGGGCGGTGATGATGCCAGATGTAATCGGCCAAAGATGCCCCGTTGTAGCCAAGCTGTCTTTCAGAAACGCCAAACAAGCCGGGAAACGAAGGCTAACTTGGCTCTTTGTCGAAGTAGATTCTGCCCATTCTTGGCTAAAGGAACTGGCAGACTTCATCCAATAGATTTTTATGGGCACTGGGTGTATTACGATGACGCGTGGAGACAGTGGAGAGGGTAAGCATATTTAGAAGCAGGAGCGGATGGTGGAAGCTAAAATCATGGGAAAACAGATGGAATCAGAGTTTGAGACGGTTGCTGGGTCGCCAACTAAAAGATGATAGGGTCGCCGACGGCGTAGGTAGATCGGCAAGTTTTTAGACCCCTGTGAAAAAACACGAACGCCGGTGGGTAGCCCATGAAAACTCATGACGAAAATACAGAGGTCATATTTGGCTCAGGTCAATATTGAGGTCATGACAGGTCAAATAAGGTTGTATGTTAGAATAGAGTTTTTGGGCTCCAGCGTCTGACAGAGTTCATTTGGAATCATTTTTAGGCACCATTCGCTTCCTCTCGTCACGGCAAGTTGAATGATGTATAATATGACTATGCTAGGACAAAACACAAAACTAACCTCACCTCGGGTCAGGTCAAGGTCACTTTCTAGTCTAGCATAGTCAATATGCAGATCAATAGACTCACAATAGCAATCCAAATGAAATGATATCAAAATAAAAGCTTTATCATAATTTCCTACAAAATTACTGACCCCAGCCTGCAAACCTGCTTAAGTGACTCAGATGACCTCTCAGAGCTCACAGGTTGCAGCATGAACCTGGAAAGGGGCCCAAGAGACTTCGATTTTGAAAATATAAAGGTATTATCAGTTTTATCTACAAAAATGCAGAACAATTTCTTTTTTCCCACCTATTTCCAATGGAGAGGTCATGGTCCGTACTTGACCTTAGGTCATCGATATGCGAAATCCCGGAGCATATTTGATAGAACTCGGTGGAACCATTATATGTTATAAGTTTCAATCCGATAGATTCACCCATTTCTTAAGTATTTTTTGAGGTGAGGTCACTTGACCTGCACTGGTGACCTGACCTGAGATGACCTAAACTTAAAATGTTTGGGGAAGTTGCGGAATCGATCAAAGATAAGGTGTGTCAAGTACAGCGGCGCTTCACGCCGCCATTTTTTAGTGCCGCTGGAAAAACCCGAGGAGGGTGTTCAAACACCCCCCACCGGGGCGAAGTTTAAAGCAAATAATATTGAAGTTTCACATTTCGGGTGTCAATCTGTTCAAAGGTGCCGCCGTCACATCACTAGTCTCCGCTTCCCTGCCTTTGTCCGCGGTCTGGGTGGGCACAGACGCCCTGTCTGACGCGTTCGGTGGTCATGATCGGTAAAACGGAACATTTCTCGTAGGACCGTTGGTTGACCTGTGCTGGGTAAACTTTTGGCTAAACAGAGTTGGTGGTATTTGGTAAGCTCATTGGCGTATAGAAACTCAAGTCGGCTCGCTTCCTGTGATATTTGTCCAAACTTGTTCCTGCCAGAGATTAATCGTGCTCAGAAGTTGACAACTTTCTGCACCCTATGTAATTGTAAAGCGCAGCATGTGGCATTGGTAGGTGTGCAGTACCGCAGTGCCGACGCGACCAGCGCGCTAAATATTTGTCTCAAAACTGTGCCAGGCATAACGTGACTGGCATGGAGTAGTCCAAGGATGACTGTGCTCTTTGCTGTAATTTATCAATGTGTGTTTGGCACTTCAAGTGTCTGTCGCTATCAATCTTTTAGTCCGAAACCAACTCCTATACTAACTCACGGCATGTTCTGGAGCATCTTTTGGTTTCCAAAATAAAATGAGTTTTTTTTAAGTATTTAGCTACAGCTTGATCTGGTTGAACCAATCTGCCGTGTTCACACGCCCAAATGTAAGTTATCGGGAACACTTGGAGACATTTTCGCGTGTAACGCAGGCTTAACACATCTATTTTTCAATTCTAAAAGTTTTAAATGATGCTTGTGATAGGTTTAGGATCTTCATAATGACATTTTTAGACCTCTGAATACGGAAAACTCACTCAATAGGATATAAAGTTGTTCCTAGAAAACGAACTAAACATTATATTGGCCTACAATTACTTGTATCGGCAACCCAGGACCCTAAGCTAGCTTCATGCCAAATTTCATGCACTTCCATTCATTTTACGAACTTGAAGCCATGGTGAGAAGCAAACATGTTCCGAGAAATTTAGCTCCTTGAAATACCCTTTCGAACGAATTACTCGAAAGCCGTTGGAGATCAGTGGGTAGTGTAAATGAATGAAATGACCGCAATCGATTTTCCTATTCAGCCATTGTTAATTTTGAGCTTGTGAGCGACATGTGCTCGGAACCGAGAAGCTACAAATTTTCGGTTTTCTTCTAAAATTATATTGACACATATAAAGCAATGAATTTCAATATCACGATATTCATGTCCAAATATTATCAGGCGTAAGCAATGTTCTTTCATTATCTGAAATGAAAAGTCAAATCGGCGCATTAGATCGCGAGATATTAAGATCTGAATGAAATGTGCAAAAATGTAGTCCTCCGGCAGAATGGCACAAACTAGGTAAGAATTTTACATTTTCCACTGGAAACTATGCCTAAGCACAATAACACTGACCTAGCTGCCTCCAGGTGTCTCTCTTTAAACTAAGTGAAGCGTGCATTCTGACATTTGGAGCTTATAAGTCGGCCGTCAAATTTCAACAGCTTTTTTGCTTGGATCAGAAATACTGCGTTTTGGCGTCATAAATATTGTTGGACCACTTCGAATTTTTTTTTCTGAAGTGGCACCTGTTGCTTATTCAAAAGGAGGCAAATTTCAAGTTCGTCGCTTAAGAAATAAAAATGAGAAAAATGCAAAATTGAAAAAATCTGTTCCAAAATTTGTCAATAAATATTTCGAATTTAGATTCGGGGGCCTTAGTTTGGGCGTCTAGCGTAAAAGGGCTATCACCCTACACAATTGCAGAGACCTTGCATCAACTGTCAGAACCGCCAAGCGGCTAGAATAGAGCCTCTTGAGAAATCTCAATCCGCTTCGCTCCATGGATTTCGTCATGCGGCTCTGACAATCGGCAACAAGGTGCGGCTGAAATCTGCGTAAAAATGATCATCAGCTCCTTAACACTTCTGAAGAGTACAAACTGATCAATACAGACACGATTTAAAGTATGGAAATAGTAGGAAAAAGTTCACGGAACCGAAATCTCATCGAACTGCAGCCTCATGGGTCTTAGTCAATGTCATCAGTACCCGCCCAGTTCCACGAAAAGTCAATGGCATTACCAAAGCGTCGGAACACGACCTGGTCGGCCGATCTCAGCGCCACCGCCCGATGCTTCTGCCCCACGGGACGCAAGAGCGCACCGAGGCCTTGGACCAGCAGTCAGTCTTTTTTACGTTTGACGAAGTCACTGGTGACGTGGACCTGCTGTAAACCACGACAGAAGCGATGGGGGTGCAGCTGATTTCTATGGGGTGGTTCGCTAAACGGTGGCTAGTCTCGTTATCGAAAATTGTCCTGTTGCTGGAAATGTGTGATGTATGTGTCCCGCTATGCTTGCAGAGTTTGCCGCCCCGGTAGCTCAGTGCATGCCCAGGATTGGGATCGGTTCCCCTGAGATGCTCCGGCGCTCTTATGTTTACCCGACGTAGGTCAGCTAGTCACTGACTGGTGAGAGGGTGACCGGAGAGGGCCGGCCGTCCCCGTGCTTTGTGGGACGTTAAAATTTGGATTCTAAATTAACCCTTTATTGTGGGAGTTGCCGTTCGGGTGGTGGGGTCGGGGTCTCCGTGACAAGTCCTTTGATGACTTAAGAGAGACTCCGACTCAAAAAATCGAACTAGGACAAAATTCATTAAAAAAACTGCACTCGATGCTTCTTTCAATGTCCTTCATCACTGGCCGCTGTTTCTGTTCTCAGGCGCTTGCGTCCTTGTATGGAGTATCTAACTGGCTTATTTCAGTTGTCCGGCTCTGAGGGGCTTGTTTCTGTTGACAGGCTCTGAAGGGCCTGTTTCTGTTGCCAGGTTCTGAGGGCCTGTTTCCGTTGTCTGGCGCCGAGGGTGCTTTGGCTGCAGTGTTCGGACGTGTGTCACTCTCTGTGTCAATAAATGAGAGAAATATGTATATATATATATATATATATATATATATATATATATATATATATATATATTTCTCTCATTTATTGACACAGAGAGTGACACACGTCCGAACACTGCAGCCAAAGCACCTCGAGTGAGGCCGTGAGGCCCGTGGGCTCCCACCGAGACGCCCTGTTTCTGTTGTCAGTGTCAGGCTCTCAGGGGTCTGTTTCTGTTGTCAGGCTCTGAGGGGCCTGTTTCTGTTGACAGGATCTGGTGCTGGGACCGGGGCGAGCCAGAGTGGAGTAGCAGCTGACCGCAGGGGACTCTGTGTACTCGGAGACACCAGACCCTGCCAGAGCACACCGACGGCGCCGTTATGTCGCCGGCCAGGTAACGCTTCCGCCGCTGCCCGAACCCAGCACACCCCGACCACACCGCTGCCCGAACCCTGCACACCCTGACCACACCGCTGCTCGAACCCTGCACACCGCTGCCCGAACCTGGCACACCCCGACCACACCGCTGCCCGAACCCTGCACACCCTGACCACACTGCTGCCCGAACCCTGCACACCGCTGCCCGAATCTGGCACACCCCCACCACACCACTGCCCGAACCCTGCACACCCCGACCACACCGCTGCCCGAACCCTGCACACCGCTGCCCGAATCTGGCACACCCCCACCACACCACTGCCCGAACCCTGCACAGCCCGACCACACCGCTGCCCAAACCCAGCACACCCCGATCACACCGCTGCCCAAACCCAGCACACCCCGACCACACCGCTGCCCGAACCCAGCACACCCCGACCACACCGCTGCCAAAACCCAGCACACCCCGATCCACACCGCTGCCCAAACCCAGCACACCCCGACCACACCACTGCCAGAACCCTGCACACCCTGACCACACCGCTGCCCGAACCCTGCACACCGCTGCCCGAACCTGGCACACCCCAACCACACCGCTGCCCGAACCCTGCACACCCCGACCACACCGCTGCCCGAACCCAGCACACCCCGACCACACCGCTGCCCGAACCCTGCACACCCCGACCACACCGCTGCCCGAACCCAGCACACCCCGACCACACCGCTGCCAAAACCCGGCACACCCCGACCACACCGCTGCCCGAACCCTGCACACCCCGACCACACCGCTGCCCAAACCCAACACACACCGACCACACCGCTGCCCGAACCCAGCACACCCCGACCACACCGCTGCCAAAACCCGGCACACCCCGACCACACCACTGCCAGAACCTGGCACACCCCCACCCGTTTGATCTGTCCTCCACGATCCCTTGCAAGAGGCTGGTGAAGTCATATGGCCCTTGTGGCTAGTACACAGATAAGTCCCAAACATTATTACCATGAAAGAAGTGACTTGATATAGGGCCCTGTCTCAAATGTCAAACGACGAGTCAATACATATCGTGTGGAGGAGCACATAAAACATATCACTCTCGATGTAAGGTGGCTTTTGGACACGGACCTTTGAGGGTCTTTTGAGACTGCATGCTCCCAAATGGTGTCTGGGAGCAGCCAGTCCTATTAAGCACCATTTAACACATGCAAATTGGACCCTGCGTGGTCCTCATTTGACAGGTCTAGAGGCAGATAACCAAAAAACGTAAACATGTAGAGCAAAATATATGACCCTCCACATCAAAGGGCTCAATTTGAACATGGGTGGAAAAATCCACCAACTCGCCATTCAGGTAATGTGACAGACTTTGAACATCGAAACTAGCAAATGCCACCGGAAATTCCTATACAAAATTCAAGCCAATTGGGCGGGTAAAACAAAACATCCAGGAAAGTCGAAATTTTACAGGGCGATTAATGTGACCAACTAGGATAGATAACGCGACCTCACCTCTTAATTTTTATTAATGGATGAGGTGTCCCAGAAATAAAATGTATTCTCGAAGCATTTGATAAAGTTACCACCGTGTTATCCTGACAGCGTTATAGAGAAATAAACAGCAGATTTCGATTCCCCGCACATTTTTAAGTGGCCTCCCTACGATCAGCCAAGCGGCGGGTTGCATCAGCGGCGCGGCCGAAACCAACACCGTTTGGGGGATGATCAGGAATGTGCCACATGCCCCGGCACAGTTCTGGTCAGACGGCATTTGGAAGTTCGCCATAGGAGCCGCACCTTTGATGCAGCCCTGAAAATTCAGATAAGCAGTGCTTTGGGAAGGCTATTCTTCTGAATCGGGGGATGGTCTTCCGAAATACACTGTGATCTGGAGGTAACATTTAAGAGCAGATTAGCAGAAAAAACTTCGCTCGCAAGCTGGACGCCAAACACCAGCGGCCACTAGTTTTTTATCCACGAATCACTCCAGACATTCAGAATTTCGTGAGGATCACTCTTTGAAAGTGTTTCACAAGAAAATAAAGTGAGCCTGATGTTTCGCAGTCCTGGCGATCTAAGTCGCCGAGATTTTCACAACACGCGTGCAATCTGTCGGGGAAAAATCACAAATACGCAGGCTAACCGTTGGGCTTGTATATTTGTGATGAAAAAAACCGCTTACGTTACTATGATAAAAATTTCATGTTATAGTCTACAAAGCACCTTTCATGATGCACCACCCGTCTGTGTTGCCGCGCCGCCAACGGCAGGATAGCCGGCACGGGAGGCCGGAGAGTCAATTCCGGCGCTTCCCCGCGCCCATGGGGCCCGGTAGCGGGGGGAATGTTTGCAGCGGCGCCGGGCTCCTGCCGGTGCAATCTGCCTGATTCCATCTCCTGGCCCACACATCTGTGAGGGTGACACAGCCCGCCGGCCACCAAGGTGCGTATTATACCCCGCACATCGCACATTGATAACGCACCAGATGTGATCGTCTTTGGCTTCTGACTGTTATTGCTATTTGCAAGCGGATTTTTTGGAGGAAAAATTTCCAATTACTTAAAAAGGTGCAACACTTTCAATTTTTATACCAGATTTGGAATTAGCATGTTAACCTAAACCGTAATTATTAACAAACTAGCTCGGTGGTCTGATTTTTTTATACATTAGCTGAAGCATTGTATCCCGACAGTCGAAGCTCTGGTCAGTGGAAGCCTGTGACGGAGGCAGCTCTGGTCATTGAAAGCCTGTGACAGAGGCAGCTCTGGTCAGTGGAAGCCTGTGTCAGGGGCAGCTCTGGTCAGTGGAAGCCTGTGACAGAGGCAGTTCTGGTCAGTGGAAGCATCGTCAGTCTGTGACAGAGGCAGCTCTGGTCAGTGGAAGCATCGTCAGTCTGTGACAGAGGCAGCTCTGGTCAGTGGAAGCATCGTCAGTCTGTGACAGAGGCAGCTCGGGTTAGTGGAAGACTGTGTCAGAGGCAGCTCTGGTCAGTGGAAGCCTGTGTCAGAGGCAGCTCTGGTCAGTGGAAGCCTGTGACGGGGGCAGCTCGGGTCAGTGGAAGCCTGTGACGGAGGCAGCTCTGGTCAGTGGAAGCCTGTGACGGGGGCAGCTCGGGTCAGTGGAATCCTGTGACGGGGGCAGCTCTGGTCAGTGGAAGCCTGTGACGGAGGCAGCTCTGGTCAGTGGAAGCCTGTGACGGAGGCGGCTTGACGGAGGCAGCTCTGGTCAGTGGAAGCCTATGACGGAGGCAGCTCTGGTCAGTGGAACCTTGTGACGGGGGCAGCTCTGGTCAGTGGAAGCCTGTGACGGCCACCGACTTGCAAGACAGAGCCCGCTGCAGCCGCTGGCCTTGGCTGAGGTTTATGTCGACAACAGCTCTTCTCGGCCAGTTGCGCAACTGCAGCCACTGCAGCGGCAGAGCGCGACAGCCGCACTGACTGCCCTCCCAGCAGGGCGTCAGTGGGTCGTGCCTCAGCTGCTTCCAGTTACCGGGTTCTTATGCTCGTGGTTTCTGAAGTACTGATAAAACAAAAGCGATAATTTTTGGTACACAAGGCAGTGTATTTATCGTTCCTGCGACGTCCTCGTTTTTTCAAGTTGTCACTTGAGCGAAGTGCGATTTGTGGCCGTGTGCGCCCCACGGTCGGCAGTGCTGGCTGCGGCGGGGATGTTGTAACGGCGCACGGCTCGGACAGCCCGCACCTGGGTGACACCGTTACAACACTGGCGTTTGACTAGGGTTTAATGCGGGCCGGCCCCGGGCGCCGGTACGTGTGTCCACTGTTTGCGGTGTACGGGGTGAGGCAACGGCTCTACTGCGGCCCATGCAGCCGTTTCACAAATCGGCGCCGGCTGCCGGCTTTGGATGGAAAACGGTGACGGACGGCTGAACAGCAGAGGGACAGCTGAACAGCAGAGGGACAGCTGAACAGCAGAGGGACAGCTGAAGGGCAGAGGGACAGCCGAACAACAGAGGGACGGCTGCACAACAGAGGGACGGCTGCACAATAGAGGGACGGCTGTAAAATAGAGAGACAGCTGAACAACAGAGGGACGGCTGTACAACAGAGGGACGACTGTACAACAGAGGGACGGCTGAGAAGCAGAGGGACGGCTGCACAACAGAGGGACAGCTGCACAATAGAGGGACAACTGCACAATAGAGGAACAGCTGCACAATAGAGGGACAGCTGCACAATAGAGAGACAGCTGCACAATAGAGGGACAACTGCACAATAGAGGAACAGCTGCACAACAGAGGGACTGCTGCACAACAGATGGACAGCTGAACAACAGAGGGACGGCTGCACAACAGAGGGACAGCTGAACAACAGAGGTGCGGCTGCACAACAGAGGGACGGCTGCACAATAGAGGAACAGCTGAACAACAGAGGGACGGCTGTACAACAGAGGGACGGCTGAGAAGCAGAGGGACGGCTGCACAACAGAGGGACAGCTGCACAATAGAGGGACAACTGCACAATAGAGGAACAGCTGCACAACAGAGGGACAGCTGCACAATAGAGGAACAGCTGCACAACAGAGGGACTGCTGCACAACAGATGGACAGCTGAACAACAGAGGGACGGCTGCACAACAGAGGGACAGCTGAACAACAGAGGGACGGCTGAACAATAGAGGGACAACTGCACAATAGAGGAACAGCTGCACAATAGAGGGACAGCTGCACAATAGAGAGACAGCTGCACAATAGAGGGACAACTGCACAATAGAGGAAGAGCTGCACAATAGAGGAACAGCTGCACAACAGAGGGACTGCTGCACAACAGATGGACAGCTGAACAACAGAGGGACAGCTGCACAACAGAGGGACAGCTGCACAATAGAGGGACAGCTGCACAATAGAGGGACAGCTGCACAACAGAGGGACAGCTGCACAATAGAGGGACAACTGCACAATAGAGGAACAGCTGCACAACAGAGGGACTGCTGCACAACAGATGGACAGCTGAACAACAGAGGGACGGCTGCACAACAGAGGGACAGCTGAACAACAGAGGGGCGGCTGAACAACAGAGGGACAGCTGCACAACAGAGGGACGGCTGAGAAGCAGAGGGACGGCTGCACAACAGAGGGACGGCTGAGAAGCAGAGGGACGGCTGCACAACAGAGGGACAGCTGCACAATAGAGGGACAACTGCACAATAGAGGAACAGCTGCACAACAGAGGGACTGCTGCACAACAGATGGACAGCTGAACAACAGAGGGGCGGCTGAACAACAGAGGGGCGGCTGAACAACAGAGGGACAGCTGAGAAGCAGAGGGACGGCTGCACAACAGAGGGACAGCTGCACAATAGAGGGACAACTGCACAATAGAGGGACAGCTGCACAACAGAGGGACAGCTGCACAATAGAGGGACAACTGCACAATAGAGGAACAGCTGCACAACAGAGGGACTGCTGCACAACAGATGGACAGCTGAACAACAGAGGGACGGCTGCACAACAGAGGGACAGCTGAACAACAGAGGGGCGGCTGAACAACAGAGGGACAGCTGCACAACAGAGGGACGGCTGAGAAGCAGAGGGACGGCTGCACAACAGAGGGACGGCTGAGAAGCAGAGGGACGGCTGCACAACAGAGGGACAGCTGCACAATAGAGGGACAACTGCACAATAGAGGAACAGCTGCACAACAGAGGGACTGCTGCACAACAGATGGACAGCTGAACAACAGATGGACAGCTGAACAACAGAGGGGCGGCTGAACAACAGAGGGGCGGCTGAACAACAGAGGGACAGCTGAGAAGCAGAGGGACGGCTGCACAACAGAGGGACAGCTGCACAATAGAGGGACAACTGCACAATAGAGGAACAGCTGCACAACAGAGGGACTGCTGCACAACAGATGGACAAGTGCACAACAGAGGGACGACTGTAGAACAGAGGGACAGCTGCACAATAGAGGGACAACTGCACAATAGAGGAACAGCTGCACAACAGAGGGACTGCTGCACAACAGATGGACAGCTGAACAATAGAGGGACAGCTGCACAACAGAGGGGCGGCTGAACAACAGAGGGACAGCTGCACAACAGAGGGACGGCTGAGAAGCAGAGGGACGGCTGCACAACAGAGGGACAGCTGCACAATAGAGGGACAACTGCACAATAGAGGAACAGCTGCACAATAGAGGGACAGCTGCACAATAGAGAGACAGCTGCACAATAGAGGGACAACTGCACAATAGAGGAACAGCTGCACAACAGAGGGACTGCTGCACAACAGATGGACAGCTGAACAACAGAGGGGCGGCTGAACAACAGAGGGGCGGCTGAACAACAGAGGGACAGCTGAGAAGCAGAGGGACGGCTGCACAACAGAGGGACAGCTGCACAATAGAGGGACAACTGCACAATAGAGGAACAGCTGCACAATAGAGGGACAGCTGCACAATAGAGAGACAGCTGCACAATAGAGGGACAACTGCACAATAGAGGAACAGCTGCACAACAGAGGGACAGCTGCACAATAGAGAGACAGCTGCACAATAGAGGGACAACTGCACAATAGAGGAACAGCTGCACAACAGAGGGACTGCTGCACAACAGATGGACAGCTGAACAACAGAGGGGCGGCTGAACAACAGAGGGACAGCTGCACAACAGAGGGACGGCTGAGAAGCAGAGGGACGGCTGCACAACAGAGGGACAGCTGCACAATAGAGGGACAACTGCACAATAGAGGAACAGCTGCACAATAGAGGGACAGCTGCACAATAGAGAGACAGCTGCACAATAGAGGGACAACTGCACAATAGAGGAACAGCTGCACAATAGAGGAACAGCTGCACAACAGAGGGACTGCTGCACAACAGATGGACAGCTGAACAACAGAGGGACAGCTGCACAACAGAGGGACAGCTGCACAATAGAGGGACAGCTGCACAATAGAGGAACAGCTGCACAATAGAGGGACAACTGCACAATAGAGGAACAGCTGCACAATAGAGGGACAGCTGCACAATAGAGGAACAGCTGAACAACAGAGGGGCGGCTGAACAACAGAGGGACAGCTGCACAACAGAGGGACAGCTGCACAATAGAGGGACAGCTGCACAATAGAGGAACAGCTGCACAGTAGAGGGACAACTGCACAATAGAGGAACAGCTGCACAATAGAGGGACAGCTGCACAATAGAGGGACAGCTGCACAATAGAGGAACAGCTGCACAATAGAGGGACAACTGCACAATAGAGGAACAGCTGCACAATAGAGGGACAGCTGCACAACAGAGGGACTGCTGCACAACAGAGGGACAGCTGAACAACAGAGGGGCGGCTGAACAACAGAGGGACAGCTGCACAATAGAGGGACAGCTGCACAATAGAGGAACAGCTGCACAATACAGGGACAGCTGCACAACAGAGGGACGGCTGCACAACAGAGGGACAGCTGCACAATAGAGGGACAGCTGCACAATAGAGGGACAGCTGCACAATAGAGGGACAGCTGCACAATAGAGGGACAGCTGCACAATAGAGGAACAGCTGTACAATACAGGGACAGCTGCACAACAGAGGGACGGCTGCACAACAGATGGACAGCTGAACAACAGGACGGCTGAACATGTGCACAATGGTATTGTACTGTGTCTTTGGCCCGACCTGGGAGCAAATGGCGGCGGCGGCGGTGTACAGCGACCCGAGGCTGGCTTACCAGCTGTGGGCCAGCCCGCGAGAATTGGCCACTGCACCTTGTTGTGTGTGTGACCTGGTCGATGGACGACGGTAGGCGTTTGGAGTGCAGTTTGGGAAACATGCAGCACGGGGAGGCCAGCGGCCGGGTCGAAATGCCACACTGATGGAGTTTTTTGGGCTTGGCGTTCCATCACTAGGTGCCTCGCGCTGGGACATTGGGCGGGTGCGGGGGTGATTGTCCTGAGGAGCGGAGGTCCATCCAGGGTGGAAACGAAGACGCGGGATGCACGGCAATACATAGATCATCAGCAGACACAGCCTGCCGCTAACTAAATGCCGTCTATTGTTGGGCTGAAGTCTGTTTCCGGGAAGAGATGCAAGTTGGTGGTATTCCAGTGTTCAACAATTGTTTGATCTGGTAAACTCTGAGGAAAACAACAAACAAAAAAACAGCGCTATCATATTTTTCAGGGGCCGAAAAACCTGCTATTTTGGCATTCTAAATGGTGACAACCCAAGGTGGGCAAGGTGACAAAACTTAGTCGACATGTTTTCTCTAAACCAATAACGGAACAAATCGTCAAAACTGGCACCTGCAATTTGAGCTCGCAATGTTTTTTTCAAAAACTGGCATGGTCCAGGAGTATCCATTGGTATTCTTTTAACGCAAAACGTATCACATTTTGTAGCCTGGGCTGGTAGCACATTTATGGTTTGAAATTTTCCATGGTGACACACTGAATACTTTTTTGGTCCCTGGGTTATTGTGATATTACCATGAAATGAAGATAAATGTAGTACAGGTATTGTTCTTCAATATTTTTCAGCGCGATATGTAAGCCCTGTGTGACGCACTATTATCATAAATGACTTTCAGAAGAAGATATTTAAACTTCTCAAATCCGTGACGGTGAATTGGGCACAGCTTTCCATGATCAATTCAGGCGCAACGCAACCGTTTTTCAGAACGTTTGATATTGCTGACAACCATCATGATAGGCAGAGCCCGCGGCCATGCCCCGTACGCTGGGCTTTGGCGCGGGGCACTGCAATCGTGCCGCGTGCCGAACGGTGACGCAACCGGTGACGAGCAGACTTCACAAAAAGCTGCACCCAGACACACTCTATGGAGGCCAGGCTGCTGCTCTGACCCGGCCCAGGCTGCTGCTCTGACCCGGCCCAGGCTGCCGCCTGACCCGGCCCAGACTGCTGCTCTGACCCGGCCCAGGCTGCTGCTCTGACCCGGCCCAGGCTGCCGCTCTGACCCGGCCCAGACTGCTGCTCTGACCCGGCCCAGACTGCTGCTCTGACCCGGCCCAGGCTGCTGCTCTGACCCGGCCCAGGATGCCGCTCTGACCCGGCCCAGACTGCTGCTCTGACCCGGCCCAGGATGCTGCTCTGACCCGGCCCAGACTGCTGCTCTGACCCGGCCCAGGCTGCTGCTCTGACCCGGCCCAGACTGCTACTCTGACCCGGCCCAGGCAGGCCACTCCGGCCTCTGTGGGTCAGCTATATAGCGGTGGAATGTCGCTGGATCCGTGTTTTATTACGGCAGTAAGAATATGGGACTGCACACTTGCTGTCTACTCTGGGATGGGATGTTCAGGTCTGACCGCCTCCAAATCCTATGACTTGCGTGTTTTACCTTCTGCCAGGTCACAGTTCTCGCCTCAAGCAGTACCCCGTCCGAACTTTTGCCTGTACTGATGAGCCTTTGTTGAACTGAAGTGCCACTGCTCAGCACAGACGCTGGGAGGACGCTCTTTGTGCGCCGCCGTGACGGACGCACCACTTGGAAGGACGTGGATATAACGCCGTGACGGACGCACCACTTGGAAGGACGTGGATATAACGCCGTGACGGACGCACCACTTGGAAGGACGTGGATATAACGCCGTGACGGACGCACCACTTGGAAGGACGTGGATATAACGCCGTGACGGACGCACCACTTGGAAGGACGTGGATATAACGCCGTGACGGACGCACCACTTGGAAGGACGTGGATATAACGCCGTGACGGACGCACCACTTGGAAGGACGTGGATATAACGCCGTGACGGACGCACCACTTGGAAGGACGTGTATATAACGCCGTGACGGACGCACCACTTGGAAGGACGTGGATATAACGCCGTGACGGACGCAGGCGCGCACCCAGGATTTTCGTAAGGGGTGGGCCCGGCTGACGAGGGGGCGCCAAGCCGGCGGAGGGGGCGCCACTTTTATACTCAAAGGGTGGCCAATCGTCGCATCCTGGGGGGAGTGGGAGCTGAACATTTCTTGCCTCGCAGACCTAGTGTAAGCTGGTTTTTTAGGGGCGCCACTTTCCTTAAGGGGAAGGAAGCCGGGTCCGCTGCCCCCCCACTTAGGTGCGCTACTGGCGGTACTGGCGATTAATAATGTGCTACCAAATATACAGTCTTTCTGGGAGCCGGATGCGACAGCGGCCCAGCTCAGGACTGGTTTTCATATTCTTAGAAAAGCACTGCGTGCTAAACGAGATGAAGGCAGTAGTTCATCGGTTGAATCACTGTAATCGAAGGTATGACATTGTTTAACACGCGCATTGACGGGGGTCTGAGCCACCTTCGCATTGACGGGGGGCGGGTACCCGCCCCCCTAAGATCTCGAGAACCACGGTAGGTAGCGAAAAACGGTAAACGGCGTTGGGCTGCCCATCCACTTCTCCATCGAAAACATTTGTACCATTTTTTTGTCAGGTCACATTTAAGGTCACGAGAGGTCAAAACATGCCCGTCATAGGGATAACATGTAAAATTCAGTTTTTCGGCCATTACATCTGAATAAGTAAAGATAGAGCAAAACGACTTGAACTATATGAATCCTCTTAGCAAGCCGAATCGAATGATATATAATTTGACCTTGCTAGGTCAAATCAAGGATTTGACCTGACCTGAGGTCAGGTTAGGGTCAAATTATATAAAATGCATATCATTAGAACCGCAAAGCCCAGGCGAGTCTAATGCAGCTAAAATAAATGCTCTATCACCATCCGTTACTGAGTTATCCCGTAAAAACTATTTTTCCCATGTATTTCCAATGGAGAGGTCATGCGTCGTACCTGACCTTAGGTCATCGATATCAAAAATACCCGAACATATTTTAGAGAACTCGGTGGGGCCATTATGTGATATGAGTTTCAATCGGATAAGTTCACCCTGCTCCGACTTATGCTATCTTAAACTTTTTTTTGAGGTCGGGTCACTTGACCTGTACTGGTGACCTGACCTGAGATGACCTAACCTTAAAATTTTCACAGAAGTTGTAAAAATGATGAGGGAAAAGGTATACCAAGTACGGCGGCGCTACGCGCCGCCGTTTTTCTACTATCTCCGAAAAACCCGAGGGGGGCGGGTACCCGCCCCCGTCAATGCGCGTGTTAAGCGTGCTGGAGGCAACCGTGCTAAATTATTTCTTTTGTCACCTTCATTTTTATTCTCCGATAATTCCATGCCGTATTCAACAAATGGCCTTAAACGCAAAAACGATGAAGCACCCGTAATAAAAAAACAGATGAACATGATATTTCGAAATATTTCCGATGTATATTCCCAGGAAACCACCAAAATTTAGTTTACTTTTGCAAGAAATTTCAATCACACACTGCACTATCACAGCACACACACAATGAGCAATGGCGAAAAAATCACTAAAAGCCAGGGATCTAATAGTTTTAGACGATACAAGCCGAGACATGAGCAATGATTTAATATCAGGGGCTACCTTTTCCTCAAATGCTTCAGGTCAAGGCCCGCAATGTCTGTGTTGTCGACGCTGCTAGTGCTCAGGTTCAGTTCGACCGTCGAGGGCGTGCGGCCATGAACTTTTCGACAATGACTGCCGGGTCCAGCTTCCAGCACAAAATACCCCGGAAACCACCCCTATCTCGAATTGCATCAGGGTGCCACATTCCCTTTAAAACAGTTCAAAGGGGAGCCTCCGTGCGTGTGAGGGTGTCAACGAATAAGCGACCAAGAGGATGACTGTGTGTTTGGAATGGGTTTGTGTTTTTATCAGAATAGATTCGGAAATCTTACGGTCAGGCCCATCGCTAGCGTGTTTCACTGACCCCTGCGCCCACCTTCTAGGTTTTTGTGACCCTGCCGGTCCGGATGGTGCCCCTCCTTTACGACAAGCCCCTCCCCCGATCGGCAATTCTGGATCCCCTATGCTTTCCCGATTTGAAAATAATTATTGCGCTTACGATTTTAAGGTTGACATAATACCTTGACGCACTCAGATATGGATGAGTTGAGGACAGCATTTACATGTGAAAGACTTTTCCCATGTTGGCTACATACCTGCAGAAATCCAGGATAGACCGTGAATGACACGCGGCGGACTCCAAAGCCATTTGCTTTTTCTTTGCCCTATTTTGCGCACCCGACATTTTGCGACGTTTCTTTGGCAAAGGCTCCATGTTTCTGAGAAATTGGCACCTAGCCTGCTATCTCCCCTTATTTTCTAGTATGCAACAGCTGGGCAACGGCGGCAATTGCGCCAATTGCGCCAGCTGCGCGAATACAATTCGTCAAGCACAACAAACATCAATTCCATCAAAACGATTCGTGTAGCAGTGCACAACAAACATCTGTCCAGGGGCGGATTCAGGAGCAGCAATCCGCCCATGACCCCCTAATGTCACCACGCAACCCCTCTTTTGGCAGTGCCTTTGGAAAACACTTTTGGGGGATTTTTTGCCGTCCGGTGCCCTCCTAAACGATTCTTTTGGATTCACCCCTGGGGATTTCCCTGATTGAACGCTGGCGCTGCGTGCGCATCCACGTGATCGTTTCCTGGCTGCGACGGTTATTATTACATGATCGTGGGTTTCAGAATTCAGAAGATTTAATTGCTCGACAGACCTAGTGTAAACCGTTTTTTTCAAAAAAACTTCCCGGCCTTTGGGGGCAAAATATAGTTTGCCCCCCTTCCAGCGCTTTGGGGGAGACCATGGCCGTAATACCCCCTGCGTCCGCCAATGGCGGCTTTTGATGTCCACAGAGTGTTTTTGCTTTCGAGGGGCGCCTTTGCTCTTGAGAAGCGCCTTTTTTGTTCAAGGGGCACCTTATGCCTCCCAGGGGCGCTTATAATTTCCAAGGGGGCACTTAAGCCTCCCAGGGACACATTTGTTATCCAAGGCTGCCTTTCTATCCGGGGAGCGCCTTTGTTTTCCAGGGGCACCTTTGCTCTTGATGGGCGCCTTTTGCTGTCCAGGGGCGCATGTGCTCTCCAGGGGGCGCCTGCGCTATCCAGGGGGCACCTATGCTTTCCAGGGGCGCCGATGTCCCCCAGGGGCGCATTCGCTGTCCAGGGCTGCCTTTCTATTCAAGGTGCGCCTTTGCTATTCACGGGCGCCTTCACTCTTGAGGAGAACCGTTTGCTGTCTAGGGGGCGCCTGTGCTCTCCAGGGGGCGCCTATGCCTCCCACGGGCGCATTTTCTATCCAGGGTTGCCTTTCTATTTAAGTTGCGCCTTTGCTCTTGATGGGCGCTTTTTGCTGTCCAGGGGGCGCCTGTGCTATCCAGGGCGCTTACGCTTGCCAGGGGCGCCTATGCCTCTCGGGCGCATTTGCTCTCTAGGGTTACCTTTCTATTCAAGGTGCACATTTGCTATCAATGGGCGCCTTTGCTCTTGAGGTGCGCCTTCTGCTGTCCAAGGGCGCCTGTGCTCTCCAGGAGGCGCCCGTGCTATCCAAGGGGCGCTTATGCTTCCCAGTGGGCGGCTATGCCTCCCAGGGGCGCATTTGCTAACCAGGGTTGCCTTTCTATTCAAGGTGCGCCTTGGCTCTTGAGGGGCGCCTTTTGCTGTCCAGGGGCGCCTGTGTTATCCAGGAGGCGCTTATGCTTCCCAGGGGGGCGCCTATGCCTCCCAGGGGCGCATTTGCTATCAATGGTTGTCTTTCTACCCAAGGTGCGCCTTTACTATCCAAGGGTGACTTTGCTCGTGAAGGGTGCCTTTTGCTGTCCAGGGGGCGCATGTGCTCTCCAGGGGGCGCCTGCGCTATCCAGGGGGCACCTATGCTTTCCAGGGGGCGCCGATATCCCCCAGGGGCGCATTTGCTATCCAGGGTTGCCTTTCTATCCAAGGTGCGCCTATGCTATCCACGGGCGCCTTTGCTCTTGGGTGGCGCCTTTTTCTGTCCAGGGGCGCCTGTGCTATCCAGGGGCGCCTATGCTTTCCAGGGGGCGCCTTTGCCCATTAAAAGGGCGCATTTATGCTATCCAGGATCACCTTGGCTCTAGGGGCGCGTCTTTTTCTATCCAGGGGCTGGCCAAGTATTGTTAAAATCCATGTCGGGCGCCTTCGGCGCCCGACACGGGCGGGGGGCGCCACTTTAGAGCCGAAGCGTAAGGGGGGGCCCGGGCCCGCTGGCCCCCCTTGGGTGCGCCACTGGACGGACGCACCACTTGGTAGGACGTATACGTAACGCCGTGACGGGCGCACTACTTGGTAGGACGTATATATTACGCTGCCCTGACGGCTCCACTGTTTTGTCCGATCGTGCCGCATCTGCTCCTTTTGATTACGTCAGCCATATTTAGTAGGGAGGTATTACATCTCCCGGCTGTCCCGTCCTCAATAGCTAGAGCACAGAGAGCTGGCGCCCGGTCTGTCTGTGGGAGGTGCCAGGGTGAGGAGCGGCTGTGACGCGGTGACGCCCCGGTCTGTCTGTGGGAGGTGCCGGGGTGAGGAGCGGCTATAGCCCGGTGACGCCCCCGGTCTGTCTGTGGGAGGTGCCAGGGTGAGGAGCGGCTATAGCCCGGTGACGCCCCCGGTCTGTCTGTGGGAGGTGCCAGGGTGAGGAGCGGCTATAGCCCGGTGACGCCCCCGGTCTGTCTGTGGGAGGTGCCAGGGTGAGGAGCGGCTATAGCCCGGTGACGCCCCGGTCTGTCTGTGGGAGGTGGTAGAGTGAAGAGCGGCTACAGCCCGGTGACGCCCCGGTCTGTCTGTGGGAGGTGGTAGAGTGAGGAGCGGCGGTGACGCGGTGACGCCCCCGGTCTGTCTGTGGGAGGTGCCGGGGTGAGGAGCGGCTGTGACGCGGTGACGCCCCGGTCTGTCTGTGGGAGGTGCCGGGGTGAGGAGCGGCGGTGACGCAGTGACGCCCCGGTCTGTCTGTGGGAGGTGCCGGGGTGAGGAGCGTCTGTGACGCGGTGACGCCCCGGTCTGTCTGTGGGAGGTGGTAGAGTGAGGAGCGGCTGTGACGCGGTGACGCCCCGGTCTGTCTGTGGGAGGTGCCGGGGTGAGGAGCGGCTGTGACGCGGTGACGCCCCGGTCTGTCTGTGGGAGGTGCCGGGGTGAGGAGCGGCTGTGACGCGGTGACGCCCCGGTCTGTCTGTGGGAGGTGGTAGAGTGAAGAGCGGCTATAGCCCGGTGACGCCCCGGTCTGTCTGTGGGAGGTGCCGGGGTGAGGAGCGGCTATAGCCCGGTGACGCCCCGGTCTGTCTGTGGGAGGTGCCAGGGTGAGGAGCGGCTGTGACGCGGTGACGCCCCGGTCTGTCTTTGGGAGGTGCCGGGGTGAGGAGCGGCTATAGCCCGGTGACGCCCCGGTCTGTCTGTGGGAGGTGCCGGGGTGAGGAGCGGCTGCGGCGCCGTGACGCGCCGGTTTCGTGTCACGCTCTGTCGCTGCGCGGCCTCCGACTGGGCTCGGCACGCGACCTTGGCGTCGGCTCGGCGCTGGACTGGCCAGCTCTGCACCGTCGCTGGCATTGAGAGCGACTTAGTCTGGCACGGTCAGGCAGAGGCGGTGCGACGGTGCGCTCGGCCACCGCTGCTCCATTGGATTCGCACCCGAATTCTGCGGATTTCAGCCATACAATTTGGGATGAGTTTCATTGTTGTATTTTATTTTGGCGGGAAGTAGCAGATGAGATATTTAGTTGCATGTGAATGGAGTGGCCCCTCTCAGCAGATGGAGCTCACCCCTGACAGTTGGCTGGGTGGTGGCGCGTCTGGCCTCCAGTCGGGGTGGCGGCCGGGATGGGCGTCGCTGGACCGACCACCTGTGCCCGGGGCTTCTGCCCGCACCCTTGGCGACGACCAGAGACACCTTTTTTCGGACGGATCGGAGTACCTATTTTAGGAAACAGCTTACGCTTTTCTAGTATCATACAGGACGAGAGAAGTAAATTTTCCAGGTGCAGCATGTCAAGAGATGAATAGGATGACCACACACGCACAAATGTATGGCCACACCGAGTGGCTTGTTTTTTGTTTGTTTGTCTGGATCTCTCAGCTACGCATGGGCTGGCATGAGAGGCAGCGGTGACTTGTGTACTTCACAAATTAGCTCTTCTTATTCTGCTGTACTCTACTGTACATTTTGGAACTGAAATCGCGATGTTGTAGATTATACGCAAAAAACCTAGGTTTGAGACTGTATTGGACCCATAATTCTGTATTTAACACGCGCACTGTTTAGGAGTCTGACGTCCACGCGCAGTGGAGGGGAGTACTAAAGTGCCCCCCTGAGATCTCAGAAACCAGCAGGGATAGAAAAAACGTCCGTTGGGGGGGGCGATGCTGATCTACGTTATGGCAAAGTTCCATTGACCTATATCCATATCTTCAAGGGCAAATGAGGTCGTAAATGTCAAATCTGGGCCGTGCTGGAGATCTTTAGGGAAACGCCGTGATTATGTGGAAAGAACCGGGAATGTCCCGACAATATTCACTGACATTTTTTGGTCAAGTTCATTTAAGGTCAATAACCTATGGCGTAACAATATGAAGTGTTCTAAATAATGTACAATATAACTGACACTATAACAGCCTTTGGGCGGTAGATTAAGGTTTGACCTTGATCTTTGACCTTTGACATTGACCTTGATCTTATTCTGGGGTGACCTTGATATGTAATCCTGATTATATGACGTTATGACCTGACCACGCGGGCTACAGTGCAGGCTGCCAGGTGCGACCGCGCGAATGCGACGGTCTCAAAATATAGGTCTGACTTTGGAAGCCTTTTGGTAAAAAAATATTGACTGATTTTCAAGATCCTTTGACCAATCGACGCGCCCATAAATTACCTCAAATGTGGCCAAGTAGCGTTTTCCGGTGGCGAACAGTTCTCCGGCCACCTTGGAAAATAAATGAAGGGACACTTTAGGATCTCCTCCACTGTGCGTGTTAAAGCGGGTAATACCCTATCAATCCAAACTGCCCCTTCTCGAAGTTCAACGCATCCGGCAGCCCCATAGGAGGTGGGACTCTTCAGAATTTATTCGTGCGCTAATAAGTAGTAAGCTTTTTGTGAGTGTTTTTTTGTTGTTGTTAAGAAACAAGATCTGAGACAAGCTAAATATGAAGCCAGTGTATTTTTGGGCCGCTGTATGGGACAGGTACCTCCATTCCAGTCCCATGGACGCGTCGCATTTCCGTTGGATAATTCAGTCTTGTTCAGTGATGTTTAGAAGTTGAGCCCACACATTATTCTTCTCCTGGTGTTCCTCTTGCAAGTAGATGTTTACTGGTACTCTTTACATCGTTGTGATGGTGCGAAAACATTGTAAGTTGGCAATATGTTTAATGGCCTACCTCCTCGAGTCATCATGTAAATTTGGTCTAATACCGGGGGATTATCCTTTCGGGCACAGTCCCTTATCAGAATCCGAATAATACGGTACGTACAATACAAATGATGGGTCATAGCGAAGAAAAACATCAATTAATATTGGTCACAGTTTAGCAAAACCGAATTCAAGGTCGAAGTGAGGTCGAAGCAGCAAAGCCTTAATTCGTCTTAATCATAGTGTAGCAAAACCTCAATTCGAGGCCGAATTGAGTCTTGCTACACTATGACCAAGAATTTGTGATTTTACCTGCTGTATTGTTCTGATTCGGATGAAGGACTGCGTCTGAATATATAACCCAGTGTATAAAATCCGTTTTACATTCAGGATTCGTAAAGGCAGGCCATTACACATTCTGTCATCGGATAATCATGCTCCTCGCCTCAGCACTCCGAAATCTGTCAACGTTTGAATATATATATATATATATATATATATATATATATATATATATATATATATATATATATATATATATTGATTTCGTCATGCTCTTTGCCTTGGTCAGGTGAGGGTTGTCGGCCTTTAACAGCAATGTCCTGATGGCTTCAGACTCCGTCAGTATTGTGTGCATTGTGTGTATTGTTCGTCAGTATTGTGTAATATGCCTGAAAGCCAAAAGGTGTTGACGAGGCTGACAAAGCGCAAACATCTGAGAAAGCGGGCCCGTGTCTACTCAGCGAATACTGTGGGTAGGAGCGTGGCTACTCAGCAAATACAACGGATAGGCGCGTGTCTACCCAGAAAACAAAATGGGGTATCTACTCCAGAAATACACTTTACGCACGCGCATACACCATACACGACATGCAGGCGCGTGTCTGCTCAGCAAATACAATGGGTAGGCGCGTGTCTCCTCAGCAAATATCATGGGTAGGCGCGTGTCTGCTCAGGAAATACAATGGGTAGGCGCGTGTCTGCTCAGGAAATACAATGGGTAAGCGCGTGTCTGTTCAGAAAATACCATGGGTAGGCGCGTGTCTGCTCAGGAAATACAATGGGTAGGCGCGTGTCTGCTCAGGAAATACAATGGGTAGGCGCGTGTCTGCTCAGGAAATACAATGGGTAGGCGCGTGTCTGTTCAGAAAATACCATGGGTAGGCGCGTGTCTGCTCAGGAAATACAATGGGTAGGCGCGTGTCTGCTCAGGAAATACAATGGGTAGGCGCGTGTCTGCTCAGGAAATACCATGGATAGGCGCGTGTCTGCTCAGGAAATACGATTTGTAGGCGCGTGTCTGCTCAGGAAATACAATGGGTACCTAGTAGACCAAGTCGTCAGAAAATAATTTCCGATTTCGGATTAAGAGTAGTAATTTTATTATGTCATGATATGTTGTGAACGTGATGCAAGCAAAACAAATTCGATGAATCTACGTTTAATGGGCGCGGGACGGCCTTTTCTGAAGGCGTCTTTTCAGAATGACGGCGTTGAAGTCTCCATTGACTTCACAATGCATTGTTGTCAGTATCCTTACAGCACGGTAACTTGGTTACCAACATCAAAACGTCGGATATATTTTAGCCAGGCGGATGCACTGGATACCCGGGCAGCTGCTGAGAGGCCTAGGCACCCTCTGGCCCTTTCTTTGTCGCCCTCTTGTATTGAAGATAGGTGGATTTCTCGAGTTTTGAACCTTAACAACTTTGGCAATTGTTGATGTTTAAAGGGAATGTGGCACCTTGGTTGAATCCTGGAATTTAGTGTAATTAGGGATACTTTTAGCCGAAAATCATGGAACTGTCCACGATTTCTCTGAAAAATGTACAATAAGTTCAATATTTTGATTTTTAAAATGCGCCTCCACGGGAAAACATAAATATCTGCCTGTGGATGATGTCATGATCTGGTAACCACTACCATATTCAATAGGCTTCAAGGGCTTCGATTGGCTGATACTCACCGCGACGTCAGCATATGTCGTCACACCAACAACTGACAACTGTGGCCTGCTGCTCAGGATACATGAGGGGTACATTTCAGGTAGGTTTTAGCTTTTATCTACGGAAGCTTTGAGTTTCAAGACAAATGAGATATTGAGGACCGGGTTTTCCGGCATGCTTTACAACTTGGCTATCTCAGTCCAAATCACGTTATAAAGGTACCACATTCCCTTTAACGACGCACCAACCTTTTGGATTATACGGTGTCGCCAACTCTCATCCTGTTGGGAAGGATAGTTAGGTTGTCCTCATTCACTGTCCCTGCGGGGTATTTGAACCCGGAACCTATGGTGTAGGATACAGATGTGCTGCTTCTGCAACACAACACCCCCCCCCTCCCCCTCCACCCTTATTAACTTTGTCTGGTCCGCTGGTTGAGCTTTTTCTCTAGTTGAGCACCTACTCAGATTTGGTTCTGGTTACGAGCGTGGTTTGTATGTGAGACCTTGGAGTAAGGCAGTGTAATAATGTAATAATCACATGATCAGACTGGAGGCTGTAGGTATGCTATCCTGCGCCATGAGCATTTTGAGACACACAGTTCTGAAAGAAACCAGATTGACGACTAATTCTATTTGTTTGTCGTATTTATTTGTCTGACGCATTCTTCATGCTGTGAGTATGTTTTAATCACCATCATATATTTGCAGATGACCTGGCACTCGAATATCCTACACACATTACACAATACACATCGATTCCGTAGTACATTAGACATGAGTTTTACTTGTTATACATTCTTTCTATAGGCAGACCATTGCGTGGTCTTTCTCGGGCTTCACTTTGCCGGTCTCTGCCTGTGAGTAAGCCAAGCCCTGATGAACCCGTCTCTCCTGTCGTATCCGAACACAGCCTCGGAGTCGGCCGTTACCTCCTCACGCACAGATTCACGCCCTAACCATGAACGGGTAAGTCAACAGCTTCCATGGAAGTAGTCTGGAACATCTTGATCTCCTCGGCAGGAAGGCTCAGAGTGAGCACAGGATAGCATACCTACAGCCTCCGGTCTGATTATTTGATTACTACATTACTACACTGTCTTACTCCAATGTCTCACATGCAAACCACGCTCGTAGCCAGACTCAAATCTGAATAGGTGCTCAACTAGAGAAAAAGCTCAACCAGCGGACCAGCCAAAGTTAAAGGGGTGGAGGGGGATGGGGGGTGTGCTGTGTTGCAGTAGGTAGCACATCTGTATCCTGCACCATAGGTTCCGGGTTCAAATCCCCTGCAGGGACAGTGAATGAGGACAACCTGACTATCCCTCCCAACAGGATGAGAGTTGGCAACACCGTATAATCCAAAAGGTTGGTGCGTCGTTAAAGGGAATGTGGTACTTTTATAACGTGATTTTGACTGAGATAGCCACGTTGTAAAGCCTGCCGGAAAACCCGGTCCTCAATATCTCATCTGTCTTGAAACTCGAAGCTTCCGTAAATAAAAGCTAAAACCTACCTGAAATGTACCCCTCATGTACCCTGAGCAGCAGGCCACAGTTGTCAGATGTTGGTGTGACGACATATGCTGAGGTCACGATGAGTATCAGCCAATCGAAGCCCTTGAAGCCTATTGAATATGGTAGTGGTTACCAGATCATGACATCATCCACAGGCAGATATTTATGTTTGCCCCAGAGGCGCATTTTAAAAATCAATATATTGAGCTTATTGTATATTTTATTCAGACAAATCAGGGATAGTTCCATGATTTTCGGCTAAAAGTACCCCTAATTACACCAAATTCCAGGATTCGACCAAGGTGCCACATTCCCTTTAAACGTCAACAATTGCCAAAGTTGTTAACACGCGCATTGACGGGGGTCTGAGCCACCTTCGGATTGACGAGGGAGGGCGGGTACCCGCCCCCCCCCCTAAGATCTCGAGAACCACGGTAGGTAGCAAAAACCGGTAAACGGCGTTGGGTAGCCCATCCGCTTCCCCATCGAAAATATTTGAACCATTTTTTTCAGGTCACATTTAAGGTCACCAGAGGTAAAAAACATGCCGTCACATGCCGTCATAGGGATAACATGTAAATTCAGTTTTTCGGCCTTTATATCTGAACAAGTAAAGATAGAGCAAAACGACCGGATCTCTATGAATCCTCGCAGCAAGCCGAATCGAATGATATATGATTTGACCTTGCTAGGTCAAATCAAAGACTTGACCTGACCTGAGGTCAGGCCAGGGTCAAGTTATATAAAATGCATATCATTAGAACTGCAAAGCCAAGGCGAGTCTAATGAAGCTAAAATAACCGCTCTATCGCCATCTGTTACAGAGTTATTCAGTAAAAGCCATATTTCTCATGTATTACCAATGGAGAGGTCATGCTTCGTACCTGACCTTAGGTCATTGATATCAAAAATACCGGAACATGTTCTAGAGAACTCGGTGAGCCCATTATGTGATATGAGTTTCAATTGGATAAGTTCACCCTGATCCGACTTATGCTATCTTATTTTTTTTTTTGAGGTCGGGTCACTTGACCTGTACTGGTGGCCTGACCTGAGATGACCTATCCTTAAAATTTTCACAGAAGTTGCAAAAATGATGAGGGAAAAGGTATACCAAGTACGGCAGCTGCGCGCCGCCGTTTTTATGCTGTCTCTGAAAAACCCGAGGGGGGGCGGGTACCCGCCCCACCCGTCAATGCGCGTGTAAAGGTTCACAACTCGAGAAATCCACCTATCTTCAATACAAGAGGGTGACCAGGAAAGGACCAGAGGGTGCCTTGGCCCCTCAGCAGCTGTCCGGGTATCCAGTGCATCCGCCTGGCTACAGGTCGGGTGCAAATAGATCCGATGTTTTGATGTTGGTCTAAAAGTTTCTGTGCTGTAAGGATACTGACAACAATGCATTGTGAAGTCAATGGAGACTTCAACGCCATCCTACTGAAAACATGCCTCCAGAAAGCGCCGTTCCGCGTCCATTAAACGTAGATTCATCGGATTTGTTTTCCTTGCATTATGTTTGCAACATATCATGACATAACAAAATCACTACTCTTAATCCGAAATCGGAAATTATTTTCTGACGACTTGGTCTAATGGGTAGGCGCGTGTCTGCTCAGCAAATACAATGGGTAAACGCGTGTCTGCTCAACAAATGCAATGGGTAGGTGCGTGTCTGCTCAGCAAATACAATGGGTAGCCACAGCAGGGTCGGCACAGCTAAAACAGTCTGTCTGCAACATGGTCAGAGAGAGGAGTTTGGGTAAGGCGATTAATTAAATCCAGTACCGTTCACCACCACACTCTTAACCGTGTACCTAATTGCATGGCACTCTGTGGGCCCATTATGTGGTATAAGGTTAAATTCGATAGACTCACCCATTTTTTACTTCGCCACCTTGAACATTTTTCGTGGTGATGTCTCAGGGCAGCATTGAGGTCATAACAGGTCAAAGAAGGTGGCATTTTGAGTAGAGTTTTTGGGCTCTAGCATCTTACAGAGTTGAGTTAGAATCATTTGGTGTGGACCATTCGCTTTCTCTATCATGACAAATCGAAAGATGTATAATATGACCATACTAGGTCAAAACACAAAAATGACCTGACCTCAGGTCGGGTCAAGGTCAATTTTTAACCTAAAATAGTCAATATGCATATCAATCGACTCGCAATAGCAATCCAAACGCAATGGTATGACAAAAAAGCTATATCATTATTTCATGCAAAGTTATTGACCTAAGTTTGAAAACTGCTTAAGTTCGCGTCTCCAAAGAGTGTACGCTATTCCAAGTGTGTATTCTGTGACACCAGATTGCAAGCAGACGTCCAACACCCGGCCCAGCCGGCCGAACACTGACACGCACCGGCCGTGGTTGAACGCACCTTGACTCCGGCCGGGCCACACTCCGACTCGGCCGCCTATTGGCTGACCGGTGACACGGCAGCCCTGCCGGCGGCGGAATGGCATAGCCGGCTGCAGGCGTCACACTCACACATGCCCCCTTGTTCGCGCACAGGTTCTCACGCGAACACACCACCAACGGGGACTCAGTTCGCTATCTAATGAGAAGCAAGGGCAGCTTCGGCAGGATCCCTAATTCAGTTCATGAGTCCGTTCACTGGGGGCAAATGCGCAGTCCTCACTCACTACTTCCACGGCACCACCCCAAACCACTCCGGCGGTCGACGATCCCGTCGGGATCGACGCAGGTCAGCGCGCGCGGTCACCGGCGGAGTCAGGTGCGATGGTCCGGAACGCTCTGAGCCATCAGAGGGTGCAGCGGCAGCGATCGTGCCGGCGGGAGACACACCGGTACGTAGCGTCCCAGTAGAGGGCACGCCAGGTGGTGGCGTCGTAGGCAACGGACCGGATGGCGCCACAGGAGAGAGCGCTTCCGGTGGAGCGGCGCCAGGGAGAGCAGCGGTCGGCGCTGGTGTGGCAGTTGTTCCAGGTGGCGCCGTGGTCGACTGCGTCGTGGGCACATCTATACTAGAGGGTGTGCTGCCGACCAAATGGCGCGGCTGGTGTACGGAGGAGCCGGAACCACGCGGCAGTGCTCCTGGAGGAGCGTGTCCGTACCTCCGACGGAGGTGTCGCCGGTTGCGACTCAGGACGCGTCCACTAGCCAGCTTCACGAAGTATCGGCGATTCTTATCGACTTCAACCACTTCACCAAAACGGTCCCGGAGCCTGGTGTCTTGGCTCTGAATCGCAACCTTGCTTCCGACCTTCAGAACAGGCAAATCGGTAGCATGGGCGTTGTAACGTTCCTCCACCTTCTCCTGTCGTTGGATGGCAGCTGCTTCGGCCTGCTCGGCCGATGTCTGCCACTTCTCGGCGAAGTTGCGGCGATGTGCAGGGAAGCATATCCTGTACAGGCCTTCCATACAGGATCTGTGCTGGGCTGACACCCGAGGGACCTGGCGTGTTTCGGTGTTGCAGGATGCCTTGCACCCACAGGTCGTGGTCCAGCTGCTGGGTTTGTGCATTCCAACAGCGGCGAAGCAACTTCTTCGTACTCTTGACGGCGGCTTCCGCTTTCCCGTTTGATTGGGGATAAATGGGAGACAAGGTGCCATGGGTGACTCCCCACCGCTTGAGGAAGTCTTGGAACGCTTTCGACCGGAACTGTGGTCCTCCATCGGACCACAGCACGTTTGGCACGCCAGCAATGCAGAATAAGTCGCGGGTGGTGTTGATGAGCTTACTCGTGATGGCTTGTTTCTCCAGGTTGAAGACGGTCTGCCATCCAGAGTAGTTGTCGACCGCAATGAGGAATTTGCGGTCTGCATGATCGGTAAAGTCCATACAGACCTCTTCAAATGGTCTTGAAGGGACTGGGCGACGGCAGAGAGTCTCTCTTGGCTGAGAAGGAAGATCTCGCTGGCATGCAGTGCAGTGGCGGACCAAGTTATCGATATCGTTATCGACACCGGGCCAGTACCCGATCTGGCGTGCACGTTGTTTCGTTTTTTCCTTTCCCATATGACTGGCGTGGAGTTGTTGCAGAATCTTTGAGCGAAGAGCAGCGGGAACAACCAGACGTCTGCCTTAGACGACGAGGTCGCCGTCAATTGCCAGTTGCTCATGCACTGCCCAGTACGGTCTCAGCTGTAGAGGCAGATCTTGTTTCCTGTCCGGGAAGCCGTCACGGACAGTCTGGTACAGTAGCTGTGCGGTCGGATCCTCGGCAGCTGCTTTCTTCAGCTCTTCAATCCGTAGGTCGTCCCTGGCGGTGATGGCAAACAGGGAGGACGCACTGAAGTAGTCATCTTCATCCACTTCATCCCCCTCCCACGCTGGGGAGACGGGACTCCGGGAGAGGGCATCAGCTGCCTGATGCTGTGAGCCTTTGGTCCAAAAGACAGTGAAAGGACCAAGCTCAGCAAGCTTCATCTTCAGTCGCTGAAGACGTGGATTTTCCAGCTGATCCAGCGTCTTGGAGTTCAGTATCGGAACCAGCGGCCGGTGATCCACAATCACGTCGAAGTGCGGCAGTCCGGAGAGGAAAAGACGACACTTCCGGAAAGCCCACGCGACGGCCGTGAGCTCCAGCTCTATTGCCGCGTAACGTGACTCGGTGTCGGTGATGAAACGTGATCCAGCTTGTACCACTCGGTAGGTACCATCGTCCTGTTTCTGTTGTAGGACAAATCCAAGACCATGAAGACGGCTCGCATCGGTTGACAGCTTGGTGGGAAGCGTCGGGTCGTAGAAGGCCAGCGTCGGTGCCATCGAGAGGGCGGCTCTAGCCTTCAGGAAGGCTTTCTGGTGCGTTTCTTACCACAGGAAGTCACGCTTCGAGCTGAGCAGTGACCTCAGGGGTAACAGGTGCTCAGAGACAGCTTCGCTGAAAGGCGCGAGCTGGTTGGCCAGTCCAAAGAAGCTCCTCAGCTCGGAGATGTCCTTCGGAGCAGGGAAGTTGCGGATGGCGCCAGTAAGAGCAGGGTCTGGTTTGTAGCCGTTGGAAGACACTAGGAATCCAGCGAACTTCACTGATATCTGCATGAACTGCACCTTCTTGCTGTTTAAGGAGACACCGTTCTCTCGGCATTTCTGAAGGAACTGGCGAGTTCTTTCCAGGAACTGCTCCGGCGTCCTGCCGTAGATGATGACGTCATCCACAAGGCGCCGAATACCAGGCAGACCTCGGAAACAGTCATCCATTCGTCGGTTGTAATGTTCGCTGATGGAACTGACGCCATACGGTGCTCGCCGATACATGTAGCGCCCGAACGGCGTCGTGAACGTCGTGAGCAGCTGACTTGCGACGGCGAGAGGGCACTGGTGATACCCTTTTAAGGCGTCGAACACTCCAAAATAACGCGCCTCTTCAGACACGATGGAGGTCACACACTCGATTGGTGTGCTGGATTGGTAGAGCTCTCGGCGGACGGAGGCGTTAAGCTTGGACAGGTCAACGCAGAGACGGATGCCTTCTCCGCTCTTCTTTGGTGTCACCACAATTGGGAGCGCACCAGTCAGTGGGCTCCGTGACAGGCGTGATGATGCCGTCCGCTTCCAATTTCTGTAGCTCCTGCAGTAGTCGCTCCCGTAGTGCAAAGGGCACACGGCGAGGTGCTGTTACCGCGAACGGCCTCGCGTCTTCGCGGATACAAATATTGTACTCCTCCCCAGGCATCACCTTGATTATGCCACTGAAGACGTCGGCGAACTCGCAGAAGATGTCTTCACTTCTACTAGAGGACTGGTTGCTTCCGGTCCCTCCAACAGATACTGTAGAAGAGGTTGTCGAAGATGTTGGTGGCTGGGTTGAAGCACTTGTTGAAGGTACTGGTGCCTTTGAAGTTGGATGTTCCATGGCCTCTTCGGAGGACGTTGGAGTTGCGACTTCCGTAGCCTCTGACGAAGGTGCTGGGGCGGCTGCTGGACGTGCTGCTGCAAAAGTTGCAGGACGCGATATCGCCGCACCTGTGGTACACGGCGCTACAGCGACAGCTGGACATGGTGTTCCGGCGGCAGCGGAAGTGACGCCGTGGCGACTGATGTCAGCTGACGAGAATGGCCGTATGGAGCGGGACGCTGTTGCTCTGATACATGGATCTGAGCAGGGTAGTTGCGCGGAAGAATGCACAAGTCGCGAGCGACCTTCCACGACAAGAGAAGTCCAGAGACTCCTTGAAGAACGTGGATGGTGTCATATGTTGTGACCCGTCCATACTGGAACTTTGCTGACGTCACACCGTAGGATTTGATACGTCTGCCGTCTGCAGTTTTAGGGTTCTCAGTTGGAGGCAGAATGTTGTCTATGCTGCTTCCGATTTCTTTCAGGAAGTCCACGCCAGCCACAGTGATGTCTGCCCCACTATCAGGGAGAGCTGACACCGTCACTGATGAGGGCTGATGCGGGCAGGTAACAGTGAGTTGAACCCTTGGGGCGCCAGCACGCGATGTTGAAGCGACAATGGCTGAGGTGTGAGAACCAGAGCCGACATCTGGCTTCTTCCGTGGGGTACCTCGGACGGCTGATGGCTTCTCTTGTCCACTACGGCAGACAGATTGAAAATGTCCGGATTTGCCACAGCCGTGCCAAGTCCTTCCACGGGCTGGGCAAACTGATGGAGTGCGGTGGCCTCCACCACAGTTCCGACACGGTCGTTTAAGCAGGTCATCTTTGGATGATTTCCCCCTCTGAAAGCACGGCGGTGTTTGATGATGGCGCGCCACTTGGCAGGCGCTGGCTACAGCGTGCTCTCCGACGATGGAGGTGACGTCACGGCTGGCAGCCTCCTCAGCGCGGCAGAGCCCAATGGCGCTGGCAAGTGTGAACAGCACACAGCTTTTTGATGACAGCTCACAGCTTTTTGATCGGGAACAGCACACAGCTTTTTGATGACTGTTGCGTCCCGCAGTCCCACCACGATGCGGTCCCGAAAGTAGCTGTCCCTGCAGCTGTCGCAGAACTTGCAGGTCGCTGACAGCTCACGAAGGGCGACTAAAAAGTCCCCGAAGGATTCACCCTCCAACTGGCACCGCATGTTGAAGTTGCGCCGCTCAATTACCTCGTTAACTTGCCCGAGGGCGTAGATACGGAGGTGTTCCAGGACTGAGTCGAAAGTTCTTTGATCATCTGGAATATCGAAGTTCCGTACTATACGGAGTGCTTCATCATTCAAATAGCCACGAAGCTTTGCCATTTGAATGGGACGACTGGGGCTTTGAAGATTGGTGAGAAGAACGTAATCATCCCACCTCTCCTTCCAGGTGATCCAGGCATCGCCTCTGTCCAGGCTCAGGTCTAATCGCCCTGGCGGAATGGCCCTGTCCACGCTGGGAACGAAAACAGCAGCAGGGGCGGCTTCAAGGGCGGGCGGGGCGGGGGCGGAAAACGGTTGGCTCTGTTCCAGACGCTGGCGGAGAATAGCGAGTTCGTCTCGAAAGCTTAGCTCGGCGTCGTCAGGCTTCATAGCAGCAGGCTGCGCCATGTTCGCGTCTCCAAAGAGTGGACGCTCTTCTGAGTGTGTATTCTGCGACACCAGATTGCAAGCAGACGTCCGACACCCGGCCCAGCCGGCCGAACACTGACACGCACCGGCCGGGGGTGAACGCACCTCGACCCCGGCCGGGCCACACTCCGACTCGGCCGCCTATTGGCTGACCGGTGACACGGCAGCCCTGCCGGCGGCGGAATGGCGTTGCCGGCTGCAGGCGTCACACTCACACACTCCAGATGACCTCTCAGAGGTCACAGGTCAAAAATTGCAGCATGAACCTGGAAAGAGGTCCAGGATACTTCGATTTAGAGATTATAAAGGTATTATCAGCTTTATCTACACAAACACAGTCCAATTTCTATTTTCCCATGTATTTCCAATGGAGAGGTCATGGTCCGTACTTACCCTTAAGTCATCGGTATAAAAATCCCGGAACATATTTTGTAGAACTCGGTGGGGCCATTACGTGTTATAGGTTTCAATCCAATAGATTTAACCATTTCTTACTAAGGCTACCTTAAACATTTTTAGAGGTGAGGTCACTTGACCTGCACTGGTGATCTTACCTGAGATAATCCAAACTTAAAATGTTGGCAAAAGTTGCGGGAATCGATCAAGGATAAGGTGTGCTTAGTGCGGTGGCGCTTTGCGCCGCCGTTTTTTCATGCCGCCGGAAAAAACCGAGAAGGGTGTTTAACCCGCGCCCCACCAGGGGTCCAGCGCCACTTTCGCCCCACCGGGGCCATCGATGGACCTCCCCCTCTAACTCCGAAAATATGGGGGTTGGCGCAAATCTGCAAAATGCAATAGAAAGCTCGCGTGAATTCAGTACGAAATTACTCGCATGTTTAAGCTCTCAGGTAAGTGGTTTGACTTCCAGAGGTCAAGTTAGGTCACGATAGGCTATTTTCACTCAAATATGCAATGCTTAAGAAAACTGAGCATAACTCTTATGTCGTTAGTGCTATTGATATCTGGTAAAGTACATTTGGTAGGAAATTGGGACACCTTTTTCGCTATGTGGAACCTAATGACCTCCCGTCAGTGGTTTGACCTCCAGAGGTCACCTCATGACCTAATATGACCTGAGGTCACGAAAAGTCAGAAAGTGACCTTGCCGTATATCAAATGAAAGCTAGTGACAAGAGAAACACGATGGTGTTTAATTCAGCGCTCTAGCGTAATTATGTCAAAATTTATTGTCCAAATACTGTTCTTGACCCCTGGTGACCTTGGATGACCTTGGAAAAGTCAAAGGGAAAATATGGCTCCTGGGATTCGTGAAGAGGTGCCCAAGAACGCTTTTCTGAGCAATGTGAGCGTTTGCAATCGTTTTTGTGACTTTTAGATCATAAGACAGGTTTTCCCCATGCTTTTTCAATGGAGAGGTCACCTCGTGACCTGACCTCAGGTCACGAAATCGAAAAAATCCCAGATATATACCTTGTAGAACCTGGAAGGGTCATGAAGTGTAGGAAGTTTCAAATCGATCGACTAAGAAATGTAGCTCTTATAGAGCTCAAAGTTTGAGGTGAGGTGACCTTGGTTGATCTCGCCTGGTGACCTGACCTTGGTTGACCCGGGGAAATTTTTTTTAGGGATGGTGGGAAATTGATGGGGGAGGTAGAGCCCTTAACCGCGGCGCTGCGTCCCGTCGTTTTTTGCTGTCCCGAAAAAACCTTAGGGGGCCATCGATGACCCCGGTGGGGCGAGGGTTAACACCCCCCCCACCGGGGTGAGGGTTAAAGGGAATGTGACACCTTTATAACGTGATTTTTACTGAGACAGCCGGGTTGTAAAGCATGCCGGAAAATCTGGCACTCAACATATATCATTTGTCTTGGAACTCGAAATTTCCGTAGAGAAAAGTTAAGAATCTACCTAAAATGTACCCAAGGAGCCGGCCACGGTTGTCAGCTGTTGGCGTGACGTCATGCTGACGTCACAGTGAGCAGTCAGCCTATTGAATCCTATTGGATATGGTAGTAGTTGCCAGATCATGACGTCATGCACAGGCAGAGGTTTATTGCTTACCATAGAGGAACATTTTAAATATCAAAATATGGAGCTTATTATACATTTTTAGCAAAAAAAAATCATGGAAATTTTCATGATTTTGACTAAAAATACCCCCAATTACAATAAACCGCGTGATTCGGCCAAGGTTGCATATTCCCTTTAAAGTGGATTTTTCTGGGTTTCGGTGTATGACAGACTACGGGTTAATCCAGTTCCCAAAACTCGGTGGTAACCGGGCGCCTTTTAAAGGTATTTCTGATAGGCACATACAGCGGCTATCTCCCAGCCCACCAGTCATGGACAGACCTCCTTTTCCTACCTTTACTTTTAAGCATTTACTTCGATGTGCGAGCGCAAAAACGTGCTCACGGCGAGAGACACCTGGTGTTTGTCCTCTGGTAGCACAATTCATGCTACACGGACTGGCTCCGCCTGTCACTGGGAGTATCAAGAGGGAGCGTTGTCTGCATTCAAGGTTAGGCTGGGGATGCAGAGCCGTTCACCACCAAACAGCCGGCAGTCACCCGTTAGAAGCCTGCACGATCGCCACTGAGCCTCAGAAAAAGAAACGCGGCAGACGCGGTGTTTGCAGTCGTGCAAGCGGCTCCGGCGCCAGTTGCCGAGGCCGTCTGGCCTCACTTCCGCCCTATCCCGTACAGTATGGTTCACTAGTGAGGCTCCAGCGTGGCTGAGCCCCCGCCATGATCGCTGCTCCAATGACCCGTGACTGAGCCCTGCGGTTGCTGCTCCAGTGGCCCGTGACTGAGCCCTGCGGTTGCTGTTCCAGTGACTTGTGACTGAGCCCTGCGGTTGCTGTTCCAGTGACCCGTGACTGAGCCCTGCGGCTGCTGCTCCATTGACTCGTGACTGGGCCTCGAACCGCGATGGTCTGTGACTGGGCCTCGAACCGCGATGGTCTGTGACTGGGCCCTGCCAGCGCTGCTCTAGCGGACCCAGGCCGTGCGGCAGATCCTTTCCTGAGTCCGCTCTGTGGGAAGGTGGTCCTTCCCTGAGTCTGCTCTGTGGGAAGGTGGTCCTTCCCTGAGTCTGCTCCGTGGGAAGGTGGTCCTTTCCTGAGTCTGCTCTGTGGGAAAGTGGTCCTTTCCTGAGTCCGCTCAGTGGGGAGGTGGTCCTTTCCTGAGTCTGCTCCGTGGGAAGGTGGTCCTTTCCTGAGTCTGCTCCGTGGGAAGGTGGTCCTTTCCTGAGTCCGCTCTGTGGGAAGGTGGTCCTTTCCTGAGTCATACAAACATACAACGCTCCTCCATACACACATCAGATAGCACAACACACACAGACATCAGAAAACTATCACATGGTGTCCAGCACATGTCACAATATAACACACACGGCCCCCCAACACCGCCACCGTTCTGTCGGAGAAGCCCGAACCGGAAGGAGGCACGCTCTGCGGGTCGAGACGATTTCACCCTCACGATAATTGAAACGTTGCAGGATCCGAGACTTCTCCGAACAGCCTGTTCCGTCAGCTACTCGAAGGATTGGCTGATGTCTTCAACATGATTAACTTGATTATATTTTAATGATACACAATTTAGGGCTGCATTCTATTTGGTCAAAAGTTATAGACACAAACAATTTCTAAAATCGTAACATTTGGTGACATCTGGTGACCTTGGTATTGACTGGGCATTATAATGGATGACAGCGTGCAACTTTGTGTTTCAAGAGCTTTTTAAGGATGTTTAGTTGATCTAGCTCTTCTAGAAGTTGAGTTACAACTTGGCTTTGTCGGCCTCATTGTAGAACAGAATCGCATCACATGGGTTTAGTAATGACCTCCTAATTCGTTGGCCTAACCTGATGTCAGTTTTTGGTCATAAGTTGTCAAATTGATTATCCTACAGGCCTGCAAAGCGACGCTCGCTCATTTGAAACGACTCGGAATCATTCGTGAAAAGCTGTGGGGGTCATCGGACCCCCAGGCGGTGAAGGGCGGAGACCAGTGAAGCACCGGTGTGGATGTAATCGAGCGGGCATTTGATTTAGAAATGTGAAGGAATAATGATAATGTAAAAATCTCCAAAGCAGTGAACCCATAGTTACATGATATTTTCATGTTTTGCATGACACTGACAACGCTGAAGCTCCGTTCGCATGTCTAGAAAGTTAAATTTGCATTTAAATCCGCATATACTCATAATTTGGAAGAAATTTTGTGCACAGGGAAGGTACTTTTTCTATTTTTTAGCTTACGATTTGGGCTTTTTAACATCACATTTTCCAAAAATGAAGTTAGTACAATGGTTTGAAATCGTCAGCAAAATAAAGACTTTAAGATCAGAAGTTGTGGTTGTAGCAATATTTTGCTTATATTTCTACGGTTTTGGTCGTAGAAGGTTCCAAACGGCTTTGACAACTGCGTTGTGCTTATGTTGCCTTCTATCACTTCTATCACTATCACTTCTATCACTCGTCATTCGGCGCGCAAAGGAAGCACTTGATTTGGTGTTTTACAAATATCAGCTGGCGGGCTTTGACGCCCTCTGTCTCTGCAGCATTGGCGGGTTCGGACACTCTCTGTCTCTGCAGCATTGGCGGGTTCGGACACTCTGTCTCTGCAGCATTGGCGGGTTCGGACACTCTCTGTCTCTGCAGCATTGGCGGGTTCGGACACTCTCTGTCTCTGCAGCATTGGCGGGTTCGGACACTCTGTCTCTGCAGCATTGGCGGGTTCGGACACTCTCTGTCTCTGCAGCATTGGCGGGTTCGGACACTCTCTGTCTGCAGCATTGGCGGGTTCGGACGCTGTCTCTGCAGCATTGGCGGGTTCGGACACTCTCTGTCTCTGCAGCATTGGCGGGTTCGGACGCTCTCTGTCTCTGCAGCATTGGCAGGTTCGGACGCTCTCTGTCTCTGCAGCATTGTCGGGTTCGGACACTCTTCGTCTCTGCAGCATTGGCGGGTTCGGACACTCTGTCCAAATAATGCAGCAGCGTTGCTGCCTGTCGGGGCTCCAACTCCCGTGGCCTGGCTCCGACCAGCCGGGGCTCCGACTCCCGGGGCTCCGACTCCCGTGGATCCGACTCCCGTGGCCTGAACTTCCGTGGCCTGGCCCTGAACTCCGACCTGCCGGGGCAGTGAGCCCCGATTCACCAGACTAAAACACCCAAACCTGCAGATAACTCCTCTAATGGGACTGTACACGCGATATAACCGACTATATAGATGTTTAAAAAAGTGAGCTGAGCCAATCTGCGCGCCTTAGCTCAGGTAACTTCGTCTCGCTGAAACCTTATAGTAGGTGACACCGGCAAAATCCGAACAAAGCTCTTAATTAATAAAGTGCCTCAATAGTTTTGTAGATAGATGTAAGAAATTGAAACTGCAAGGAAAATTTGTTTCTCATCAAAGCAACACGTAACAAGTATGTCGGTTCTCGGCGTAAAGGCAGGCGATATCTCAGCTCTAGCCCAGTGGTGGTCGATGGTCCCCCTCTCTTTCTGGAAGCTGGTCCCCCTCCCTTTCTGGAGGCTGGTCCGCCTCCCTTTCTGGAAGCTGGTCCCCTCCCTTTCTGGAGGCTGGTCCCCCTCCCTTTCTGGAGGCTGGTTCCTCCGTCCTCTCTGGTGGCTGGTTTATCCGTCCCTCTGCTGGCTGGTTCCTCCGTCCTTTCTGGTTGCTGGTCCCCCTCCCTTTCTGGAGGCTGGTTCATCCGTCCTCTCTGGTGGCTGGATTATCCGTCCTTTCTGGAGGCTGGTCTCCCTCCCTTTTCTGGAGGCTGGTCTCCCTCTCTTTTCTGGAGGCTGGCGCCTCAGGCGACAAACGTCTGCCTAGCCCCGACTTATGGGCTGCTGCCCCCGTCCTAACCCAAAACTTCCTACACTGCTGATGGAAAACTGCAGAAAGCCTGTTATGTAACACAATTTGACAACTTGCGTCCTTGCAACGGTAACCTTGGGAATCCTGTTATGTGAGTGAGAGTGCAATGGCTCGGATCCGTTACGTAAGCGCTTTGCCTGACTGTGTTCTCCTATCCGGGAAACATCGATTTCAAGATGATGTTTAAGATGATTGCAGGTAAAGTTTGTCGAAAAAAACAGGCAGGATAGGATCGGCGGCTACCCACAGTGTTCTAAGGGAGGCCAAAATGGGGACATTATTCGAATTTCTGACTATTTTTAAAACAGATTTTGATGTTTGCAACTAGTAGCAAAATGACTAGAGTGTCAGAAAATGGCAAACAAAAAATTCAAGGCCTTTGAATTCGACGCAACAAGGCATCAAACTGCTGTCTTTGAATCTCTCGCCACATTAGAAGATAAAGGCCAAGAGCAATGCTCATTTTCGATGCTTTTTTGTAGGCTAAGAGAACGTACAAGATGAGACAAACCAGGGTTCATTAGAAAGCTTAAGGCATGAAGAATGCGATTTTGCACACAGTTTTTTTCCAGTGATCGCTGCAATTATATTTGGAGAGCAAAATATGTACTATATACATTTCACATACATTTTGAGACTGTCAATTATCGATAAGCATACAAAAAATTGCGTCGCCTGCCCCACCCTGGGACTACTTTGAAACTATGGCAGGATGTTTCGTCTACCTGCCCTGCAAGTTTCAGCTGCGTCACGCTGCGGCAGTGTTGATGGTGACATATTATACAAGGGCATGTCGCGCGCGCTGCCGGTCGAGGGCGGCGGCCGTCGGCGAGGTATGCCTGGAGGCTTGAAGGGAGGTGGGCCGGGGCACGGCGAAGGTGGTTCAGTGCATTGGTTACAATGAGTTAAATGAACACTTTTTGTTCACATTGCATGTCGACTGGACTTTTTAACCTACTGTCATTGACGTCTTCACTCAATAATTGTGAAAAAGTGCAATGGTTACAGTATGGGAAAATCAAGCTTTCAATTGATGTCTCAGTACACTAGCATACCCAGTAACCATTCGTAGAATCGCAGCTAGTAATTGCACTGGCCATTTTCAGACCGCACGATGGGGTGAGAATCGAGATACATAAATTAACCCTTCCTCGCTTGAGAAGTTAACTTCAAATATCATCAGGGAATAGAGTCTCACGGCATACACACGCACTTGTTGCATGTTCTTTTATCGTCACTTGAGTTTCGAACTGGATGCTGTAAACATGGAGGTGCGGATAAGTGTAGAAATGCGGGTAAAACTGCTTATAGTTGATACAGCATTTGGACTTGGGAATTTCATTCAAAAGGCGAACGAGCAGCTCACTGATATTTACCAAGTAAGTAAGTACTGTGCGTTCGACGCAACGCCAATCCCGTAAAAAATACAGCTCGCTTATGGACCAAGCCAAGGTTTCGTATTTATTCAGTAGGAATCTGATACCATTATGCTGGTGTATGAACAAACATATCACCGTTGAAGGTGATGAATTTCGTCTTCATGGTTGCATGCAGTAGCGCACCCAAGGGAAGGGGGTAATTATATACAATATAACCGGAACTATAGCAGCCTTTGGGTGGGAAATGAGGGTTTGACCTTGAAAAACTTTGACCTTGACCTGTGCCTTTGGCCCAGAGTAGCCCTAACTATAGTCATAGCATAACATACGTCATACTGAGTAATGCCTGACCGGAATACTGCGGTCAATGACTTTCACATGAGACCTTTGACCTTGACATTGACCTTTTGGGTTAATATTGACATATAACCTGATTATATGACGTTATGACATCATCACTGGTCTACAGTGCAGGCGAACTGGTGCGACCACCCAAGAGCGACGGTCTCAAAATATAGGTCTGACTGTGAAGGCCTATCAGTAAAAAAATTATTGACCGATTTCCAAAATTTTCTTAATTAATCGACGGCCTCATAAATTCTCTCAAATGTGGCCGAGTAGCGTTTTCCGGCGGCGAACAGTTCTCTGGCTGCTTTGGAAAAATAGGTGGGGGCACTATAGGGCCCCCTCCACTGCGTGTATTAAGCGAGGGTTAAATAACGTCTTCAATGTCAAGAATATCGCACGTATACACTTAAAGTGACTGAAAATTAACTAGAACATTCATGCAAAGCCCCCTTATTATCATATATACATATAGTTTTTTTGCTGCTGACCTAGGGTCAAATACCTGCCAGTCATGTCCGCTGTGGTCAGGTCTTGACATTCATATGTTGTCCACATAATCTGTGGGAACAGAGCTTTTGATTGATACCAAAATTATTGATCTGGGATTCATACTTCTTGAGATATTGAATTATGTCCCCACTTTCGGCTCCGTCAGAACACTGTGCTACCTCTGTCCCGACTTCTGCCACCTTCAGCCCCAGTGCCCCCCTCTTTCCCTACCTTTGGCACCTGTGCCCCACAACCTTCAGCACCCTCCTCCTTCCCTACTTCCGCAACCTTCAGCGCCAGTGCCCCCCTTGCCTACCCTTGGCACCGGTGCCCACTTCCCTACCTTTGGCACCGTTGCCGCACAACCTTCCGTGCCAGTGCCTCCCCTTTCCTATATTTCCCATGTTGTGTATGGGTGCAACATTCTTTATCACCACGAAAGCGGCGCACGCTCCATTTTGATGACCAAAAATATGCAATAGAGAGCAGAAACCTCCTAAACTGTATCCACACCCACCCCACACCGCAATAAGATCTGTCGAGGCGCACTTTGTAGTAAACTGCAACCAGCGACAGAACAAGAAGTACTCCAGTGACACAAATCAGTGTGGCAAGGCAATTTTGGCACAATGTTACACATTCTCTTATTCTATTGGTCCCATTACCTGCCCTCGGCTGCTCGACTGTTGAGCCTGCAGCCTGCAGCTGGCCTCTGTTGTGACCTGCAGCTGGTCCTTGCGGGGCTGTACCTCCCCCGCTCGGTCTCTGTTGTGACCTGCAGCTGGTCCTTGCGGGGCTGTACCTCCAGTTCTTGCGGCCGCTGGTTACGAGTCAGGCGAGAGGTGCCGGGAAGGCCAGTGGTCAGGGTCGGCCGCGCCACTGCGGTTTCTCTGATCATGCGCACCACTCACCACTGGCCGACTGCTTTGGCGCCGCGCGACAGCAGAACAACGGACCGGTTGTGGACCGACAGTGTACTGACTGAAGACCAGCTGTGGACCGACAGTGTACTGACTGAAGACCAGCTGTGGACCGACAGTGTACTGACTGAAGACCAGCTGTGGACCGACTGTGTACTGACTGAAGACCAGCTAAGGACTGGCTGTGTACTGACTGAAGACCAGCTGTGGACCGACTGTGTACTGACTGAAGACCAGCTGTGGACCGACTGTGTACTGACTGAAGACCAGCTGTGGACCGACTGTGTACTGACTGAGGACCAGCTGTGGACCGACTGTGTACTGACTGAAGACCAGCTGTGGACCGCCTGCGAACCAGCTAAGGACCAGCTGCGGACCAGCTGTAGACCGGCTGCGGACCAGCTAAGGACCGCTTGTGTACTGACTGAGGACCAGCTAAGGGCTGTTTTTGGCGCACTGGTGTACCGGCTCTCTGTCGTCTCGAATGCCAAGGTCAACGGAGCGAGTGTCCTCGGTCAGTTACTGCCGCATCGAGGTGAACCTCTTATAGCAGACCAATTAGGTAACCTGAAGAGCTAACCTGAACGTTTGATGGAAATGCTTCGACAGTTAACGTTAAAACATATTTATTGCTCGCCTTTGGTCAACAAAAGTCATGCATGCATGCAGCGCTGTCGGAGACCTTATTCTATTAAAATCTCATCTTCCACACGGCGGTGTTAATTGTGTGCGATCTTGTGCGTCGGAAAACCGGAGCCTTTTGTTTTGTAATTGAAGTTGTGCTTATCTTGAAGTCTTCGACACAAGCCTCGGCCTGGGAGCCTGCATTGCCCGCCGCGCACGTAAGGCTTGTGATTCACAGTGACTGTCAGCACTTTCTAATCGTAATCCTGGATAGGCTTTGTCAGCAACACCTGCAGCTTATCAGTTTTACGGCTTCGCGGAAGAAATGGTGCTGTGTTGTTTGTCGGAGCCAGCGTTGCGGAGCTGTTCTCTCACCGGGGCCTGACCTGATCTGATCTGCCCCTGTGATCTGGTCGGATCTGATCTGCCCCTGTGATCTGATCTGCCCCTGTGATCTAGTCGGATCTGATCTGATCTGCCCTGTGATCTGGTCGGACCTGATCTGACCCTGTGATCTGGTCGGATCTGATCTGCCCCTGTGATCTGGTCGAATCTGATCTGCCCCTGTGATCTGGTCGGATCTGATCTGATCTGCCCCTGTGATCTGGTCGGATCTGATCTGATCTGCCCCTGTGATCTGGTCGGATCTGATCTGCCCCTGTGATCTGGTCGGATCTGATCTGACCTAATATGTCACACCACCGGATTCTGCATGATATCCACCATCATGTCACAATATTCCGGAGTAGCATTCGCAATGGAAGAAATTGTCCACGAAGGTTCAGCACAGTCGTCCTAGCACAAATGGTTGTCGCCGAATCCTATACCGGTCCGAATTTCGCATTACCAATACCTGTTCCACTTGGAATCGAGACTTCCGGAGTCCGATGCAGTTGGTTTGTCATGTGACCATCGCAGGAACTCATCCGCAGACGTGGTGGACCGAGAGGGCCGGTGGGGGAGGCCCCAGTGTCGGTGGACCGAGAGGGCCGGTGGGGGAGGCCTCAGTGTCGGTGGACCGAGAGGGCCGGTGGGGGAGGCCTCAGTGTCGGTGGACCGAGAGGGCCGGTGGGGGAGGCCTCAGTGTCGGTGGACTGAGAGGGCCGGTGGGGGGAGGCCTCAGTGTCGGTGGACTGAGAGGGCCGGTGGGGGAGGCGGTGAGTCAGCGTCTGTCCATCCAGAGAAGCTGGGTCGGGCACCAGGGCCGGCCAGGGAGGCCTCCGGTGGGGCAGCGGGGCAGGGGCTATCTCTGGTCGGTAGTAGTCCTGTCAGGGGCGGGGGACACCACTGGCTGGCAATGGTCTGGCCGAGAGATGACCACTGTCTGGTTTGGGTTGACGAGATATGTAACTATCGTGAGAGCGGATGACACACGAATACTCAGAGAGCACCTCTTCTATCAGCTAAGTCATTTCACAAGTCAACAGGTCAAATAGAGTCATTTCAGAAGTCACTGGTGTCACGCTGCCGCTGATGGAATGCACTTGCACTCGGAACCTTTGATAACGCCAAAGAATCGCGAAATAATGGCAGCAAAGGAACATTATGACACCCAAGCGCCAGACGGATCCGGTCAAGAGTAGCATTATACCAGAGCTGAACATTCTAGTATTCCTGACTACAGGAGAACATGGAATGATGACTGGCTCCATGGTGCGATGCCCCTGGTTTACTGCAGAGTGTTGGCGTTTCTGGCATTGTGTTAGACTACCTAACTGGAATTGCTTTAAATGCATGTAGACATACCTGGCACTGCTGCACATGTGGCAGTTGGTGCCTGACTGTGGTGTATGTGTGGCAGATGGTGCCTGACTGTGGTGTGTGTGTGGTAGGTGGTGCCTGACCGTGGTGTGTGTGTGGCAGGTGGTGCCTGGCCGTGGTGTATGTGTGGGCAGGTGGTGCCTGGCCGTGGTGTATGTGAGGCAGGTGGTGCCTGGCTGTGGTATATGTGTGGCAGGTGGCACCTGATCGTGGTGTATGTGTGGCAGATGGTGACTGACCGTGGTGTTATGTGTGGTAGGTGGTGCCTGACTGTGGTGTATATTGTGTGTGGCAGATGGTGCCTGACTGTGGTGTATGTGTGGCAGGTGGTGCCTGACTGTGGTGTATGTGTGGCAGGTGGTGCCTGACTGTGGTGTATGTGTGGCAGATGGTGCCTGACTGTGGTGTATGTGTGGCAGGTGGTGCCTGACCGTGGTGTATGTGAGGCAGGTGGTGCCTGACTGTGGTGTATGTGTGGCAGGTGGTGCCTGACTGTGGTGTATGTGTGGCAGGTGGTGCCTGACCGTGGTGTATGTGTGGCAGATGGTGCCTGACCGTGGTGTATGTGAGGCAGGTGGTGCCTGACTGTGGTGTATGTGTGGCAGGTGGTGCCTGATTGTGGTGTATGTGTTAGGTGGTGCCTGATCGTGGTGTATGTGTGGTAGGTGGTGCCTGACCGTGGTGTGTGTGTGGCAGGTGGTGCCTGACTGTGGTGTGTGTGTGGTAGGTGGTGCCTGACTGTGGTGTATGTGTGGTAGGTGGTGCCTGGCCGTGGTGTATGTGTGGCAGGTGGTGCCTGGCCGTGGTGTATGTGAGGCAGGTGGTGCCTGGCTGTGGTATATGTGTGGCAGGTGGCACCTGATCGTGGTGTATGTGTGGCAGATGGTGACTGACCGTGGTGTATGTGTGGTAGGTGGTGCCTGACTGTGGTGTATATGTGGCAGATGGTGCCTGACTGTGGTGTATGTGTGGCAGATGGTGCCTGACTGTGGTGTGTGTGTGGTAGGTGGTGCCTGACCGTGGTGTATGTGTGGCAGGTGGCGCCTGACTGTGGTGTATATGTGGCAGATGGTGCCTGACTGTGGTGTATGTGTGGCAGGTGGTGCCTGGCCGTGGTGTATGTGAGGCAGGTGGTGCCTGGCTGTGGTGTATGTGTGGCAGGTGGTGCCTGACTGTGGTGTATGTGTGGCAGGTGGTGCCTGACTGTGGTGTATGTGTGGCAGGTGGTGCCTGACTGTGGTGTATGTGTGGCAGATGGTGCCTGACTGTGGTGTATGTGTGGCAGATGGTGCCTGACTGTGGTGTATGTGTGGTAGGTGGTGTCTGACCGTGATTTATGCGTGGTAGGTGGTGCCTGACCGAGGTGTATGTGTGGCAGGTGGTGCCTGACTGTGGTGTATGTGTGGCAGATGGTGCCTGACCGTGGTGTATGTGAGGCAGGTGGTGCCTGACTGTGGTGTATGTGTGGCAGGTGGTGCCTGATTGTGGTGTATGTGTTAGGTGGTGCCTGACCGTGGTGTATGTGTTAAGTGGTGCCTGACCGTGGTGTATGTGAGGCAGGTGGTGCCTGACTGTGGTGTATGTGTGGCAGGTGGTGCCTGACTGTGGTGTATGTGTGGCAGGTGGCGCCTGACTGTGGTGTATATGTGGCAGATGGTGCCTGACTGTGATGTGTGTGTGGCAGTTGGTGCCTGACTGGTGTATGTGTGGCAGATGGTGCCTGGCCGTGGTGTATGTGTGGCAGGTGGTGCCTGGCCGTGGTGTATGTGAGGCACGTGGTGCCTGGCTGTGGTGTATGTGTGGCAGGTGGTGCCTGACTGTGGTGTATGTGTGGCAGGTGGTGCCTGACTGTGGTGTATGTGTGGCAGATGGTGCCTGACTGTGGTGTATGTGTGGCAGATGGTGCCTGACTGTGGTGTATGTGTGGCAGATGGTGCCTGACTGTGGTGTATGTGTGGTAGGTAGTGTCTGACCGTGATTTATGTGTGGTAGGTGCCTGACTGTGGTGTATGTGTGGTAGGTAGTGTCTGACCGTGATTTATGTGTGGTAGGTGCCTGACCGAGGTGTATGTGTGGCAGGTGGTGCCTGACTGTGGTGTATGTGTGGCAGATGGTGCCTGACCGTGGTTTATGTGTGGTAGGTGGTGCCTGGTCGTGGTGTATGTGTGGCAGGTGGTGCCTGGCCGTGGTGTATGTGTGACAGGTGGTGCCTGGCCGTGGTGTATGTGAGGCAGGTGGTGCCTGGCTGTGGTGTATGTGTGGCAGGTGGTGCCTGACTGTGGTGTATGTGTGGCAGGTGGTGCCTGACTGTGGTGTATGTGTGGCAGATGGTGCCTGACTGTGGTGTATGTGTGGCAGATGGTGCCTGACTGTGGTGTATGTGTGGCAGATGGTGCCTGACTGTGGTGTATGTGTGGTAGGTGGTGTCTGACCGTGATTTATGTGTGGTAGGTGGTGCCTGACCGAGGTGTATGTGTGGCAGGTGGTGCCTGACTGTGGTGTATGTGTGGCAGATGGTGCCTGACCGTGGTTTATGTGTGGTAGGTGGTGCCTCGCCGTGGTGTATGTGTGGCAGGTGGTGCCTGGCCGTGGTGTATGTGTGGCAGGTGGTGCCTGGCCGTGGTGTATGTGAGGCAGGTGGTGCCTGGCTGTGGTGTATGTGTGGCAGGTGGTGCCTGACTGTGGTGTATGTGTGGCAGGTGGTGCCTGACTGTAGTGTATGTGTTAAGTGGTGCCTGACCGTGGTGTATGTGAGGCAGGTGGTGCCTGACTGTGGTGTATGTGTGGCAGGTGGTGCCTGACTGTGGTGTATGTGTGGCAGGTGGCGCCTGACTGTGGTGTATATGTGGCAGATGGTGCCTGACTGTGATGTGTGTGTGTCAGTTGGTGCCTGACTGGTGTATGTGTGGCAGATGGTGCCTGGCCGTAGTGTATGTGTGGCAGGTGGTGCCTGGCCGTGGTGTATGTGAGGCAGGTGGTGCCTGGCTGTGGTGTATGTGTGGCAGGTGGTGCCTGACTGTGGTGTATGTGTGGCAGGTGGTGCCTGACTGTGGTGTATGTGTGGCAGATGGTGCCTGACTGTGGTGTATGTGTGGCAGATGGTGCCTGACTGTGGTGTATGTGTGGCAGAT